>OZ024836.1:6076982-6466982 GCA_964016985.1 Anodontia alba
CGGGTTGGTCTCAGTCGACGAGGGCAGAAAGTTTACATTTTTTGTTTACCGGGATCTTATTAATGAATAAGTTCTGTACAAGCACTTATTTTCACGATGATATTTTGACATGGAATTATCACTCAAATAACTGAGTCCATTCTAGCTCAACTGGAGCCGTCAAAATCTAAAAACTAGCTATTAGACCTTTCCGGCAGTAACTGATAAGCATATGCTGTGTGTAAACTTTACTTGGTTGGGTACAAACATTTTTCAGCTGCAGTTAGAATTATATAGCTCTGCACTTAATTGACCCAACAATAATGAAAGTGTGATTTGATAGTATCAGATGGAGTTAAGATTTATATTTAGCATCATCTGTCCTTTTAAGATCACTTGGAAAGACGTTTTTTTTTTTTTTTTGTTTTGTTTTTGTTTTTTTGTTTTGCTTGGTGTATTATTTTAAATGAAAAGGTTTTGGTCTGATTGACCATATCTTATCAGACACCATTTGTCTTTTAGTGTGCTTTATTCTCAAATATTTATCCTAAAATTAAATTTATGCCCCCCCCCCCCCCCCCCCCCCCCGCCGAAAAAAAAGAGGCAATTTCTGTAGTTTGTGATTTTTTTGGATTTTTTGTCCAGAAAAATATTTTTTTCCTTTTCTTTGCTGAATTTGAATAATTGATGTTTCACAACAATACTTAGAAAATTAAAAAAAAAAAAAAAAAAAAAAATAAGAAAATGACTGAGCAGAATTTGTTGAAATTCTGCCCCCAACCTACCTACCCTGCAGATTTCTGCATAATTTGCATTCTTTTATCTATGGGGAAACAAGTGAAAATATGATTTGATTTTTTAAAAAACAATGACTAGAATAAAACTTTTTTGTGCACAGGTAGTTACGACAAAAGGTTTTGCACTAAATCATGGCAAACGTTTGCAAATTTACTTCTTATGTGTAAATTGCTAAGCCAAAAAAAAAAAAAAAAACCTATTTTCTGAAAGATGTTGAATGCACAGTAGCTATTTCTTTGACGTGCATATCTAATTTAAGACAATGCCAACTAAGAGGTGTGCTTGGGGAAAATGTAGAAGTGACAGTCGCTACAATCACAAGCCACACATGGAAGAAGTGAAAGTTTTTCCCCGTTTTCGAACCAAGGATGAACCTTGATAGATGTAGATCATGGCTCAAAGCCTGCACAAGACCCCATGAACAAATGAACGTAGACACCAGTCATATGATTACCTGTGCCCATTGATCCCCATTAGTAATTCATTATAAAGTTTTACTGAAAATAATTAAGCGATTCTTCAGAAACTGTTGTAGCTCTTTGACAGACTTTGTATTTAAACTCACAGAACTGATTTTCTTCTAAATATCATTTATTAGTGAAATAAACTAAGCAAAGTGTATCAAGCTCAGTCTACTTCCATAGAAAATCCATTAGGTTCATACAGCAGCTAGCAGATATTTGTACCCAATCATGCTGTGTGTAGTATCTGATACCTGTGTAAATAGCACTGCCGGATAAGCTCTATTTCAGGCTAGCCGGTGGTTTTTTATGCGTCCGAAATGTGTTCACACACAAAATTGTGCTCTACTAAAGTCAATAATTAATATTGTATGGTATCAAACATTGCAGAATACATATAAGAGAAGAAATAGAACGTTTGACATATTTCTGCTTATTGTTAGCGAAGTTATACGCACTTTTGTCACTGTACGCCAACGTTCAGTAGTCGCGGGCATTGTACCAGTAGTCGGGTGTCTAGATATGTAAATTGTACCCAGTCGTCAAGAAGTTACTGGGCGCAGTCGATGTGAGCACGAACGGTTTTTATGCATTACTTCCGTTTAGAAAGCACATTCTCTCTCAATTTCAAATTCTTATGTGACTCGTATTTAAAATAATGAACACAACACATACTGAAACAATATAATGCAGAAGGCTGAAGAAGCCCGTATAAATATGCTTTCATTGCAAGAGTCGCATGTTATGTACTTTCTTGATGGCTTAATTCAGATGGCAGTACATCAAACTGTTCTGATTGATATTTAAATTTGCCTGTCGATGAATTAACTGACGGCATTTCATAGGCTTGTCCGTGTGTGTATAAACAGAGTGATTTATAACACGTTCAAAGCACCCATAGAATGGACAATAGTAACACTGATATGCAGACAGTGGAGAGGTCTTCATTTCCTCCTGCTGAAATACATAAAGAGGCCAATGAAAATTTCAGAATAACATAATTTGCCTATTGCATATTTTGATATTAACGTTTGTCCAAAAACAAGCACACACACACAAGCACGCACGCACATATACCAGACTGTATCATTTTTCGACAATTAGACAATTATTCATCAAAACTTATGTCATCTGAGCCTTTGCTCGAATGTCAAATGAGTTTCACGACAACACAATAAACAGATCATGTGGTTAAAAACTACCAAGGAGTTTGTAAAACACCAAGTCCCAAAATTATGCTTGCTCCTAAAACTTTATGCAGCACACAATGGCCGAAATGACATATATATAAACCGGGAAGATGAAACTGTTTTGTTAAGATAATTTTTTTTATATATATATAAATGTTCATGTACTTCAATAATTGAACAGAAATCGTTTCTTTATCAGACAAATGGCATTAAAAAGTGTAAATAATTCATAATTTACTATATCATGGAAGTTAAGACTAAGAGGATAGCGTGTTGAAATAAACTAACTTCCGTATCAGTCAGAACATATCATTCAAACTTTCGAATAACTCAAAGCGTTCTGTCTCAATTTTGGTTTGAAAGCAAATGCAGTATGGAAAACACGCGACTTATGGGTACAGTTCTCTTTTGTCCAAACTCGACAAATGCGTACAGTGACGCCCCATCACTGGGCCAGTTCACGCGACATATATTACTGTGCGTACAGTATGAAAACCTCGAATTCCAAAATGTACTACCTACAAGTTTCGAACTTTTGCACATTATAAGTATCGATTTTTTCTTTTTTTTTTTTTCTAAAGTAAAAATAAATTCCAGAACATTTCCATTAATAAACAAAAACTGCGTTTTACCTTTTTTTCAATAAAATAAAATCACATGCTTGTATAAATCGGGTGTTGTATCGGCTGTCGCTTAACTCACATGTCTGTTGTTAAGCAAATATGAAGCTGGATATATAAGTGATATTAATCAGTGGAGACTACTTCCAAAAGTAAAATATTTAGAAATACATACTTTTTTTTTTTAATATCCCGGTACACACATAAAAAGTTCAATTTCTGCCCTCGTCGACTGCAGCCAACCCGCGACTACGGCGAATTTCGAGTACAGTGGTTCTCTAGCGTGTTTTCGCCTTACTTATGCTTTAATTGGACGTACGTGTAATGTTAAGCTGCTGAAACAGGAAGCCGGACATGTATGTACATTTCCTGGTTTTGAATCCTAGTTTAAATGGGTTTTTATACTCTCGAGTATATACATATTGTTCTAAAATGCGATAGCAAGAACGTGATCTCATCTATACTTAATTTAAGAAAAATCAATTTTTATCTCAGAATGCAAATAAAAAGTGCACACACATTCCCCGCATGTGCCAGCTATTTAGGGTCGTTGCTGTTACTGGTTGTAAAATGCCGATTTTTATATGGCACATCTTTTAATTATTTTCAACTTTTACTGGAATCATAAGGGACCAACCCATGCTTTGTATACTGAAAGGAAAAAGAAACGCAGGGTAAATTTTATTCCTAAATTTCATTCAAGTTTGAAAAATTATGTTAAATATTTTACTATGATTACAAAACGGTACATGTATGGAACAAAAGTTCCAAATTTCATTGGTTTGTGATCAACAAGTCTCGAGTTATTGAAGTTCATTGGTAGCTACCCCCCAAATCTTGAAATCAAAATCAAACTGAAAATCAATATCGGGTGTGCCCCCCTCTTGCTGCCGTTGCTGCCCTAATTCTCCTTTGGATAGAGTTAACCAAAGCATTGACAGTTCGCATCGGGATGTTATTCCATTCATCGATCAACGCATTCCTTAGTTGTGCGGGAGTTGCGGGGGAGGGGGGGGGGCGGATTTCGGCGCTTCCTAACCCTTCTGTCCAGCTCATCCCACATGTGCTCTATTGGGGTCAAATCTGGACTGTACGGTGGCCATGCTAGTGGTGCGATGTTATTCTTTGCCAGGAAATCCTGACAAACTCGGGCAACATGTGGTCGGGCATTGTCCTGCTGCAGAATCAGATTACGTTGTTGCACAAGCGGGACTGCAACAGGACGCAAGATCTCATCCCTATACCTTACTGCGGTCATATTGCCCGCAACAATAATCAACTGTGATTTTATCCCGTGAGCAATGCCTCCCCAGACCATAACGGAGCCACCCCAAACCGATCCCGTTCGACAATACAGGCGTCGACAAAGCGTTCTCCGCGACGTCGGTACACACGACGTCGACCATCTGCGCGATAGAGAGTGAACCTAGACTCGTCTGTAAAAAGAACTCGTCTCCACTGCCTCATCGGAAATAGCCTGGGCGCATGCGCCGTCAACCACGCCATACGACGCAACCTACGTGCCTGGGTCAGAGGCAGACCAACGTATGGACGACGAGCTCGAAGACCAATCTCACGCAATCGACTTCCAACAGTCTTCGGAGAAATTTGTCGATTATGCGTACCTACTGTATTAAGGACAGTTTCGGTAGCAGTGAGATGACGATTCCGCAAATGTGCCAGACGGATTGTCCTGTCTTGACGTCGCGACGTCACGCGTGGACGCCCAGACCGCGGTCGGTCTGCTAAATGCCCTGTCTCCCTTAAACGTCTAACAAGACGTTCAATTGTTGAGACGTTAACCCCAAAATGATTGGCAACTTGCTGTTGCCTCTGACCCTGCATCAGCAACGCAATTGCCCTACCCCTTTGAACATCAGTCAATCGTACCATGATTGAAAAAAAGTTCCAAGTAGCGTAAAAATGAAAAGAAAAATCGGTAAAAGAATCGAAGAGCGTTGTGTATCGTTGAAGTGTACCAAATGGTGTGAGGAAATCTTGTGCTGAAGGTTTAAACATGCTTGTTTTGCACGAAATTTTGGCTTTCCGTATTGTCCGTGCAATGCACTGTGTAGTGCACGGTTGAATGATTTCACACACTGGGTAGATAGCACATCGACCAAAGACTCGTATAGCCGCGGTTCACATTCACAGGACAATCTGTAAAAGTGTATGGCTATAGTAAACACCGTAAAAAATGGTAAAAATAAGAAGGAAAAAACTCTACCCTGCGTTTCTTTTTCCTTTCAGTATATATCAGCAATCACATACATGACTAATGGAATATAATAGTGGGAATTTTACATAGGTGACATTTTTTTTTGTTAAAAAATTTAACCTTCGTAAAGGCCGAAATAACAAGGTCAAATGTAAATGGACTTTTTGTTATATTACACAGATTTATACAGAGTATATAAAAAAGCTATTGTGAAAATTGAAGTTCAATATAACCTGTGTAACTTCTATTCATACAGAGAAAAGGTTTCGAATCTGTTGTGTGAAATATGAAATTCACATTGATCCAGATAACAGGGGGGTATCAGGTAAGTGCTTATTTCTCCACAAAAAACAATGCTGTGGGTACTCATTAGAACGCCTCAATGAGGCGCTTCTAATGAGTACCACAACGTGTTTTCATGGAGAAATAAAAAAAAATATCAATACTTTTTGGTTGGAAAACGCGCCTTATCTGGAGCTATGATTCAGTTATACTTTGTGACCGCGCTGACATTTGCGGCTTTCGGTTTATGGTGCAACTGACACACAATTATTATTTAAGAAAATTAATGAACATGGAATTTCAGGAAAATGTTTGCTGCTTTGAATTCATGTAAGTACATGTAGGATCAATATAATGCATCGATCAATACAAAGCTGGTTTACTGTGAGATGTGGGCTAAGTAAAGCAGGATTGTTGTTCAGTATGTCATCCATAAAACCGCAAAAATAGCAGCTTAGCAATTTCAGACGCAGATCTACTGTATGCTGCTGTTGACAACCACGCCGTTATTTGTGGACTATTTGTGTTGGTAACATTGCCTTTTTGGTTTTGCCAAAACTTCGAAATTGAATTATGTGTTTCCCTAGTGAGATTATATCAAGAAATGATGTGCTTGACATTACCAGTATCACGGAAACGAAATATGTGTATTAGTAGACACAACGTTCTGGGATGGATTACGACACTTCGTGTCATTTCTCAAAGATGAAATTCCACAGCTGATGCGTTTGGATACCTAATTAAGCAGGTTTCCAAGAAGGTTATCCCTCTTTGAACAGTAAAACCTACAGAATGGGTCTTACCCTGCAACTACCGTTATTATTGGTAACGTTACTCTTTTTATATTTTATACATCTAGAATATTATAATTATTGTTATACCCCCGACATACGAAGTATGTGGGGGTATATAGTTTTCGCTTTTCCGTTCGTCGTTCGTTCGTACGTACGTACTTTCGTTCGTTCGTTCGTCTTTCCGTCACAGGGTCAAAGTTTTTGCGTTAAAGTTTATAAGACCTCATATTTTAAAGACTCTATGATGGATTTCATTCAAATTTGGCCTGATGGTAGATATAGGCCTAAAGTTTTTATCAGCACCATCCCCACCCCGGAGGTGACTTTGGGGTCAAGGTCACGGACTTAGAATTTTCATAAAAAAGTCATTTTTTGTGTTTAAGTTTATACAGCTATATCCTCAACACCTTTGAGGAATTTCATTTATATTTAACATTTAGGTAGATATAGGCCTAGAGTCTTACTCAGCACGATCCCCTCCCTGGGTGTGACCAAGGTCAAGGTCACAGACTTAGAAATTTCATATAAAAGTAAAAGTTTTTGTGTTTAAGTTTATAAAACCATATCATCAAGACCTTTTGTTGAATTTCATTATCCCCTAATTGAAAGGTTGAGGGGATATAGCTATCAGCAAGGAATCTGTTCGTCCGTCCGTAGAAGCATTATTCTTTCATACATTATTTTTGTCTTAGGGTCAAAGTTTTTACGTTAATGTTTATAAGACCTTATATTACGAAGACCCTTTGATGGATTTCATTCATATTTGGCCTGATGGTAGATATAGGTCTAAAGTTTTTATCAATACCATCCCCACTCCGGGGGTGACCTTGGGGTCAAGGTCATGGAATTAGAATTTTCATAAAAAAGTCAATCTTTTTTTTGTGTTTAAGTTTATATAGCTATATCATCAACACCTTTGAGGAATTTCAGTTATATTTGACATGTTAGTAGATATAGGCCTAGAGTCTTACTTTAGAATTTTCATAAAAAAAATTGTGTTTAAGTTTATATAGCCATATCATCAAGACCTTCTGTTGAATTTCATTATCCCCTAATTTAAAAGAAAAGGTTGAGGGGATATAGCTATCAACAAGGAATCTGTTCGTCTGTCCGTCCATCCGTAGAAGGATTATTCTTTCATACTTTATTTTTGTCTTAGGGTCAAAGTTTTTACGTTAAAGTTTATAAGACCTTATATTATGAAGACCCTTTGATGAATTTTCATTCATATTTGGCCTGATGGTAGATATAGGTCTAAAATTTTATCAACACCAACCCTACCCTTGGGGATTACCTTGGGGTCAATGTCATGGACTTAGAATTTTCATAAAAAGTCAAAATTTTTGTGTTTAAGTTTATATAGCTATACCATCAAGACCCTTTGAGGAATTTCATTTATATTATGCATATTGGTAGATATAGGTCTAGAGTTTTACTCAGCATGATCCTCATCCCGGGGTATGACCTTGAGGTCAAGGTCACATCTTAGAATTTTCATATAAAAGTAAAAATATTTGCATCTAAGTTTATATAGCTATATCATCAAGAAGACCTTTTGATGAATTTCGTTATCCTCCTATCGATAGGTTTAGGGGATATAGCTATCAGCACGGAATCCATCTGTCCATCCATCCATCTGTCTGTCCATAAACACATTATTGTGCACCCGTTAACTCCTAACTACCCTTTGAGCTATTTTCAGGAAACTTTGTCAGGTTGTAGAGGGCATTTGGTTGGGGTGTTGGGTACAAGAATGACATCTCTAACTGACTTGGTCCATGAGTTGTCTCCCCTTGTCTCCAAAAATTGTAAAAAAATTGTGGGAACCATATATTCAAAACACGTTAAGATATTTTCATGATACTTCACCAGTATGTATAGGACATTGAGTAGGCATATCACATTCAAGAATGACACTCTGACTCCATTCTGCAGTTTTCTCCCTTGGTTATTTAAATCTTGTGTGGGCAATAACTCTAAAATTTTTAAAAGATATTTTTGTGATACTTTACAGATATGTAGAGGACATTGAGTAGGCAGGTCACCTTAAAATTTTCATTAAACTTTATATAGCTATATTAGAAGAACCTTTTGTTGGTTTCATTAATATTAAGCATGATGGTATATATAGGTCTAAAGTTTTTCTGGGTACCATCCCCAAGCTGGGGCATGGTTTTTAAGTCAATGTCACAGACTTTTCATACAAATGTCATTTTTACTTATATCATTAAGACTGATTGATTTCACTGGTATGTGGTGATAGTTACAGGGTTAAAGTTTTATTTAGCTCAATCCCTGCACGCGTGCCTGACTTTTGAGATCAAGGGCTTCACATTTTGTGTGATTGAATTCTTTCAATGTTATAACATATAGCATACAACTGCCATTTACAGAGTCAAAGCTACATACTTTGTGCTCTTTAAAAAGTGGGAGTAGCGCTGATCGGGGGTATACGTGCCCCACTGGGCACTTTGTCTAGTCTTGCAAAGCAAACCTCAGAACTTTCGTTTTTCATGTAAGTGTTCTGCATTTTTTATGTCTTCAGCATTCTACGTACAGTTGACTCTCGGTATCTCGAATTCCAATGCTCTATTAAACATTTCGAGATATCCGAACTTCGACATATCAGATTTGCGGAACTGAGGAAAATAATTAATCGAACAACCACCTTTAACAGAATGAATATGTAATTTGACTCCTTAAGTTAGAGATATATTGAAAATATTGTGGAAAAGAGGAGCAATTACTCCCAAGGAGCATTTTGTTGCATGATGGTAGATCTCTGTGTTAAAACAGGGACCAGATTTTCACTTCGAGATAAGCGGTTATTCGAGATATGCGAGGTCGAGTTAACGACAGTCGAATGTATATGCAAAACTAAGACCATAATTAACTTAATGAGTTAAAGAAACGCATATGGATGAGTTTGATCAAGGTCTTCCGTGACTATCTGCCATTCATCCAAACCTGGCCCGAGGTTATAAAACTTTTTTTCATGCTCAGCTCTGCTGAGAATGAAATTGGCCCTGCTAATAATCTCAAATTACTGACAATTGTAAATTCTTTCTTGCTAAACATAGGTGAGCATGAAATTTTCTCTGCTAATAAATATGAAAATGCCAACTGTTGTTGGCATTTTCATATTTATTAGCTGAGAAAATTTCATGCTCAGCTGAGTTGAGCATGAAAAAGGTTTTATAACCTGATTTTCGCATTTTTTACAAGGAAAACAAATTTGCGCCTTCCTATTTCTTTCCTGCAAACCAAAAAGGTAAGAAAAAAGTCCAGGGAGTGCCACAATCACAAGCCGCAACCCTTCCCAGACACCAAGAGGAAGGGGAAACAGACAAACCCTATTTTCCGAGAAATGATCGGGTAGACTAACCGTAGATCCTATAGCTAAATATGCTTACCCTCTGAAAATAAATAAATAAATACATAAATAAAGACGACATTTCATGCGAATCGTCTGAAATGTCAAACTTATTTTCTCGAAAAAAAACCCCAAAAAAACCCCAAAAACCCCCATAAAAAAAAAAAAAAAAAAAAAAAAAACAACAGCAAATATAGGAAAAAAAGTCGTCTGCAGCAGCTGCGATTATCCGGCTTTAAAAATTAATATATTAATAATGTAAACTGCTCTATTTTCCCTCAATATCAGCAATTGGTATATATCCAGATCAAACGGTTCCTATCTGACTTATTCACATTTCATGATAAGTGCTGTTCCGAAGAAACTAATGTGTCCGAATATGCAGGGAAATACATGTAACAGTAGTCTTTCTTTCGTCGTTTTTGGAAAATCATCTGAAAGCCAGTCACCTCTGACGCTGTCATAAGCGGTTTAATCTGTCTTAACGTAGGCAATGAACAACAAATGTCTTGCTTTTATACACGCGGAGGTATGCAAGTAGTCTGTATGTTTGTTATGTTCGATTTCTGAATATCTCGGTGTTTCGTAGGTATTTTGGTGCTGAGAAATAGTAATAACAATAAAACAGCTTTGAAGTTTAACTTCCAGGCGTTTTTTTTCTCTCTCTCTCGTCCAGGGTTTTAACCAGGAATAATTATATTTCTGCACAATTCGCATATCCGCGCTTGTGCAGTTTGTTCAACTTCTCCTGAACCAAAAGTGGCTTATTCACACGATACAAAGGATAAAGTACATGTTATCAACTCCGAAAATAGCATAGCTGATGTCGGAAGCTCGAATCCCATCTCGGCCGCATAACTTTCGTGGAGATTGATCATGAAATCCTTTCTATGGTCATTGTCACCCTTCCGCTGATTCAAGAAGGGCGGTTGTTAGTTACTGTCAAAAGTACTGGTTAATCACTTAGGAGACTAAGCCTGCCCAGGAAAAGTGGGAGTGGTTAACTGGCCGGCTCGACATGACCTTAACATTACGAAATCACGCCTATGCAAATATATAGAAAATTTCACTTCCAAAAACTGAAAAAAATAATCAGATAAAAACTCTGATATTTTTTCAAATTTCTGCTCAAAACATAGTTTGTGGGTACTCGTTAACGAGTACCCACGTTAGAACCGCCTCTACGAGGCGGTTTTAACGAGTACCCACAATCTATGTTTTTGAGCAGAAATAAGAAAAATAACGTATACCCTAGTAAACCCCAGCAGTACTATATAAAAGTGGGACTTAAGGGGGTCAAAATTATATAGGTGTGTTTTCGTGATGACAGTGTTGCCTGAGCCGTAAAACTCTAACTCAACTTCAACGTCGGAAGTTCAGAGGTGCCGTTTTACGTGAACTTAAGTAAATTCATTAAGATCTAGATCATCACGAAAACACGCCTATATAATTTTGACCCCCTTAAACCCCACTTTTATATAGTAAAACTGGGGTTTACAGGGGTATAAATTATTTTTCTTATTTCTGCTTAAAAACATAGATTGTGGGTACTCGTTAGAACCGCCTCGGCGAGGCAGTTCTAACGAGTACCCACAATCTATGTTTTTTTTTGTTTGTTTTTTTATTTGGGTTTTACGGCCCTTTCAAGAATAATTCACTTATATCGAGCCGATCGTTCATCGAAGGTGGGCGAAAACCGGAGAACCCGGAGAAAAACCACCTGACCATCCGTAAGCAGAACTTGGCTTTCCCACATATGACCCGAGCGAGGCTCGAACCACAGCGGTGAGAAACCTAATGGATTAAGAGTCAACTCTCTTATCCACTAGGCTACGGGGGCCCGTCATCTATGTTTTGAGCAGAAATATGAAAAATATCAGAATTTTATCTGAAAACTGTCAGTTTTTGGTGGTGAACTTTTCAATATATTGAGTAGGCGTGTTTTCGTAATGAAAACCTGACAAAGACTACTATTTTCTCCATGTTTCAAATACAAAACCGGTTTATTGGTTTTGCAATGAATATTTTGTTTCAAATTCAAATTGCTTCGAAGCTATTGCGAGAATAATGAAGAAAGCGGATTCTGTGAATGTCAAGTAGGGGCCTACATTATCTGACAACCCCCATGATTCCCGCCCATATACCTGTCGAACCGTATTGCAGGGATGTTTGACGCTTTTTTCATGGCTAGCGGCCTCTTTATGCCCTGATTAAGCTGTCAGTTCTGATTGCGAAGCTTGTTCGGCTTTGATTGGTCTTGATTCTTTTCAGTTTTATCGTTTTGTGAAGTGGTGAAAGTAACCGTATTGCTAAACTGTTGTTTTCGCAGTTGTAATGATCAATCAACTATCGCGTCACTATTTCCGGGTCAGCTACACGTCAAGGACTGTTATAACCTATAGGATTACTTGCCATCGGATATTTTTTTATACCAATAGATAGACAAATCATATGTGTGGAAATTGCTTATTAGCTTTCTTCCACATAGTTTCGGGCCAAGACTCAGGATTCCTTAATATGAAACCACTGTCAGATCCCAATAATTCCGGGTCATGTCAATAACAGCGGATCAATAGACGCCCGAGCACGTAGACTCGATATAAACCATCACGAAAACATGCCTATATAATTTGACCTCCCCCCACCCCTCCCCCACACTTTTATACAGTAAATATCGGATTTTTTCTTTTCTGCTCAAAAACATAGATTCTGGGTACTCGTTAGAACCGCCTCGCCTAGGCGGTTCTAACGAGTACCCCCATTCTGTGTTTTGAGCAGAAATATGCAAAAAAAATATCAGTGTTTTTTATCTGAAAATTTTCAGTTTTTGGCGGTGAAATTTTCTATATATTTAAATAGGCGTGATTCATAATGTGGACCCGTTGTCTCACATTGGACGTGAGTAATAATGCCTCAAATCATTTTTCAGACAGAAGTATTTTCACCATTATTTTTAAACACTCTAAATATTACCTAGTGCTTTATGTATCATTCAAGCACCATTTTGTGTGAATTCAATGTGCCATAATAGTTCGATTGCGCTATCGATGGTAACTAAAATGACTGAAAAAATAAATAAAAGCATTAGAGCTTAGAAGCTTTATTTAGTGCTTCAAAGCAAATTAAACATCACCTGTTTGATTTTCTTAGGTAATTTGATTTTCTAATGTGCCACAACAAATTCTTCCACCTTGTATTACCTCTGTGTGACTACCTCAGTTTTATATAGTAAAACTGGTGTTTAAAGGGGTATACATTATTTTTCTTATTTTGCTAAAAACATAGATTATGGGTACTTATTTTGTTAACCCTTGTCCTGCTGAACCCGGATATACCCTGTCTTAACAAACAATGTAGATCCAGATCAGTTGGCTTCTGAAGAAACCAACTGATCTGGATCTGCACTGTTTGCCATTTAGTATGTGAATTTATATCCACAATCCAGATCAAGTAATCTGATTGGCTGAAAATTTGAAAAGGGCGTGGCATCTTAATTTATTCGGCAGGACAAGAGTTAAAAACATAGATTGTGGGTACTTGTTAGAATCGCTATCGAGGATAACTAAAATGACCGAAAAAATAAATAAATGCATAAGAACTGAAGCTTTAGTCAGTACTTCAAAGCAAATTTGATTTTCTTAGGTGTAGCTATAGAATTTCTTCCACCTTGTATTACCTCAGTGTGACTACCTCAGTGTGGCAACATTCGGTAACTTTAACAACTGGTATTCACTGGTGTTTTAGCCCCACTATTTGGCAAAAAAGAAAATGATAACAAAAACTCAATAAAAACATATGGGCAAGTCATCAAACGTCTTGGATTTGTGAGACTGCCCATTTTGCTCTCTGTTTTACTAGTTGTGATTAAGATTGACTTCCGGACCAGATGAAGTTAGTCGGCTGTGAAAGAGCTTTAACCGCCCCCCCCCCCCCCCCCCCCCCCACACACACACACACACACCGGTTGTTTATTCTACTGACCGTTCTAAGGCGGTGGTCCCGGTGTTAGTCTTACTCTTTGTTGCTTTGTGGTTTATTCTGCGAGGCGATTTGTTTCAAGTCTGGCCTTGTGTTATTTTATTCTTGTGTTTTTCAGTCCTTTTAGCAGTGCGATTACCTCGCTTGGGGAAGAGAGAGCTGATCTTAGTGTTTTTCGTAAGTTTGTTCGATTTGCGCTTGTTTGGTTTTGTCTGTTTCCTCTTCCTCTTGGTGTCTGGGATGGGCTGCGGCTTGTGATTGTGGCACTCCCTGGACTTTGCTCTTACCTTTTTTTGCAATTGTGGATATCCTCATATTTTGGTCTTTTCACATGAAGCTTATGGGCAGCTCATTTTGTTTGTTTGTGTTGAGATTTTACGGCCCAGTCAACCCAACGGGACATGTCGAGCGCCGCGGTCACCTAACCACCCTTTTACTGGGCAGGCTCAGGCCTCTGAGTGGTTAACCAGTATTCTGCACATCCATTCGTCAGAACCTGACAACTGTCCTTCTTAAATCAGCGGTAGGGAGAGAATGACCGTAGAAAATATTTCCTGATCATTCTCCACAAAAGAATGTTGCCTCGGCGGGGTTGAGCCTGCAACATCCTGATCACCAGTCGGACATGCATCCAACTGAACCACCAAAACCGGCTGGCAACTCACCAATTAGGTATCAGAATTATGTGCCCTCGCCTTGATTATTTGCTTTCACTGCATTTTTCTACGATAGCTCTCTGAAAACACAATAATTTACACCAATTACAGTCGACTCTCTCGTTATCTCGAAGTCCAAGGGACTGTCTGAAATACTTCGAGTTATCCGTAGGTCCTGCAATTAGAGATAAGTTGAAAATATTGTGGAAAAGAGGAGAAATTGCTCCTGTCATAAAATATATACCGCTCTAGATTTTGATTTTTTCCTCTTTGGAGAATACTTGCCTTTGACTAAACTTTGAGCTGGCAATAAAAAAAAAAAAAAAAAAAAAAAAAAAAGAAAGAAAGAAAGAAAGAAAATAGCACAACATTTCGTTTCCCAGGAGTAAAAATTTAAAAGCCGCAACACGCGTCTAAATTTAGAACAAGGGAATACCAGAACTCAGAATAACGCAACTAATCAATAATGCCGAGTTCTATTCAAATTCAAATTTACTGGATTCAAATTAGGAACAAATGCCAATTGGCTTCTCTTTTGCATAATAACCCTTTCAAAGCAAAATGACCCGTGTAAGGCGACGACCCGGAAATGGTGACGTGGTTCGATGAAATTGAATAAATTATAGCCTCGTCCGCCAGGCGACTATTAAAAATAGACTATCGAGCTGCGCAAGGAACTGGACTAAATAAATTATAGATCTAGTTATTCTTTTTGACGTTTATTTATGTCCGCGCTGATATTTGCGGCTTTCGCTGATTTTTGAGAGGCTTGGTGCAACTGACAGACAATTATTATTCTGGAAAAAATAGTAAACTTGGAATTTCAGGAAAATGTACTGTGCTTTGAAGTCACTGTAACGACGTAAAGTATTGTGTCAAAGTAAATAAGATCAATACTTACGGGTACTGCGAGATGAAGGTTAATATGAAAGGGGGGAAAGAATGTAGATCACTAATAAAGCATTTTTGTATGAGCTAGCTTTACATCACGAAAACATGCTTATATAATTTTGACCCCCCGTAAACCCCACTGTTATATAGTAAAACTGGGGTTTACAGAGGTATACATTATTTTCTCATTTCTGCGCAAAAACATATATTGTGAGTACCCACAATCTATGTTTTGAGCAGAATATGAAAAATATCAGAGTTTTTATCTGAAAATTTCAGTTTTTGGAAGTGAAATTTTCTATATTTTTGAAGAGGCTTGTTTTCGTAATGTATAGCGCCGCGGTATAGTGACTGATTTCTAGTTTAGGAATTGGCATTGGTATTGTAGGTGAGATCATTTCTATTCTGATTTTATTATACCCCCGGCATACGAAGTATATTGGGGGTATATAGTTTTCGTCTTTTCCGTAACAATATATGTGTGTTAACTTTTTCCGTCAAAGATTTCCCAGGAACTACTGTACCAAGGATTTTTAAATTTTGTACAAACATTGGGTACGATATGTTGTACTTTGTAAGAGAGAATCATCATCCTACTGCTTACCAGTCCCCTTATTTGTTCATTTTATTCTTCCTCTCCAATAAAAGTTTTCGTCAAAGATTTCTCAGGCACTACTGCACCTAGGATTTTGAAATTTAGTACAAACATTGGGTACGACGTTGTATCGTGTAAGAGAAACAGCACCCTCATGCTTATCAATCTCTTTTATTTTCTATTTTGCTTTTTTTTTTTTTTTTTTTTCTCTAATAAAATTTATGTCACAGATTTCTCAGCTCCTATGAGAACCGTCTTCAAATTTTGTATACATCTACACAGGATTGAAGTATATTGTGTAAAAGGAAACAATGATGCTGAAATAAATTTTGCCTTCTTTTTACCTTTTTTAGCTCACCTGAGCCGAAGGCTCATAGGTGAGCTTATCATATGGCAAGGCTGTTGTCTGTGTGTGTGTCGTGTGTTCACATTTTCAAACGTCTTCTCCTCTAGAACCACTGGGCCGATTGAAATCAAATTTCATGTGGAGCCTCCATGGGATGGGGGAACGAAAGTTTGCATATGGGGTCCAGGTCACATGACCAAGATGGCCGCCATGCCCATATATGGTAAAAACCCTTCAAAAATCTTCTTCTCCGGAACCGCTGGGCCAATTTGCATGAAACTTGATATGTAGCATCTGGGACGTAGGCCCATCATAAATTGCATAAATGGTGACCCTGGGATGACCTTGACCTATTTTAGGCCAAGCAAATTTGGTCGCATAGGCATTTGTATGGGAAAAGGTGAAAATGCATAATAACTTACTTAGGGTTCAGAATACTCTCCCTAAACCATATATATTCTTGTTCCTTATGATAACGCACATTAAGTGACATGGATCTTGGGACCCCAGGGGGTCCCCCGGGGGCATGCCCCACCCCCTTCATTTCATAAAATGCATAATATCTTGGAAACCGTTCAGATCCCCACCCATAAACCATATATATTATTGTTCCTTAAGATAAGGTGCATTTAGTGACATGGATCTTGGGACCCCTGGGTGTCCCCTGGGAGCATGCCCCACCCCCTTCATTTCACAAAATGCTTAATATCTTGGAAACCGTTCAGATCCCCACCCATAAACCATATATATTGTTGTTCCTTATGATGAGGCGCATTTAGTGACATGGACAGTGGATCCCAAAGGGGTCCCCGGGGGCATGCCCTACCCCCTTCATTTCATAAAATGTGTTAGATTTCTCGAAAACCGTTCAAATCCCCACCCATAAACCATATATTCTTGTTCCTTAACATAAGGCGCATTTAGTGACATGGATCTTGGGACCCCTTGGTGTCCCCGGGGGCATGCCCCACCCCCTTCATTTCACAAAATGCTTAATATCTCGGAAACCTTCAGATCCCCACCCATAAACCATATATATTGTTGTTCCTTATGATGACGCGCATTAAGGGACATGGGCCATGGATCCCAAGGGGTCCCCCGGGGGCATGCCCCACCCCCTTCATTTCATAAAATGTGTTATATCTCGGAAACCGTTCAGATCCCCACCCATAAACCATATATATTGTTGTTCCTTATGATAAGCCGCATTTAGTGACATGGATCCCTGGGCCCCCCGGGGGCATGCCCACCCGCTCTTTTCATAAAATACATAATATCTTGGAAACCATTCAGATCCCCACCCATAAACCATATATAATCTTGTTCCTTATGATAAGCCGCATTTAGTGACATGGATCCCTGGGCCCCCCGGGGGCATGCCCCACCCGCTCTTTTCATAAAATACATAATATTTTGGAAACCGTTCAGATCCTCACCCATAAACCATATATATTCTTGTTCCTTAAGATAAGGCGCATTTAGTTACATGGATCTTAGGACCCCTGGGTGTCCCCCGGGTGCATGCCCCACCCCTTCATTTCACAAAATTCTTAATATCTTGGAAACCGTTCAGATCCCCACCTATAAACCATATATATTATTGTTCCTTATGATGAGGCGCATTAAGTGACATGGACCATGGATCCCAAAGGGGTCCCCTGGGGGCATGCCCCACCCCCTTCATTTAATAAAATGTGTTATATCTCGGAAACTGTTCAGATCCCCACCCATAAACCATATATATTGTTGTTCCTTATGACAAGGTGCATTTAGTGACATGGATCCCCGGGTCCCCCGGGGGCATGCCCCACCCGCTCTTTTCATAAAATGCATAATATCTTGGAAACCGTTTAGATCCCCACCCATAAACCATATATATTCTTGTTTTGACTAAGTATGGTCCTTTGAAAAGTTCAGCATTTTAACCTTGTCAGAGTAAATGACCTGATTAACTTACAGCAGTTGACTCAGGTGAGCGTTGTGGCCCATGGGCCTCTTGTTCTTGCTTCTGTCTCTCACTCCAATGTATTGCTGAGAAATTTGTGTCAAAGGTTTCTTAGGAATTACTGTACCTAGGATTTTTAAATTTGGTTCAAATATTGGGTGCGAATACTTGTATCATTAAAACAGAATCAGCATCCTCATGCTTATCATTCCCTTTATTTATCCATTTTCCGTTTTCTCCAGTTTTTATTTGTCAAAGATTTCTCAGGAACTACTGCGCCTAGATTTCTGACATTTTGTACAAACATTGGGTAAGCCTTGTTGTATCGTGTAAGAGAGAGTCAGCATCCTCATACTTATCTTTTCACTTTTTTTTTTCCATTTTTAGCTCGCCGGGACTATGTCCCTCGAGAGCTTATCTTGTCACCCAGTCGTTGGCGTAGGCGTCCACGTCTACGTCGCGTTAGCACAAACTTACTTTCAAAGGTGTGCATAGTTTTAACTGTTTAAGATATTTCTTTCATATTTGGCCTACCCCTACCTTAGGATAAGGCCTTTCAATAGCATACACCACCATCCCCATATTAGACCCTTTATGTAGGTCAAGGTCAGTTCTTACTTTGTCATTTACAAGCATATTTAAGTTTTGCGTTTAAGTTTTAAAAAGTGTACATAACTGCTGAACTATTCAAGATAGAGCTTTAATATTTGGCCCACAGCAGTCTTACGGTTAGATCTTTTAATACCACATACCTCTTTTTCAGTTTGACCTTGGGGGTGGTCGGATGGTGCGAAGGTGTCGTTTATCTTATGTCACCGGGGCGTCCAACTGATATTGGCTTACAATCGGGCAAGGCCTGCTATCCTTGTAGCAGGTAAGGGTAGAGGGGGGGATGTTTTTATTTCTTCTGTTTCTTCACTTTCATTCCTGTTCCTCTTTCTTCCCTGTTCCTCTCTTTCATCTCTTCGACTATCTCTTCTATCACTCTTCTCCCTTTCTCTGGGAGACGACACAAAATGACCCACAAGGGTTGACGTGTCGTTAAACCCCAACACAATCAAACAAATCAGTTTGACCTTCTGCCTAGGTCAAGGTCAGGTAATACATTGCCATTTGAATCCATTTTCGAGTTCTGCGTTTAAGTTTTGAAAAGTGTTTGTAACTGCTGAAGTATTCAAGACATTGCCTTAATATTTAGCCCACACCAACGTTAGCACACACCCTTTCCTCAGTTTGACCTTCTGCCTAATTCAAGGTCAGGTCATACTTTGTTATTTAAACCCATGTTTGAGTTCTGTGTTTAGGTTTTGAAAGTGTTTTTAACTGCTGACGTATTCAAGATGCCGCTTTAATATTTGGCCCACACCTACCATAGGGTAAGACCTTTTAATAGTACACACCCCTTCCTCAGTTTGACCTTCTGCCAAGGTCAACATCAAGTCATATTTTGTCATTTACAGTTGTGTTTAAGTTTTGAAAAGTGTACATGACTGCTGAAGTATGTGAGATATAGCTTTCATACTTCGTCCACACCAACCTAAGGGATTCAGCATGTAAGATATAGCTTTCATATTTTCTCCACACCAACCTAAGGGAAGATGTTTCAAAAGCATATACCCTATCCCCCAGTTTGACATTCTTTCGACATCAATGTCAAGTCATACTCTGTCATTTACAGCTATATTTAAGTTCTGCATTTAATCTTTGATATTTAAAGATTGTTTTCTTATCCGATCAGCCCTTTCCGACGAGCTGCGTTGTCTTCTGACAACTCGTCTTTTTCTACTATAAAAATTTTCGTCGCAGATTTCTCAGCTCCTATGAGGGCCACAGTCTTCAAATTGTGTATACATCTACAGAGGGTTAAGGTATATTGTGTAAAAGTAAACCATGATGCTAAAATTTCATTTGCCTTTTTATCTTTTTCTTTTTTTCCATCTCTCACGCCAATATAATGCATAGGAAATTTGTGTCAAAGGTTTCTTCGGAACTACTGCACCTAGAATTTTGAAATTAGATACAAACATTAGGCATACTTGTATCGTGTAAGAGAGAATCAGTTTCCTAATTCTTATTATTCCTTTTTATTTTTCTTTTTCTCCAGTAAAATTTTTGTCACATATTTCTCAGGAACTACTACACTTAGGATTTTGAAATTTGATACAAACATTGGGTAGGACTAGTTGTATTGTATAAAAGAGAATGAGCATCCTCATGATTATCTTTCTCTTTATTTGTCTATTTCTCTTTCTTGCTCCTAAAAACAACCACAGATTTTTCACATGCTATTAGAGCAAGAATCTCCAAATTTGTATAAATCCTCACAATGGTGAAGTTTTTTTTTGTGTAAGAGAAAACCAAGTTCTTTTGTCCACCTCGCCCATGCAATAATAAGGGAAATTTGCATCTACAGAATTCGTTTACCATACATCTGATAGCTGTGGCGGGGGGCGGGTGGGGGTGGGAGTGAGGTTTGGGGGGAGGGTGGAGGGGGGCGGCGTTGGGAGGGTATGTGAGCTTTGCTCACTATCTGCTATATTTTTGTTAGTTGAAGTGAACAAGGACTACAAACCTTATTCGACGTACTGAAAACATGGTACTATCAAAACAAAATGACAATAAATTAAAAAAAAAAAAAAAAAAAAAAAAAAAAAGAAATCGATGGCAGTTCACATCCGTAATCAGTCGCTATGCAAGTCTAAGTTTCAGATCCGGCTTGTAAAACTAGTTTAAGCTCATTTTCCTACTGACCGTTCCAAGGCAGTTCCTCTGTTGTAATTATTCTTTCTTTATGTGTCTGTGGTTTCGAACGTGGCGTTTGTTTTATCATTATTTGTTCCTCATCTTTCCTTCTTTTGGTACATAGGGAATGCTGTGCTTCGTGAGAGTGGCATTTCGCGGGTATATTGACTTACAGTCGAACCTCAATGGCTCGAACATCTTTGGGACCAAGGAAATTCGTTCGAGACATGGGTAGTTCGAGCCACTGAGGGTTAATCATGGCACCAGTTCAGGAAGCAAATAGCGATAATTTAGGGAAATCTTTTCGATTTTCTACACAATGATTATATGTTGAGTGCACTCATTAGAATCGCCTCGATGAGGCGATTCTAATGACTACACACAACATACAATTCCATGATAAAATAAGAAAAAAAATCCCTAAATATTTGTTTTCTTGAGCTATTGGAAGGATTTTGTAAGGACTGAAAAACGAGTTTGAATCATCCACGGTAAACGAGCCATCCGGATTCAAGCCATTGAGGTTATACTGTATATTTTTGATGATGAATGTGAAATCACAGAGGATGCAGGTCTTTTTTTTCAACTAATGATCAGAGGGTCATCATTGATCTTTATAGAACGGTCATATTTGCTTCCCGATAAACTGGAAAGACGGATTTTCAAAAGATTTTATTTACCATAGCTCCCAATTAGAGCAAATATCAGATACATGTTTTTCTTATTTCTCCCTGAAAACATATGTTGTGGGAACTCGCTAGAGGCGATTGGCCGAGGTGCTCCTAATGAGTACCAACAACATGCTTTATGAAGAAATGTCAGTATGGTACACATTAGAAGCGCCCCGACGAGTACCCACAGGAGATGTTGTTGTGGTGAAATAAGAAACTTGTCAATAGTCCTTGGTTGAAGAAAAGCACCCTATCCAGAGCTATGGTTACCGAAGGTATCAAATCTATTTCACAGAAGAACATATTCAAAATGAGTGACACCTACAGACAAAGAAAGGTATTCAGTCCGGGGTACGACAGTGGCACCCACCTATTCTACACTTGAAGATGAACTTACATTCCTGGAACATTGTTATCTGAGAAGATACTCGCCTTCCCGAACTTCTGTAAGGAAATCCTGTAGACGATATAATACTCGTAGATGTGTATACGTCATAGACTTAAAATTCCTGCAGTTGTGTATATGTCAAAGACTCATATTATTCGTAGATGTGTACTCGCCATATACTCACAGTACTCTTAGATGTGTATATGCCGTATTCCCATAGCACTCGTAGATGTGTATACGTCATATATTTATAGTACTCGTAGATGTGTATACGTCATAGACTCATAGTACCCATAGATGAGTAAACGTCATATAATCATAGTACTCGTAGATGTGTATACATCATATACTCATAGTGCTCGTAGATGTGTATACATCATATACTCATAGTACTCGTAGATGTGTATACGTCATATAGTACTCGTAGATGTGTATACATCATATACTCGTAGTACCTATAGATGAGTATACATCATATACTCATAGTACTCGTAGATGTGTAAACGTCATATACTCACAGTGCTCGAAGATGTGTATACATCACATACTCGTAGTACTCGTAGATATGTATACGTCATATACTCATATTACTCATAGATATGTATACGTCATATACGCCATATACTCATAGTACTAGTAGATGTGTATGCGTCATCTACTCATAGTACTCGTAGATGTGTATACGTCATATATTCATAGTACTCGTAGATGTGTATACGCCCTATACTCGTAGAAATCGTAGATGTATATACGTCATATACTAATAGTACTCGTACATGGGTATACGTCTTATACTCATAATACTCATAGATGTGTATGTTTTATACTCTTGGCACTCGTAGATGTGTATATACCCTATATTCATAATACTCGTAGATGTGTATACGTCATGTACTCATTGTACTCATATATGTGTATGCGTCATATTCTTATGTAATCATAGATGTGTGTACGTCATATACTCATATTACTCGTAGATGTGT
This sequence comes from Anodontia alba, assembly GCA_964016985.1. Lineage (NCBI taxonomy): Eukaryota > Metazoa > Mollusca > Bivalvia > Lucinida > Lucinidae > Anodontia > Anodontia alba. The sequence goes on from OZ024836.1 coordinate 6,099,893, forward strand.
ATACGTAATATACTCATAGACCTCGTAGATGTGTACCCGCCATATACTCATAGTGCTCGTAGATGTACATACGTCATAGACTCATAGTACTTAGGGTGTGTGTATACATCATATACTTTTAGGGTTCGTAGATGTTAATACATAATATTCTCATAATACTCGTTGATGCGTATACGTAATATAATTATAGTTCTCATAGATGTGTTTACACCGTTATCTCATAGTACTCGTAGACGGGTATACCTCACAGACAGATAGACCTCGTAGATGTGTATATGTCATATACTAAAAGTATTGGTAAATGTGTATACTTCATAGACATAGTGTATACGTCATTTACTCATAGTTCGTATAAATGTGTTATCGTCATAAACTCATAGTACCCGTAGATGTGTATACGTCGTATACTCATAGTACTCGTAGATGTGTATACGTGGTATTTTCATGGTACTCGTAGATGTGTATACGTCGTATACGTCGTAGACTTATATTTCCCATAAATATGTATACGCCATAGACACATAGTACTCGTAGATATTTATACATCATAAAATCATATTACTCTTAGATGTCTATACATCATATACCTATAGTACCCTAAGTTGTGTATACGTCATATACTCATAGTTCTCGTAGATGTGTATACATCATAGCACTCATAGATGTGAATACGTGATATACTCATAGAACTGGTAGATGTGTATACATCATAGACTCATAGTACTCATAAATGTTTTTCCGTAATATACTCATTGTACTCATAGATGTGAATACGTGATATACTCATAGCACTGGTAGATGTGTATACATAATAGACTCATAGTACTCATAGATGTGAAAACGTGATATACTCATAGCACTGGTAGATGTGTAAACATCATAGACTAATAGTACTCATAGATGGTTATCCGTAATATACTCTTAGTACTCATAGATGTGTATACGTCATATATTCATATTATTCATAGATGTGTATACGTCATAGACTCATAGTTCTCAGAGAGGTGTATAAACCACACTCATAGAAATCGTAGATGTGTATTTGCCATATACTCATAGTACTCATAGATGTGTATTTGTCATAGACCCATAGTCATAGATGTGCAAACACCATTTCTTATAGTTCTTATAGATGTGTGTACGTCATAAACTCATAGTACTCGTAGGTGTGTATACGTGTTATACTCATAGTACTCGTAGATGTGTATACGCCCTATACTCATAGTACTCGTAGATGTGTATACGTGGTATTCTCATAGTACTCGTAGATGTGTATACGTCATATACCCATAGTACTCATAGATATGTATGCGTCATAGACTCATAGAAGTCTTAGATATGTAATTCATATACTCATAGTACTCGTAGATGTGTATACGCCCTATACTCATAGTACTCGTAGATGTGTATACGCCTTATACTCACAGTACTCGTAGATGTGTATACGTCATATACTCATAGTACTCGTAGATGTTTAAACATCATATATTCATAGTACTCATTGATGTGTATACGTCATATACACATAGTACTCGTAGATGTTTATACATCATATATCCATAGTACTCATTGATGTGCATACGTCATATACACATAGTACTCGTAGATGTGTATACGACATAGACTCATAGTACTCATATAAGTGTATATGTAACTCATAGTACTATTCGATGTGTATACGTCATATACTCATATTACTCGTAGATGTTTATACATCATGTATTCATAGTACTTATTGATGTGTATACGTCATATACACATAGTACTCGTAGATGTGTTTACGACATAGACTCATAGTACTCATAGAAGTGTATATGTTACTCATAGTTCTGTTCGATGTGTATACGTCATATACTCATATTACTCATAGATGTGTATACATCATATAATTATACTACTCGTTGATGGGTATGTCATATATTTATAGTACTCGTAGATATGTATACGTCATAGACTCAAGTACTTGTAGATGTATATATGTCATAGACTCATAGTACTTGCAGATGCGTATACGACATAGACTCATAGAACTCGTATGTATGTATACGTCATAGACTCAAAGTACTCGTTGGTGTGTATACAGCACAGACTCATTATACTCGTTGCCGGTCTTGTAGGCTCAGTTGGATGCGCGTCCGACTGGTGATCAGCAGGTTGCGGGTTCGACCCCCTCCCGGTCGGCAACTTTCTTTCGTGGAGATTTGATCATGAAATATTTTCTGCGGTCATTCTTTCCATTCCGCTGATTAAAGAAGGGCAGTTGTCAGATTCTGGCGAAAGAATGTGCACAGTGCTGGTTACCCTATTAGAGGACTAAGCATGCCCAGTAAAGTGTGGCTTGGTAAAATGACCGCGCTCGACTTGACCCCATCGGGTTGACTGGGCTGTTATACCTCAACACAAAACAAAAACATTATATACGTCCTATACTCATAGTACTCGTAGACATGTATACGGCATAGACGCATAGGACTCATAGATGTGTATACGTCATATACACATAGTACTAGTATATGTGTATACGTCACACTCATTGTGCTCATAGATTTGTATACGTCAGAGATTCAAAGTACTCGTAGATGTGTATACGTCAGAGACTCAAAGTATTCGTAGATGTGTATACGCCATAGACTCGTAGAACTAGTAGATGTTTATACGTCATAGTGATTGAAAATCTGACCTCTCGTATTTTTTCTTTCAATCTAGGGAAAAGGTCGTACACACGTGGACTAAGGTCTGGAGAATAAGGAGGATGGGGCAACGTTTATCATTTGTACCGCGCGAGTAGTTACGTCACCCCTTCGAGAGATTTGGCGCAGCATGATCATGGAGGATGACTGGACCTGCTGCCAAAAATTCTGGAAGCTTCCTACGGATAACAGGTCGTAATATCTTTTAAATTTAACACTCGTAGTACATGCCATTCGTAGTTTGGTCAGTATCTACCCTGTGGCTGGTGAGAACACTGCTGATGTCATTGGCAAATGTCGTGAGCATCTTCAATTTTCCTTGCTCGCGCCAAAACTTTGGCGGCCTAGGAGAATTCGGCGTGTGCCATTCAGTGGCCTGTGTCTTCATTTCAGGTTCATATGAACTAACCCAAGTCTCATCAGTTAAACGACGTTGTACTTGGTCGGACGTCAAATGATGTTGTACCCAACGTGATGACACTTTTTGATAATATGTGTATACGTCTTAGTGCTCATAAATGTGTACATTTCATTGTGCTTGTAGATGTGAATGTCATAGTGCTTGTATTGGTGTATGCGTAATAACACTCATATATGTGTATACTTCATAGTGCGCGCCAATGTGTATATTTGTATATGTCAAAGTACTCATAGCTGTGTGCACAGTTCTCATAGATGTGTATATGGCGTAGTGCCTGTAAATGTGTATATAACAAAGTGCTTATAGATGTGTATACGTCATAATACTCGTAAATGTGTATATATCATATTGCTTGTAGATGTGTAAAAATCAGTGCTTGTAGACGTGTATACGTGTTAATTAGTACTCGTAGATGTGTGTATGTCATAGTGCTCATGAATGGTCTTCTTCTTTCAGTGTCTCAGAAAGGTTACTCTACATGACTGTAGCCGTTTCTGAGTAACCTCACTGTATGTTCCTCATGTCTTCTTCTTTCAGTGTCTCAGGAAGGTTACACTTCATGATTGTTGCCGTTCCTGAGTAACCTTATTGTGTGTTACTCATCTCTTCTTCTTTCAGTGTCTCGCGAAGGTTATGCTTGATGACTGTAGCGGATCCTGAGCAATCTCACTGTGTGTTCCTCATGTCTTCTTCTTTCAGTGTCTCAGGAAGGTTACACTTCATGACTGTAGCCGTTCCTGGGTAGCCTCATTATGTGTTCCTCATGTCTTCTTCTTTCAGTGTCCTAGGAAGGTTACACTTCGTGACTGTAGCCGTTCCTGAGTAACCTCATTGTCTGTTCCTGATGTCGTCTTCTTTCAGTGTCTCAGGAAGGTTACACTTCGTGACTGTAGCCGTTCCTGAGTAACCTCATTGTGTGTTCCTCATGTCTTCTTTCAGTGTCTCAGGAATGTTACACTTCATGAGTGTAGCCGTTCCTGAGTAACCTCATTGTGTGTTCCTCATATATTCTTCTTTCAGTGTCGCAGGAAGGTTACACTTCATGACTGTAGCCGTTCCAGAAGAACCTTATTGTGTGTTCCTCATGTCTTTTTCTCTCGGTGTCTCAGGAAGGTTACACTGCATGACTATAGCCTTCCTGAGTAATCTAATTGTGTGTTCTGTATGTCTTCTTCTTTCAGTGTACCAGGAAGGTTACACTTCATAACTGTAGCCGTTCCTGAGTAACCTCATTGTGTGTTCCTCATATATTCTTCTTTCAGTGTCGCAGGAAGGTTACACTTCATGACTGTAGCCGTTCCAGAAGAACCTTATTGTGTGTTCCTCATGTCTTTTTCTCTCGGTGTCTCAGGAAGGTTACACTGCATGACTATAGCCTTCCTGAGTAATCTAATTGTGTGTTCTGTATGTCTTCTTCTTTCAGTGTACCAGGAAGGTTACACTTCATAACTGTAGCCGTTCCTGAGTAAACTCATTGTGTGTTCCTCATGTCTTCTTCTTTCAGTGACTAATGAAGGTTACTCTTCATGACTGTAGCCGGTCCTGAATAATCTCATTCTGTGTTCCTCATGTATTCTTCTTTCAATGTCGCAGGAAGGTTACACTTCATGACTGTAGCCTTTCCTGAGTAATCGAATTGTGTGCTCGTGTCTTCTTTCATTGTCTCAGGAAGATTACACATCATGACTGTAGCGTTCCTGAGTACTCTCATTGTGTGTTCCTCATGTCTTCTTTCAGTGTTTTAGGAAGGTTACACTTCATGACTGTAGCCGTTCCTGAGTAATCTCATTGTGTGTTCTTCATGTCTTCTTTCATTGTCTCAGGAAGATTACACATCATGACTGTAGCGTTCCTGAGTACTCTCATTGTGTGTTCTTCATGTCTTCTTTCAGTGTTTTAGGAAGGTTACACTTCATGACTGTAGCCGTTCCTGAGTAATCTCATTGTGTGTTCTTCATGTCTTCTTTCAGTGTCTTAGGAAGGTTACACTTCATGACTGTAGCCGTTCCTGAGTAACCTCACTGTGTGTTCCTCGTGTCCTCTTCTTTCAGTGTCTCAGGAAGGTTACACTTCATGACTGTAGCCGTTCCTGAGTAATCTTTTTGTGTGTTCCTCATGTCTTCTTCAACAGTGTCTCATGAAGGTTACACTGCATGACTGTAACCGTTTCTGAGTAACCTCACAGTATGTTCCTCATGACTTCTTCTTTCAGTGTCCCAGGAAGGTTACACTTCATGACTGTAGCCGTTCCTGAGTAACCTTATTGTGAGTTCCTCATGTCTTCTTCTTTCAGTGTCTCAGGAAGGTTATGCTTCATGACTGTAGCCGTTACTGAGTAACCTCACTGTGTGTTCCTCATGTCTTCTTTCACTGTCGCAGAAAGGTGATGCTTCATGACTACATGACTATAGTCGTTACTGAGTAACCTCACTGTGTGTTCCTCTTGTCTTCATGACTGTAGCCGTTCCTGAGTAACCTCACTGTGTGTTCCTCATGTCTTCTTCTTTCAGTGTCACAGAAAGGTTATGCTTCATGACTGTAGCCCGTCCCAGGTAACTTCATTGTGTGTTCCTCATATATTCTTCTTTCAGTGTCTCAGGAAGGTTACACCTCATGACTGTGGCTTTTCCTGAATAGCCTCATTTATATTTTTATACATTGCAGATATCGTCGTTTAATACCACACTCGGCATCAGTTAAAGCACTGAAAAAATACCCAGTAAAAATTACTAGATAAATGAGCAAATTTTACTGTTCATTTCAACACTAGGAAGAAAGTAAAATTCACTATGTTATATGTCAGTATTTACCATTAATAAATTGTACTATCATAAACGACAAATTTACTAGCTGACTATTCTAGACAGGAAGTAATCTCCTTTTGGTCGTGGAAAAACGTAATATTAAATGTTAATGTTTAATTTTTCCTCGATGAGGATGTCTCCTCTTTCCTCACGAGTGACATTTTGGTTGCATACAAGCGATCACAGACTCACACATCGAGGGTTGAGCGCAAGACTATAGTAACTCAAACATATTTTTGAAACCCTTGTTTAGGGGCAACTTGGACCCCTTTGTAAACAATGCAAATTTAGGTGCCATTGCTCATACGAGCAATGACACCTAAATTTTCATTGTTTACAGAAAGAAATGTTGTAATCTTCATAACGCCTTCATGGTTAGGAGATTAGGTTTGGGGAAAAACAACCATCTGACTTACGCCAGTCTTGCGCTCAACCCTCGACATATCATAGTACAGTGAGACCTCGTTACAACGACAACTTTTGTTCCCAAAGTCATTGCCATTCATATGAATTTGCTGTTGTACAGAATACTAAATGAGCATAGTGATATGGTCTTATTTTGTTCTTATTTCCTTATAGAACATATGTTTTAGATACATGTATTTGTAAGAATCGCCTCACTGAGGCGATTCTTACAAATATCCAAAACATATGTTTCTTTAAAGTATTAAATACAATATTCTTGCATACTTCTTGTGACTAATTGTTAGCTCTTATGCGAAAGTTTCGTGACAGTCAAATTGTCATTATAACGAATTATGTCGTTGTATCGAGTGCCGGTTTAAAGAGGGTTGTCTGTACATTGCATTCATATACTTCTGAACAGTTATCTGTTAAATAGTATTTTCATTTAATTGTGGTGTTTATTTGATTCCTAGACAAAATGTTTATAAAACTCTTGGTAAATCTGCAGTCTTCATTTCAGGGCATGAATCAAGAATATGAATATGAATTAAAGTATATAACTGTTTTTATTTGTTTATTCATTTGTTTAGTTTGTGTGGTTGTTCTGTTTTAATGAATGACTTTTTTATATAGAAAGATACAAATCCATACATATCTTATAAATAGATGATATCAGTATGCAAGCTGACCAGTAAATATTACTAGTTTAGCCTTGTTTGCTCAAGTACTAATCGGCCTCGGTGGCTCAGTTATTGCGCCGTCCGACTGGAGACCAGGAGGTCGCGGGTTCAACCCCCGCCGTGATCGGCGACATTCTTTCGTGGAGATTGATCATGAAATATTTTCTACGGTCATTCTCTCCCTTCCGCTGATTCAAGAAGGGCAGTTGTCAGTTTCTGGCGAAAGAATGTGCGCAATACTGGTTAACCGCTTAGAGGACTAAGCCTGCCCAGTAATATAACTTCCCATTACAGCACTTCCAATAATAAATCAAGTTGATACACCATTTTGACGCAAATGACCCTTATGGGTTGACGTGTCGTTAAATCCAAAATCATCATCATCAAGCCTGCCCAGTAAACGTGTGCTTAGGTAAACTGACCGCGCTCGACATGACCCCATTGGGTTGACTGGGCAGTAAAACCTCAACACAAACAAACTAATCAAACTAGTTTATGTGTTTCATTACGAAAACATGCCTATTCAAATATACTGAAAAGTTAATCACCGAAAAATTGAAAATTTTCAGACAAAAAATTCAAATATTTTTCACATTTCTGCTCAAAACATAGATTGTGGGTACTCGTTAGAACCGCCTCGCAGAGGTTCTAACGAGTACCCACAATCTATGTTTTTTGAGCAGAAATAAGTAAAATAATGTATACCCCTGTAAACCCCAGTTTTACTATATAAAAGTGGGGTATAAGGGGGTCAAAATTATATAGGCATGTTTTCGTGATGACTTTATACAGACAACCCCCTTTATACCGATACTCGATACAACGACAAAATTCGTTATAATGACAATTTGACAGTCACAAAACCTTTGCTTAAGCGGTAATAGTTAGTCAAAAATTATGCAAGAATATTGTATTTAATACTTTGAAGAAACATATGTTTTGGATATTTGTTAGAACCGCCTCGTTGCAAAACCTTTCTTACATATCAATCTGCCCATTAAATATTGTGTATAACAGCAAATTCATTTTTATGGCAACGTCTTCGGGAACAAATGCTGTCGTAGTAACGAGGTTTTACTGTATGGTAATATATTATACGTGTAATTTCTTTCAGTTAAGTCAGATTTTCGAAGGAGCGCATCCAGGACATGAAGATCAAGAGTTCGTTAAACGATAACAACGATGTCATCTGATTCCGAAAAGTTCAGTAAACTTATTCGACTCCTAGCCGGTGGGGGAACAAAAGCTTTCAGGAAATTTCTTACTAAATATAGTGCTCCGCTCAGCATATCTGATTATATTTATAAAAACCAGGCAGAAGTGTTTAAACTAAAATTAAACGAGAGTCAAAGAAAATTGATAGTTAATCGAGAAATTATTAAAATGGACATTTCTTTGTTGTTCAAACTTTCAGTGCATTTGTTTAAAGACAAAATGACGGCAAAGGAAAGAGATTGTATTTACGGTATAGACTTTGAAAGAAATGAGTTTTTGCATTCCGACATGTTGGAGACAGCTAAAGCTGAAATCACCGTGTTTCGTCAAAAATGGCAAAAAATCTCTTTGATACTACTTGATCTCGCAGATGAGATAGGAGATCCAACCTTCATGTCTGAGATGAAAGAATTTATTACCAACACCGAGAAGTCTTCGCCAGATTTTGCAGAAATTCTGAAGACACTTTTCATTTGGACCCAGTCAAGCAAAGCATTGGAGGAAAAGGTGGAAAATCTATCTTCAAGATTTGAACAACTGAAAGGTACCGTAATGCTCTTTTAGCAGCAAAACTTCTTAAAGGAGGGTCTTGGTATCACTAGCTACGCTAAAAACATTTTCTGAATTTTATTTAGTTAATTCCTTTGATATTTAATACAAATATTTCATAAAAGCCCAAAAATAAAATCTAGATAAAATAAAAGTAGATTCGTCGATTCGTATAAAAGACCTGGACCGGACTGTAGAAAGTAAAGAAGTGTTACTACTACAAATGTTTATGGTCCTTTTTTTTACATCAGCAGTTAATCACAAACAATTCACTATAAAAAGTGTATATTGCTCCTATTGCTTTAAATGACTGGAAATTCAGCAGTTTTGATATCACTGATAAATGAATTTCGTTTTACTCCAGAAGACACAACCTTCATTGGAGGAAGTGTATCCAAGGCCCAGTTGTTCAAAGCTAACGACTTCGTTAGTTAACGATTCGTTACAATTTACATCGAGTGATACGCAGATATGCTGAAATCTTTTGCTGAAAAAAGCTACTCACATTTTTTCAGCAAAAAATATCAGAATATTGTCTATTGAATCTCCTAAAAAAGTTAACGAAATGACCCTTAACGAGCTCGTTAAGCTTACGACGCTTTGAACAACTGGGTCCAGGAGTTTCATGAAAAGTATGTTTGATCCCAGCTGAAAAAGCTGCTGATAACATAGTTGTCTGACAGCTACATATATGTATCTTGAAATAATTTAGTAGGGATAAAAACGTATCAATATACTTTTACTGATGACAGGCCCCGCAGCGTGCAGCCACAGTGAGTCTGGAGTCAAAATACCGAAAAGCATTAAGTCAGTACATACAAATTAAATATACAAAGACAAAATAGGAATGTTCAGACAGACATGAACCCAGAATAAATGGGTTGCAACGAAGGCGTTCATGAAAAATAAGCATTACTTGGTTAGAATGCTTCGCTCACCATGCCTTTCAGGCCGCAGAAAGGGCAAATAGCGCCGGAAGCATCGCCTAAGTATGGTGGATGGGGTGGTGGTGGTGGTGGTGGTGGTGGTGGTGGTGTGTGTGTGTGTGTGTGTGGAGGGGGTGGGGTCGGGAGGGGAGCGGGGAATTGGGTTAAATTGATTTTACTGGTAGGTTCACATGTTGTAAAAATACAAAATGATTTTTCGGCTCGCATATAGGCTCCCTAACTCAATCAGTGAAGCATCACAGAAAAAAACGTGTAAGTGAAATGAAATCACTGTGATGAAACAAGCATAAGGGAAATGGCAGTCAGAGCAAAAGAAAACAGTTCTCTTTTTTTTTGATATCTATATTAAATTGAAAATAAAAACGAAAAACTCATAAAAATCCTATCCTGGCTTTATTCCTTTTGTCGTTTTTAGAATTTCGCCAAGGCTTTTTAGCTCACCTAAGCATGATGCTCGAGGTAAGCTATTGTGATCGGTAAAAGAACGTCGTCCTTCGTTCATTGTGCGTCGTGCAGTTTGCTTAAAAAGACTCCTCCTCCTACACCCCTGGGCCGGTTGACTCGATACTTGGTAAGAAGTATTTGGATTACTTGTAGAACAAAAGTATCTATTTTTTTCTGATCAAAAATCCGAGATGGCCGCCATGGCTGCCATCTTGAAAATCAATTTTGCGCTTTTTCGTCTGAACCGAAAGGCCAACTGACTTAAAACTTAGAAAGAAGTATCGAGGCAACTTGTAGACCAAAAATAGTTAAAATTCTTTTCGATTGGAAATTAAAGATGGCGGCCATGTTGAAAATCTACTTTGCACTTTTTCTCTTGAGTCGAAAGGCCAGCTGACTAGAAACTCGGTGACTTGCAAATAATAATAATAATAATAATAATAATAATAATAATAAAAACACACACACACACAACAAAAAACGCTAAACCCGTTCTGAACTGGTGGCTAGCTTAAAAATCTATTTTGCGCTTCTTCTTCTGAACAGAGAGGCCATTGACTCAAAACTTGGTAGCAAGTATCAGGGTGGTTTGCTGATTGAAAGAAGCTAAATTCGTTCCGCTCAAATATGTTTTGCACTTCTTCTCTTGACCCGAAAGGCCAATTGACTAGAAACTTGGTAGGCAGTATCACGGTGACTTGCAAATTAAAAAAAAAAGCTAATATCGTTCCGATTGGAAATTCAAACTAGCCGCCTTGGCGGCCCTCTTGAAAATATATCTTGAACTTGTTCTCGTGAATTAAAAGGCCGATTGACTCGAAACTTTGTAGGAAGTATCAGGGTGACTGCAGATCAAAACTAGCTAAATATTCCGTTCAGAAATCCAATATGGCGGCCAGGATGGCCATCATGAAAATTTATCTTGACCCTTTTCTCCTTAAGGAAAATATCACTTGACTCGATACTTGGTCCGAAGAACTAGGGTGACTTGCAGATAAAAAAAAGGCTGAAATCGGGCTGATTGTAAATCAAGGATGGCCCTTGAAACTCTATTTCGAACTTCTCATGAACGAAAGGACAGTGGATTCGAAACTTGGTAGCAAGTATCGGGGCAATTTATAAATAAACATCACGAAAACATGCCTATATAATTTTGACCCCCTTAAACCCCACTTTTATATAGTAAAACTGGGGTTTACAAGTGTATACATTATTTTTTTTATTTCTGCTCAAAAACACAGATTGTGGGTACTCGTTAGAACCGCCTCGGCGAGGCGGTTCTAACGAGTACCCACAATCTATGTTTTGAGCAGAAATATGAAAAAACATCAGAGTTTTTATCTGAAAATTTTCAGTTTTTGGAGGTGAAATTTTCTATATATTTATATAGGCGTGTTTTCGTAATGAGAATAGCTAAAAGCGCCCCGATCGGAAATCCAAAATGGCCGCCACAGCCGCTATCTTTAAAAATCTATATTGAACTTCTTTTGACATCACGAAAACATGCCTATATACTTTTGACCCCCTGAAACCCCACTTTTATATAGTAAACTGGGGTTTAGGGGTATACATTATTTTTCTTATTTCTGCTCAAAAACATAGATTGTGGGTACTCGTTAGAACCGCCTCGCCGAGGCGGTTCTAACGAGTACCCACAATCTATGTTTTGAGCAGAAATATGAAAAAATATCAGAGTTTTTTATCTGAAAATTTTCAGTTTTTTGAGGTGAAATTTTCTATATATTTCAATAGGCGTGTTTTCGTAATGTGAGAGGCCAGTTGACTAGAAACTTAATAGGGAGTATCAGGTAGACTTGCAGATCACAAATAGGTAAAATTGTTTGGATTGGAAATCAAAATTAACTAAAATTGTTCTGATCGGAAGTCCAAGATGGCCGCGGCGGCCATCTTGAAAATATATTTTGAATTTCTTCTCCTGAACCAAAAAGCCATCAGACTCGAAATTTACGAGCTATCGAGGTGACGTAGATAAAAAATAGCTTAAATTGTTCCGATCAGAAATCCAAGACGGTCGCCCTAGCCGCCATGTTGAAAATCTATTTTGAACTTTTTCTTCTGTATCAAAAGGCCGATTGACTTGAAATTTCATTGGAAGTATTGAGATGACTTGGAGATCAAAAGTAGCTAAAATAGTTCTGATTGGAAATCCAAGATGGCAGCCACGGCTGCCATCTTGAAAATCTATGTTTAACTTCTTCACTTGAACCGAAATGCCAACTGATTTGAAACTTGTCTAGTAATCAGGTGAGCGATACAGGGCCATCTTGGTCCTCTTGTTATAATATCCCGCATGATTCTCAAAACATGTCTAAATCAATTTTCGCAATGCAAACAAAAGAAAAGAAAAAACTCTGTCCCAGACACACTTTGGAAAAGGGATTATATTATTATTGATAACTGTAATAATCCAAGCACAATACTATAAACAATATTATAAATACACAGAAGCCGCAACATTCTTTTTAGAAACTCTGCTATTCCGGTGAAGCAACGACGCCATCTTAAATCGGCGATGTAAACAATGGAAAAGCAAGGTCAAACATAAGAATAATTGTTTTGTCAGTGAAGACCAGAGATCTGAATGCGTTTGATTTTTCAAAAACGAATGGTACGAAACGTGTTTCCAAACAATGTCAAAAACAAAGCAGTTGAGATCATTTTGCTTTAGATATCTTAACCCTTGTCCTGCTGAGCTCGGATATACCCTGCCTTTGCAAACAGTGTAGATCCAGATCAGTTGGCTTCTGAAGAAGCCAACTGATCTGGATCTGCACTGTTTGTCATTAAATACTTGAATTTATAGCAACAATCTGGATCAAGTAATCTGATTGGCTAAAAATTATAAGCGGGCATGACATCTTGATTTATTCAGCAGGACAAGGGTTAGAATGGAAACGGCACAAGGATAACGTTGCGTATCTGGTTACATATACCAATGTCGTTCATCAACTTCGACAAAATTATGCAAACGTTTGATTTTTAACGCATTTTAGTCTGGAGACCCCCTAAAAGGGTAATTGGCAAACATTGCAGACCCAGATCAGACGTCTGATTAGGGTCTTAGCGGTTTGCATTAGATACAGTAATTTCTATAAAACGATGTACTATTAAAACTAACCAGACACCCTGCTATTGGAAATACTCGTACATCACGAAAACGCCTATATAATTTTGACCCCCTTAAACCCCATTTTTATATAGTAAAACTGGGGTTTGCAGGGTATATATTATTTTTCTTATTTCTGCTCAAAAACATACATTGTGGGTACTCGTTAGAACCGCCTCGGCGAGGCAGTTCTAACGAGTACCCACAATCTATGTTTTGAGCAGAAATATGATAAAATATCAGAGTTTTTATCTGAAAATTTTCAGTTTTTGGAGGTGAAATTTTCTATATATTTGTATAGGCGTGTTTTCGTAATGGACATATGCAAAGCGTTGTGGTAGAAGTCCCCTGGACTTAATGTGTTAGTTAGGCATCAGGCGAAATACGACTTTTCGGGAGGTGTCGAATACGCAGAACGCCTGCGAATACATGGCAGAGTTGCGTGGAAATACTTATACAATTTCAACAAAATCATTTTACTACCAAAGAACGTGCCTTAAATCGCCAGATGAATGGCGAGCAGAACAGACCCTGGTCAGACGCAGCGTTCTGTGGTATCTGATTTGCGCCTATATTATTTGTTCAGACCTTACTGTTCAAATACAGGCGACTCTTGTTATCTCAAATTCCAAGGTTCTCTTTGAAACACTTCGAGATATCCGTACCTCGACATATCAGTGTTGCGGAATAGTGGAAAACTCAGAAAATTTAGAACCCCCGTTATGTAATCCTGGATCCGCTTCTGTAAATTACTTTTAGTACAAGTAATTAAAATTACGTGTAGATGATTTTTCTAACATTACTAGTTTTATAGGGATCAAACATTGTTTTTCATGCATTAACATTCGCCAGGTCTCGAGGGAGGTGTTGAAAACCGAGGCCGGAGGCCGCAGTTTTCAACACATCCCAAGAGACCTGGCGAATGTTAATGCATTGAAAACCCATGTTCGATCGCTATTATTGCATAAAAAGTGAAAACATTTGCTACATTTCGCGTTATTTCTTGCCCTATTTTGTTTCGCCTTTTCACTGATGTCTCGCGAACGCAAATTCCACGGACTGTGCTCGTTTCAGGGCCGGCCACTACATATCTCGTGACGGCAGCTATTCTGTGACCCTGGTACAGACACATTGAAAGTTGCGTAGCCGTGCATTAACAGCGCGTGAATTGCCTTGTTAATACACGGCTTTTCGCCGGTTAATGCACGGCTGTTGATAACGTGCGGCATTGCTTTTTATACAAGTTCTGCCATAATTAGAAGACCTCTACGCGGACCGAACAAATATGCGGGTTTTTTTTTACCACAATGGAAGCTGAGGGCGATGGTTGGGGTCCTGTTAAGCTAGCTTGAATACACAATTTGGATTGCATAACACCCTAATGACTCTTAGAAGAGCAAGATAATAAAATCTTGGAGACTTAGGCCACCCGTACAGGTCCCAGTCAGCATTCTACGTAAATCTATATCGGGCCGTCATCGGCCCGTCAGGGTAGCTGACGGGACGATGACGGCCCGATGTAGATTTACGTAGAATGCTAGCTGGGGTGAGGCTTGATAAGGGGAAATTAGATTAGGTATCAGCAAAGTTAATGATGAAGACAGGAAAACAGATAAGGTGGTTAATTTTACGATAATTTGATATTATTTTTTTTTCTTTTATTCAATAAAATATATCTGGTTGTTATTCATAAAAACTGCCTCGCCAAGGCAGTTCTAATGAATACCCGTTTTATAGAGAAATACAGTTACTTATGCTTTTATGCTAATTTTTCATCAAATGCCTTCTTTATCTGCTTCTTTGGATCGACTACAGAAAACTGTTGAATAGTATTGTATTGTATTTATTTATTTATTGAAATTTGAAAAGCTTTATGGCATAAAATACACATTCTAAATCGTCTAAGAACTTTCTGACATATTCCCATGATGTGATGTTTTACTGAAATTAAATATTTAGTTTTGAGGCAGCTATGGAATAATTGTGAAATGTGCTTATTTACTTTAGAAAATAAATAAATAAATAAAAACTTTCAATTTTATATTTCTGTTTCAGTTTATTGTATTTTTTCACAGTGCAAGAAAAACACTTTTGTATTTTGGAAAAAAAAACTATCAAAAAATGAATAAATAAAAAAACTGATACAATACAAATCAACAAATTAAATGCAAAATTTGCAAATAAATTTATTTGGTTCTAAGGTAACATATTGAATACTCCTCAATTATATGAATTATCCCTTATAGTGCCCCATCTGGGGAGACAACTTCCTTATAATCACCTCATAATCTCTTAGATAAGATAAGCCTTCGATGTGCGCTCTGTTATCAGAACTGTATACTGGGATTGACCATGAGAGGGGCGAGGGGTGGGGGAGGGGAGGCGGGTCTAGCCACTGAAGAAAAAATGTGTCTTTAAGCCCACATTGATTTATTACTGATTATTCCAGTGCGGTACTTTTATTGTGGTATTTTACGTTAAATGTTCTGTAGTGTAACAGTTAGAAATATTGTTTTCCTTTAACAATGATGTAAGTTACAGATATGCTCAGTTAGGTTTGAATAACAGAGTACACCTTTTGGGGAAAGAGCTGCCAACTCTGCTTGCCATCTGTTCCTTTTGTGGCCGTTAAATTGTATTTTGTCTGTCTTTCTCTTTGATGCTGAGAATGTGATGTAAATCGGGCCCTAAGGTTATGAAACATGAAATTGGTTCTGCTATTAAATCTCAAATTATTAAAAATTGCAAGTTCTATCTTGCAATATACCTAGCAAGATAACAATGCTAACAATAGTTGGCATTTTCATATTTATTAGCAGAGGAATTTTCATGAAAAAACTTTTGTAACCTCGAAGCCAGATTGTATCAGTTCAGTTCAGTTCTGAGTTTATTTACTTCAAACAGATGCCACTTGATTGTGTTGAGTCAAGCCATTCGGGTTATGTCAAGCGTGGTCAATTTACCTAACCACATATTTTCTGGGCAAGCTTAATCCAAAAACGGTTATCCAGTACTTGTGCACATTCTTTCGTCAGAAATTGAAAATTGCCCATCTTGAATCAGCGGAAGGGAGAGAATGACCGTAGAAAATATTTCATGATAAATCTCCACGAAAGAATGTTGCCCAACGGTGGGGATCGAACTCGCGACCTCCTGATCACCAGTCGAACGCGCATCCGACTGAGCCACCGAAGCCGGCAACAGATTCCACTACTCATTAAACATATATTATATTACAGTTAGTCAAGAAATATGTAGGAAAAAGCCACAGACAAGATTGGAAGTGTTTGAGGGTGAGTAGAATTTTACGTGTTGGTATTTTATTTTAAAACTCAAAACTAAAATAAAAACAATGAAAATTGACAAAAGAGATTTGAACAATATATAAGTAATGTAGCTAATCTTTGGTGTCTTTAATAATCGAAATAAAATTTTAACCGCTAAACTGCTTGAGTAAGGGTACCGTTATTATAAACTAACCAAAACATTTTCTATCGCCGTCATTATGCACCCAACTTCAAAGAAGTTGGTAAGACATATTGCTTTGAGCTTGTCCGTTCGTCCGTCCCTTAGTCACGCGGTTTAGATCACCTGAGCCAAAGACTCAGGATGAGCTTTTGTAATCACTTGCCGTCCTTCGTTCGTCGTCATTCATCCGTGCTTCTGTCAGTCCGTTTTCTATCAGTCCGATCACATCTTTGAACGGCTTCTCTGGAACTCCGGGGCAAATTTTCTTTAGGTTTTATGTGGAAACTTGTGTTAAAAGAGAACTGAAAATTTGAACAAATGGACACGGTCCGTTAATCAAGATGGCCGCCATGCCCATATATGGTAAAAACACATAAAAATCTTCTCCAGAACCGAGAAAGCTTTTGGGCTGAATCTCAGTTTATAGCATCAGAGACTCGGGGTCTACCAAGTTTATTCAAATGATGGTCGTATATTGACCGTTGACTTTTTTTACGGCAAGGTCAAGGTTGCGCCCTCATACATTTGTATGGGGGGATGTTGAAAAGTCTTTTTCTCAAAATGTATTAAAGACTAATAGCTGAAAATTACAATGTATGATTAAAGTAGTAAAACTTTTAAGTACAATCCCAATGTTGTCCCCTGGGGTTATCTGCCCTTGACCCTAGGCTAAATACATGTATAAAATGGTGATTTTGTAAACGTATTCTTCTCTGAAACCGCTTGAGCAATTTTCCACTAGGGGCCTTCTGTCGAAAGGGTATTGAAAATTTGTTCCGATGGTTCCGCACTATAGAACAAGATGGTCGCCATGCCCATATATGGTAAAGACACTTAAAAATCTATGTTCTTTTCCAGAACCAAAAAAGCTTTGAGGCTGATTCTTGGTATATAGAATTAGTGACTCAAGTTCTACAAAGTTACGGCAAGGCCAAATTTGCGCCCCAATACATTTGTGTGGGGAAAATATTGAAAAGTCATTATCTCAAAAGTATTGAAGACTTATAACTAAAACTTACAATGTGTGATCAAAATTGTGGCCCCTGAGGGTGTAAAAATGCATACAAATTTTCTTCTTTGGAACAAAGAAAGCTTTTTGGCTGAATCTTGGTATGCATTGAGGAACCAAGGTATGTCAAATTTGTTTAAATGGTGGTCGTAGGTTGACCTTTGACCGTTCTACGGCAAGGTCAAATTTGCGCCACCATACATTTGTATGGGAAAATGTGGAAAATCAGTTTTCAAAGTGTATTGAATAAAAGTAAAAAAGGATTGCCTGTGGAAACAAAGAACACAGAAAAGCACGAAATTCGGAGACTCGATTTGATTGAGTCTCTTCATATGCAACGCTGTAGTTTGCGAGGCTGCAAACGCCCTCCCTCCCCCACCCCCCCCCCCCCCTAGCGCCGGCTTAAGCGGTAGTCGATTTTCAAAATAACCAGGATGAACTCAATGATCCCAAAGGAAATAAAATATAACCTGTACTATGATGATGTACGGGGAGTTTTCACGGCCACCACACGGCACAACACCAGCTACAGTAGAGTAAAATAAAATTTAAAAAAGATTGCCTTTGAAAACAAAACACACACAAAAGCACGAAAATCGGAGACTGTGTTTGAGTGAGTCTCTTCATATGCAACACTGTAGTTTGCGAGGCTGCATACGTCCCCTCCGCCCCCCCCCCCCCCCCCCCCGACCCCCGCCTAGCGTCGGCTTAAGCGGTATTCGATTTTCAGAATAACCAGGATAGGCTCAATGATGCCAAAGGAAATAAATTATAACCTGTACTATGATGATGTTCGGGGAGTTTTACGGCCGCTACACGGCACAGCACCAGCTATAGTAAAGTAAAATAAAAGTAAAAGAAGATTGCTTTGGAAACAAGGAACACATAAAAGCACGAAAACCGGAGACTCGGTTTGATTTAGTGTCTTCATATGCAACACTGTAGTGTGCGAGGCTGCATACGCCCCTAACGCTAGCTTAAGCGGTATTTGATTTTTAAAATAACCAGGATGGGCTGAATGATCCTAAAGGAAAAAAAGTAACCTGCCTTATGATGATGTACGGGGAAGCTTTTTACGGCCACCACACGGCACAACACCAGCTACATTAGAATAAAATAAAAGTCAAAATTTTTTGTCCCTGCGAGTTATCTGCCCTTGCCCCTGGACTATATACAAATAACTAATGACTAAAACTTACAATGTATGATTAAAGTAGTTAATCGTTTTAGTTACAATCAAATTTGGTCCCTGAGGGTTACCTGCCCTTACCCCTGAGCTATATATATGCATAAAATTGTGTAATTTTTAAATGTCGTCTTCTCTAAATTCACTAGAGTAATTTTCACCACATTTCATATGGGCTTTCTGTCGAAATTGGTATTGACAGTTTGTTTGAATGGTTCCGCGCCATTGAACAAGATGGCCGCCATGCCCATATATAGTAAAAACGCTTTAAATCTTTTCCAGAACCAAAACACCTTTGAGGTTGAATCTTGGTATGTAGCATTAGGGACTCAAGGTCTTCCAAGTTTATTCAAATGATGACCGACTTTAAACGGCATGGTCAAAATTGCGCACCATACATTTGTATGGGGAAAATGTTGAATAATCATTTTCTCAATATGTATTTAAGACTTTTAAGGCTGAAACTTACAACGTATGATAAAAGAAGTAAAACTGTTTAGCTACCTCAAAATTTGGGGGGTTATCTTGCCCCTGGGCTATGTTTATGTATAAAATCGTGAAATCTTTAAACGTCTCCGTCTTTGAAATACTTGAAAAATTTCACCAGATTTCACATGGGGCCGTTTGTCGTAAGGATGTTGACAGTTTGTTCAAATGCTTTCGCGGCATTGAACAAATGGCTTTCATGCCCATATATGATAAAATACTTCTTCAGAATTAAGAAAGCTTTGATGCTGAACCTTGGTATACCAGCATTGGGTACTCAAAATCTACCAAGTTTATTCAAATGATGATACTAGGATGACCTTTGACCTTTTTTACGTTATGGTCATATGTGTGTCCTAGTTGATGTGGCAGTAAACTGGAAGAAAGTGCTAAGCATTTGTTGATATGTAATAGCTGTTTTTATTAGGTGAGCAAATCGTGGCCCATGGGCCTCTTGTTTGTGCATAGCATAACTTTTGAACCGTCCGTGCTAGGCTTTTGAAATCTCATAAGTGGATTCCTAATGAAAAAAAGTCGATCATCATTTTTTCTTACCTTGATTATACCTCTTTCTTGAGTTATGCCCCTTTGAAAATGCAATGAAGTCTTGTAAGCAAGGTAAACTATTCGAGCTATTATATTGAAACTATGTTTATAGAAAATGCTGAGAAGATGCCCTGATTAACTTAATTACAAAGTTTTTCCTGAGTTATGGCCCTTTGAAAATTTCGGCATTTAACATTGTAAGCAAGATATCTCAAAAAAACTGTGTAAGCTATTGCCTTGAAACTTGACAGGCTTATAGGAAATGATAAGTAAATGACCTGATTAGCTGATAAAAAAAAAATCTTGAGTTATGACCCCTTGAAAATAAATGCATTTTAACCTTGTAAGCAAGATCTCTAAAATATTATTGAAGCTGTTGCCTTGAAACTTGATAGGCTGATATGGAATAATGAGTAGATGACCTGATTAACTTACGAAAAAATTCTGAAATGTTTTTCTTGAGTTATGGTCCTTTGAAAATTTCAGCACTTGAACCTTTTAAGCAAAATATCACAAAAACTGCTTATTGCTCTGAAACTTGATAGGCTAATACAGATGATGAATAGATGACCTGATTAACTTCTAAAAAAATTTAAATGTTTTCTTGAGTAAATATCCTTTGAAAAGTTTGGTTTTTTTATTTATTTATTTTTTTAAGTATTGGCCCTCTGCAAATTTCAGCATTTTAACCTTGTAAGCAACATATCTAAAAACTATTAGGGGCAAGCAGTGTTAGGGTCAAGAAGTCAGGGGCAAAGTCTCTAGTTCTGACTTAATGTCCGAGTTAATTTTGGAAGAGAGAGCTAATCTCCTAAGTGCTTTTCGTACGTTTGTTCGGTTTGTGCTTGTTTAGATTTGTCGGTTTCCTCTTCCTTTTTTGAAAGCACTTTTGCAAGAAGGTCTGTTCGACCCTAAATTTTATACCGACTTATTCTATAAATTCATAAGATTTTTGGCAAAACTGATTTTTCGTAGAATTTATAAAGATTGGCACTCGCTATGAGAAGATATACAAACATGGATATTCTACGACAAACTATTTGCATGGTTGCTGACCAAAGTTTTGTTGCTAACTTTGTTTCTTACTTTAGTTGCACGACGGTTAGTCGATGCTCAGACTAAATGACGGATCCATCCTCTTTTTTTCAAATGGTCGGTGCCTGATTATTAATATCAGTGGTCGGGCTCATTGTGGTTCTGTTTGTGTCTTTTTTTTATTTATGTTCGGATTTCAGATTGCCATTCAGCCCTTTGCTTTGTTTCGTTACAGTGGTTTATGCGAACCGAATTTTTATGTGTTTCTGTATTAAGAGTAGCATCGGGACCCAGGGTGAAGTTAGCTAGCTGTAAAAGTGCTTTAATCCCTCCCCCCCACCCCCCGGTGGTTTGCTCTACTAAGGCGGTGGTCCCGGTGTTAGTGTTGCTTTGTGGTTTATTCTACGAGGCGATTTGTTGTATGTCTTTCCGTGTGTCATTTTGTTCTTGTGTTTTTCAGTCCTTTTAGTATTGCGATTACCTCGCTTGGGGAAGAGAGAGCTAATCTTAGTGCTTTTCATACGTTTGTTCGGTTTGTGCTTGTTTGGATTTGTCGGTTTCCTCTTCCTCTTGGGGTCTGGGAAGGGCTGCGGTTTGTGATCGTGGCACTCCCTGGACTTTTCTCTTACCTTTTTTTATATTATATTTGTTTCACTAAGATGTTTCACAGATGAGGTAGAGAACCTCTATGCGGACCGCACTTGTAAACGGAGCGGCATCAGAATTAAGGGTGAGGTTTTGCGCTAGTAAGCCTAGGATAAGCCCCACAGTAGTTTCATACTCAACGTTCTAAGGCGATACTACTTTGTTTGTGCGTCTACCCTTTCGTATATGGCGTTTATTTTCTCATTATTTGTTCCTCATCTCTCCTAGTTTTGGTGCCTCAGTGGGGCTTCTATATTATGGCATTTCCTGTGTATCTTCACATACAGTCGACTCTCGTTATCTCGAATTCCAAGGAACTCACCGAAATACTTCGAGATACCCGTATCTCGACATATAAGAGTTGAGAGAGTGAGGAAAACAATAATCGAACAACCAAATTTAACAAATGAATATGTAATTTGACTCCTGAAGTTAGAAATATATATAAAATAATGTGGAAAAAAGGAGAAATTGCTCCTTCTCTTTTCCACAATATTTTATTACCTGTTCTTAGATTTCCATGTGAAAACAGGGATCAGACTTTCACTTCGATATAAGCGGTTATTCGAGATAAGCAAGGTCGAGATACCGAGGGTCGACTGTATTTTGTTGCTGTTTTGTTTATATGTTAGGGCTACATTGGATAAGATTAGGATCTATTCCAGCTTGTAGTAAAACGTGCACATGTACTGGGGACATGATATTTTACTAACACTTTTTCTAATGAAAATATACTTATTAAGCGCTCAACGACATGAAGTTAAATCAAATGCGGATCCAGAGGGGGTCGAGGAATTCAGTCACATCCATCACTTTGACTCAAAAGTTCAATTTGGTTACAGTATTTATCGAAAATAATCTTTCGTCTTAAGGTTGACCTTATACTCTAAAATTTCAATAAGATTATTTCAATGCCTAAGAACGTGTCTAAAATAGCAGGATGGAATTGCAAACATTACAGACCTTGATCAGACGTTACCTTTTGCGGCGTCTGATCGAGGTCTGTAATGTTTTTCTCAGACCTTTCTGTTGTAATACTTAGGGTAACTAGTCAATTTGACCCCGCACAGAAATTTTGAACTTCCTATTAAATAATCCTGAATCTGCCTTTGTGAATTATTTCTGGGAAAGCGACTCAATTAAGAGCTTCTCTGAGAAGCTCTTAATTGAGTCGCTTTCCCAGAAAATAACTTCTGTTTCTTTTGTTATGACAATCATCTACTCAGCTTTAGAATCTTTCAGAAAGTCGTTTTTGCGTGGCATTTTACTCAGAAGTTAATTAGCAAATTTTCTCATGATTCAATGTTAAACCTTTTGTCGTAACTACTTATGCTCACAAACTTTTTTTCTATTCATTGGTTGTAAAATATTTTTGAAAACTTCCATTTTTGTGAAAATAAAATGGCCGCAAATTACAATGTATGCGAAAATCGATAGGATACTTAGGTAGTTTGAATGCAGGACTTCAACAAGTTGCACTTGTTCAAAATTCATGAAACTTTCAAACCAGTGAAGAAAAGTAAATACATGTAATAAAAAGTAAAACATTTTGTTTTAAAAACAATCCAATAAGCTATAGAAATTGCATAGGTTAGACCCATTTTGGGCTGAAAAATAATTTAACAGTAAATATTTGAAAACAAAACGCAGAAACAGCAAATACAAATGATTTCTGATAAGATATGGTCAATCAGAATAAAACATTTTATTTGGAACAAAACGCCAAGCGAAAAACGTCTTTCCAAAATATGTCGAAATGACAGTTATTTAGGAATTCTGTTCGTTACTTTTACAGATCATTTCAAAGCACATTACAATTATTGTAACTCGATAGATATACAATTCACTCAAAAGACTGAGGATGCTGTGGATTATGTGGAGAAAGACTATTCTGTATTCTTTTGTGGCAGCCCGGGCGAAGGGAAAACAACAACCGCCTTCAACATAACAAAACAACTTGTAGATAAAGGAATTGTTAATCTGGATCGGTGTGTATTAATACATGATCCAGATGATCTAAAAGATATACTCTTTGACATGGTTGATATACTTTTTATTGACGACATATTCGGAAAGCATAATACTGAAGTAAGTAAACTCAGAGCTTGGCACATTTTATTTCCAACGCTTGATATTATTGTAAGAACTCGCAAGGTCAGGGTGATATTTGCCTCCAGAATGCACATATACTTGGAATGTAAGCATGAGTTAGATGGATACGACATGTTTTCGAGAACAGTTGAACTAAGTTCAGTAGAACTGACTGAGGAAGAGAAGAAGAACATTCTAGTATCGCAATTGAAAGCTAACAGTCGAGCTCTAACTGAAGTCGATATAAATGCCTGCATTTCTCAACATGACTCAAACATAGGGTTTCCATTGTGTGCCCATCAGTTTGCTAGTGACGACAACCTTTTTGCAAAGGGAGTCGAATATTTCACAAAACCTTATAAGTACTATTTAGAGCAAAATATCCAAAATTTGGACGAGCAGGCTCGCATATCACTTCGCTATGTTTTCTTCAAATTCAACTCCTTGAGAAACTGTGATATAGATATAACGAAGATTGATGAAATGTCAAAGCGCAAACTCCAGCATGTAGCGCTACTTTGTGGTGTTGACAAACCTATAGTAACGCTTCTTAAAGAAACGAAACAGAAAATATCAAGTCTTCAAGGGACATACCTAAAGAATTCAAACAATATTATATCATTTCGGCATTCGACTATTTACGAAACCGTTGCTTTGCTGCTTGGCAAAGAATATCCTGCAGAGGTGATCCAGCACTGCACTGTCGAATATTTTTGCCAGTGTATCCGTGTGCAAAATGTGGACAATGAAGGAGAGGTAGTTGTCAACCAGAATGAATTCATACCACTGGCCGAAAGGTGTATAAATGAGATAATCAAATATAAAAGAGGACAGCGTTTGTCAAGTCACCCGATATTTATGAATAAGGGATTTGTTAAGGTGTTCTTTAAAGTTGTCAGTGAACAAGACGAAATATTTCGAGAGGTTTTTCAAACAGACGTATCAGTGAAATATTCAGGGATACACGCATTTCTTTACCACATTGTTACAAATCAAAAAGAAAATGATGTATTTTTGAGAGAGGCTCTGTCCTATTTGAAATGTGAGCACGATGATCGTTCTAACGTGTCTTGCTGGAAATGTCTCGTAAAATCTGAAGTCTTAGCAGGTGCTTGCGGAGCAAACCGTCAAAACTTGTATACCGAGTTAAGAAATGAAAGGGTTAGAGTAACTTCACTCTGCCTCTACAAAGCAGTTGAAAATCAGATAAATTCCTCTGAGTTTGTTGAAGAAATTTTAAAAGATCTTCAGAAGACAGAAGAGTATGCTGTTAATATTAGAAATCTTCAGTTTTGTTTAGGAATGTCAATGAAGCATCATGACAAAAGAATCTTAAATATTTTGAAAAACAGCGGTTTTAGAAATTCAGTTCGATCATTGTATTTTTTGGTCCAAACTGGGGACACCAAACTATTATCTGAGGAAATAGACACGTTAAAGCAAACAAATACTTGGCTTCCAGATAGTTTTCCTGTATCCCGGGCTTTATTAAAGGCAAAACTGTCAGACAACAAAGATATGCTTGACACTTTGTATAGTGCTGGTGCAAAGCTCACTGAAGCTGGTGTATACTGGGCAACGTTAGAACATGGATATGAGGATGTAAAGCATATATTTCGCATGCTGAAGCAAGCTAATGCGTTAGATACCGAGTCCCACTATTTAGGCGAAGCATTTGCAATAGCATTGAAGTGTGACGATGCAAGAATACTTGATTTCTTAAAACAAGAAGGGATTGTTCCAATGACTTCGACAATACTGACAATGACAGAACAAGGAAATTCAGCTGAAGAAATCCAGTCAATCATAGTAGAGTTAAAATGTGGCCAAAGATGGAATACGGAAGATGAATTTCTTGCAAGCGCCTACATCGCAGCATGTGAACGACCAGATAAAAATCTAAGAGAGTTGTTCACGAAAGAAGGGGTGGGTATATCCCCAGGATGTTTACCTTATGTAATCAAATGGTTTCGATGGAAGATTGTTATGGTAATAAAGACACTTAAGCATTTAGGGCAGCTTGACCCAAGAAATAAATTTATTGCAACAGCCTATGTTTGGGCAATTCAGTATGAGGATGAATTCATTATTCAGAAGCTTAAAAATGAAGGTTTGTACGTAACTATGGCTTGTGTATTTGCTGCGGCCGAACCAAGATTCACTGCAGTAACATTGAAAGGTGTCGTAAATGCACTGAAGACTGAGAAGAGATGGAATCCTAGTCACGATTTTGCTCTCAGGGCTCTAAATTTAGCCAACAAACGACAAGACAAAGCAGCCTACAACAGACTTCTTCATGCCGGTGTTAGGTGGTTGCCAAGAAATCTCTATCTTGCCGTACAATTTGAAACACTACATGGACTGAAGCAAGCAATAACACAATTAAAGTCGAGAAGTCTGATTCGAACCGAGGACGTATCTAATGCTCTGTCTTTGGCTGTGACATTGAAAGACCACAGAAAGATCATCTTGCTAAAAGAGGCAGGTCTTACAGATACAGATATTAAAAATATGCAAACGCATAGACATTCGGTGTTTGAAAAACAACTTGACATTGTAATGTTGGTCGTTATAATACTGTCATGCATGGTGTATTTAGTACTCTTTGAAATTTAACCTTAACTAGTCCCTGAGCTTATTCGGTAGACGACATACTGACGACGTTTTTTTTTTTTTTTTTTTTTTTTTCAGAAAATCACAGGGTGCAGCGTAGTATAGTTTTGGCATCATTAGATCAATATTTCATTACGAAAACTCGCCTATTCAAATATATTGAAAATTTAACCACCAAAAACTGAAAGTTATCAGATTTAAATTCTGATGTTTTTCATATTTCTGCCCAAGACATAGATTGTGGGTACTCTTTAGAACCGCCTCGCTAAGGCGGTTCTAACGAGTACCCACAATCTATGTTTTTTTGAGCAGAAATAACACAAATAATGTAAATAATGTATAACCCCTGTAAAAAAAGGTAAGAGAAAAGTCCAGGGAGTGCCACAATCACAAACCGCAGCCCTTCCCAGACCCGAAGAGGAAGAGAAAAATCTCAGTTTTACAATATAACATTGGGGTTTAAGGGGGTCAAAATTATATAGGCATGTTTTCGTGATGTACGCGTTTATTGCCAAAGATGGCGGATGTCGGAGTTTTCCTGTTGCGTCGTCGGGGTTAAAATCAGAAAGAAAATGTGTTTCCAGGCTCATAAATTTAATGTCACTTTGCCGCCGGATGTGAAAAAAATTATTCAACACCCCTGAAAAATTCACTGCATCTTCAGATCTTCTCTCAAGCCATAGTGATATACGAACAACCGAAGCTTTAATCGACCAGGAAATTGTTTTCGAATTTGTCATGCATAAAAAACAAAATTTTCATAAAAATCAGATGTTTTCACATTTAGTTTTGGTTTAGGCATCTCAGAAGCAATCAGTCTAAGATTCTTAGCCAACTGTCAATCCTTCGACGTACCTCCACCACGAGAATCAATGTGCAAGCCTTTATTTGTTGCTTGACGGCAATTGTACCTCACTTTGATTGTTTGGTCGTCAGAGGTCAGGTAGCTTTTGACAAGTTCACTTAGCTTTTCTTTTCATTAAAACCGAAGGCTCGGTGTGACTGATTCTATAAATGAGAGATACTGGAACATGCGACATTCCTATTGCCTTCTACCCGTATGTTGAGTGATACTCAGTTTCAAGTTCAAAGTAGAATTCCGTAGTCCCAAAGGACGAGAGAGAGAGAAAAAATGTCGAGCCCTCATCTGATTACTTTTTTATCTTTGCTGAGTAGTTGCATTTTGATTTTTACATATGCATGCTCATACAAAATATGGTGAAAATGAACTAAATAAACTGTGACTTATCAAAATAAATCTTGCTTATTCAGCACCTACCTGCTATAAACATATTGTGTGAGACTAAAACTCTTGGGACAAAGCCTTAAATGGGAAGGAAAAATCCGGTACGAGCCTTCCATGGTACGAAATTAGAATGGGGAAAAATCTACGTCACCACATTGTTTGAGTCCCCCACCATTTTGTGAGAGCTAGATCTAGCTAGTGTTTTTTTTTTTTTTTTTTTTTTTCTAGGTTTCCAACAACCACTTCATGCACATGTCATTCAGTACCTACTTCGATAATTTTGCACCTTTTTGGACATTTCGTACTCAGTAGCTATCATTTCGTATCCATGTAATTTCGTGTCAATTTTAGTAACTTTTTATATAGGTCAACTGGGTACGAATTAACCGCCACATCAACTGGGTACGAATTAACCGCCACATCAACTGGGTACGAATTAACCGCCACATCAACTGGGTACGAATTTACTATATGGTGGTTAATTAGTACCCAAGTCATTCCGTACAACTTTGGTAAATTAGTACCCAGCACAGATCCCAGCTAGCATTTTGCTTTAATCTATATCGGACCGTTATCGGCCCGACAGCATTGCTGTCGGGCCGATAACGGTCCGATATAGATTTGTGCAGAATGCTAGCTGGGCGATGAGTGGATGAATGGACGGGCGAATGGATGGTTGGACGGGCGTGTTTTGATTGAACTGACAAGTAAACCTTACTCTTATCTAATACAAAATGTACATCATGAGTTTTAACAGTAACCCATACAATCCAACTATACATAGCAAATAACATAATAAAAAGGAAGAAAAGAAAGTTTTATACCAGAGTCAATTCGTATCTAGTTTGCAAATCGCAAAGTATGCCGAAAATGAAAGTCATTTCTAACCGACGTCAATTTGTACCCAGTTAGATATTGGGTACAACATGGGTAAGAAATAACTAAAATGGGTACGAAATGACTTTGATTTTCGATGAAATTTGCAATTTCCAAACTAGATACGAAATGAGTTAGATACGAGTAATCATAAAGAATGTAACTCAGTCCGTTCAAACTTTTTTAACTTCTGAGTATCGTACAGTCTCTAGTTAATATAGACTAGCAGTATTACCGTTTTGAAATACGTCCAGGTCCCTTTATCGAACATTGTAATAGCAACACAAAGAAAAAAAGTGTCTGTCAAACAAAATAGCAAGCAGAAGTATAACAGGTATAAAACGTTTGGTTCATATACTTAAATAAAAAATGAACAAGGTAAAATAAGATCACGTGCGGACAAAGTCCGACAACGACCCCTTTGTCGAGATAATACGGATTCCACATTACAGTAATGTTCTGTCACATTAATGTGTTCCAACGATACCACATATATTTCATGCTCGTATGAACACAGATCGACATTGTTTTGTTTTTGTTTTTTCCCTCATTTACCGTCCTTTTGGGACTGTAGCGTTCAACTTTGAACTCTCTCAACCTAGAGCTAGAAGGCATATTCCAGCATCTTTCGTGAACAGTTTCAATAGCACAGAGCCTTTGATTTTAACGAAAAGAAAAGCTAACTAGAAGTACTAAAAGCTATACTGACCTCTGACGACCAAACGACCAAAATGACGTACAGTTGACGTCCAACAACAAATGTGGGCTTACACATTGATTTCTGGCACTGGAGGGGTGTTGGGTCTTAGACTACTTGTTTTTGAGATGCCTAAACCAAACTAAATGTGAACAATCTGTTATTTTTATGACAATTGTGTTTTATGCAGGACAAATTCGATGACAATTTTCTAGTCGATTAACGCTTCTCGGTTTTCCGGGCATTACTACAGTTTGAGATAAGATCTGAAGATACGGTGAATATTCTAGGGACGGAGAATAAATATTTTTTATATCATGCAGAAGATGGCATAAAATTCTGATCCAGGAAGCATACTTACTTTCTGAATTTATCCGCGATCACACTACAGGCAAAACACCGCAATCTTTGACAACAAACGCTCACATTTCAACTTAATGACGCCAAACATTCTCCTACGCTTATTGAATAGGCTTTAAAATTTTGTGCAAATTGTTTTATTTCAATTAAATGTCAAAACCTGTTTACGCTGAGTCATCAGACGACAAACTGACGATACCTTTCTTATATTAATTCAGAAATTAGGCGTTGACGCTTCATGTAGATGATCTCTTTAGTGGACAGTTTGCATGGAATACCAACCCCTATTTTCTCCTGAAATATAGAAAAAAAATATATTTCAAACTGTCGTCTGCTGAAATTTTTACCCAGCATGCAGAGCGTTAACAAACAATGTCTGTAGAACACGTTTCTGTCATCTAATTGTCCAACTAGCATTCTACATAAATCTATAGCGGGCCGTTATCGGCCCGTCAGGGTAGCTGACGGGCCGATAACGGCCCGCTATAGATTTATGTAGAATGCTTTCTGAATGGTATGTCTGTCAAAACTATACAATAATTAAGCCGCGTCAAGAAAAAAGGCCCTAAGGGCACATCCGATCAGCAAATGTCCAGATCAGCTTGTGTATCCAAAAGGTCTGACACGGTAAAACGACTCTCGTTTTCTCAGCTTCGCTTATCTCGAATAACCACTTATCTCGATGTGAAAATCCGGTCCCTGTTTTTTAACATGGAAACTCTAACAGCAGGTAACTAAATATAGTTGAAAAGAGGAGATATTGCTCCTAAGGAGCCGTTTCTCCTCTTTTCCACATTTTAATACACCTCTTACTTCAGTAGTCAAATTGCTGCAAATTTGGTATGTCGAGATACGGATATTTTGAAGTATTTAAGAGGGTTGCTTGGACTTCGAGACAACGAGACGACTGTATTTGCTCTTTCTTGATATATTTGACAATATCTATTAACGTATACAATTTCAGGGGAGGTAAGTGTCAAAATTGTTTAACATTCCGCCTGAAAAAGGGTCTACTCTAAAAGGAAAGAATTTGCTCACCTTGAAAGCACCTTCCTTTTATAGTAAATCCCTTTACAGAAGGAGCTTGGTGTGCAGGAAAGCAAATAGGAAGTAAAAAAATTGTCTCCCTTGTAAAACATGGCAGAAAAATACCAAGCCGCGTTAAGTCGCCAGAGACGGCTCTTCATTCACACCAACTGGGCCACGCCAACCGAAAACATCCCAGTAGGCACACAACATCAAAATGACGTCGTATCAACGTCGATGCGACGTGATCACGTGATCACGTCGCATCGACGTTGATATGACGTCATTTTAACGTTGTGTGCCCACTGGGATTCCTTCGGATAGATGCGGACAGCGAAGGCTCAGATTTGCCTGCACATTCGTGGTCTGATCAGAATCTTCACTAGGCGCATTTTGGACATCCGAGAATAGTTCTTTTTCATGCGGACACCGAAGACTCTGATCAGACTGCGTGGATGCGCAGGTTGATGGATGCACATGTCTGAAAGTACGTTTTCCTAGGGACACAAAAACGAGTTCGAACTAGTCATGGTAAACGAATCACCAGTGTTCAAGTCATTGTGTTTTATTATAGCTATATAAAGTATTTCATATTCGTAACTGCCATACCCTGAGCTTTATCAAGCGGTTTTGTTTGTTAGTCGGGTTTCTCAATTCTTGTACTTGTGTCGTGCAAAAACAAAACAAAAAAAAAAAAAAAACAAAAAAAAAAAAACCAAAACGTAACCCTACAATCGGAAAGATAAACGATTGAGTTTTTGTATATATAAAGTATGGTGGCATATTTCTCAACAACCCCCTCTCTCTTTCTAAACTTTTTCTCTTTTACTAATCTTTTAAAGAGATAGGTTTTGAATTTCTTATTTCAAATGATAACGTATTTAAAATAGTCATGTGCTATATATATTTGTCAGTATATATGTATTTATGACATTTAAACACATGTTTAGTCTAAATAAAAAAAAAAAAAAAAGTATGGTGGCATATAACTGACATCTAAATATTGAGATACTAAGTCGACTTCTGCTTTTATGTCGACTTAAAATGTATGACCTGATACTATATCGACTTCCGGTGACAATGGTTATCGCAGCTGCAAGTCGTTATACTGTCCAGAAGTGTCATCCACAACGTCAGCATCATGAAACACTTTTACAACTATATGTCAACATTATAATTATTATCTTGACTTCCGGTCATGTTATGTAGTAGGATTTATTGAGAAGATAATGATAGTCAGATAGTGACTATGCCGGCCGAGATAGTTAAATTCGGGACGATGTGACGTGTTAAGTTTAGGGTTTATTATAGTGTTTGGTGGCATATAGATATTATATAATTATCGTTTCTTGTAAACAACTCTGCGATTGCAATAAGACTGGCGCTGCCTGTGTGATTTTGGTCTAAAAATAAACTTTCACGGCTACGAAAACATATTTCAACGCTAACTGGCAAATCATGACATGAAAAAGAACCGGAAGTCGACATAATAGCAGAAGAAGTCGACTTAGTATGTCAATATTTAGACGTCAGTTATATGCCACTATAATAAAGCTTGGATTTTGGTTCACACAAAACCGCTTATAGCAATGCGAAACTAATTGCATTTTGGCAATGCGAAACTAATTGCATTTTGGAGAAATGCGCATTCATTTTGCATGATATTGGTTTAGAGTTTTGTCAAACAATTGTAAGTTCTAGTAAGCGTATAGTACACATGTATATATAACAGGTAAATTACACCCAATATACATCCAAACTCGCGATAAATTAATCTTTACAGTCGATGTCTGAATATAAATTATCACTGCTTGTTTAAAATTCTTTCACGTTTTATAAAATGGCGTGCATTTTATGGAATTTGGATGAAGATTTTAGCTTGCGGAAAGTACATCAGTTATTTTGTTTGGTCTTCATACAGTCTTACCCAGTATAGTTCGTCAATAAAGATTTAGAAATTATGGATATGAAGAAATGCGCAGCGAACCATGTATGAAACCGAATTATCTCCCGTTTTAGAGTTGTTGCCCTTCTAATAAAATTACATTGTAATCCCGATAGTAAGCTTTCTAAAAAGTATATGAGTTTTGATATTTGAAATAATGATTGGGACTAAGGAGGAGATAATCTGATTAAATTTTCAACTAATTTAATGAAATGTTGGAGTTATGTCTCTTGGAAAATTTTGGCCATTTGTTGCTTTCATGTGCATAGCATAACTTTAGAACCATGTATGCTAATGTTTTGAGATTTCATACAAGGATTCCTCATGAAAAAATAGGTGACCTGTATTTTTTTCTTATCCGAATTCTCTCCTGTTCAGAGTTATCTCCCTTGTAATAAAATAACATTGCAATCTCGGTAGCAAGCTATCTCAAAAGGAATTTTTGAGCTAGAGCCTTGATATTTTGTGTACTGATTGGGACTGAGAAGGAGATTACCTGATTAAATTTTGAACCAATTAAATAAAATGTTGTTGGAGTTATGGCCCTTTGCAATTTCTGGTTATTTAAAAGTGTTGCTTTCATGTGCATAGCATAAGTTTAGAACCGTGTATGCTAATGTTTTGAAATTTCATATATGGATTCCTCATGAAAAAAAGGTGACCCGTATTGTTTTTCTTATCCAAACTACCTCTTATTTTAGAGTTATTTCCCTTTTAATAAAATAACACTGAAATCTCGTTAGTAAGATGTCTCAAAAAGTATTTGAGCTGGAGCCTTGATATTTGCTATACTGATAGGGAGTTAGGTGGAGATCACCTGATTAAATTTTGAACCAACTAAATGAAATGTTAGAGTTATGGCCCTTTGCAATTTTTGGCCATTTAATCTTGTTGCTTGCATGTGCATAGCATTAGTTTAGAACCATATATGCGAATGTTTTGAAATTTCATATATTGATACCTCATAAAAAAATAGGTGTCCCGTATTTTTCTCATCCGAATTATCTCCTCTTTTAGAGTATATATTCATAATAATATATCATTATTTGATAAAACAACATTAAGATCTCGTTAGCAGGATATCTCAAAAAGTATTTGACCTAGAGCCTTGATATTTAGTATACTGATTGGTACTAAAGAGGAAATTACCTGATTAAATTTTCAACCAAATAAATGAAATGTTGTTGGAGTTATGGCCCTTTGCAATTTTAGGCTATTTAATATTTTTGCTTATATGTGCATAGTATTAGAACCATGTATGCTAATGTTTTGAAATTTCATATATGGATTCCTCATGAAAACATAGGTGACCCGTATTTTTTTTTCTTTTCGAATTATCTCCCAGTTTAGAGTTATTTTCCTTTAAATAAAATATCATTGAAATCTCGTTAACAAGGATATCTCAAAAGGTATTAGAGCTAGATCCTTGATATTTGGTAAACTGATTGGGACTGAGACGAGATCAACTAATTAAATTTTGAACAAGTTAAATGAAATTTTGTAGGAGTTATGACCCTTTGCAATTTTAGCCATTTAATGTGTTGCTTTTCTTGTGCATAGTATAGCTTTAAAACCATGCAGGCTAATATTTTGAAATTTCTTATATGGATTCCTCATGAAAAAATAAGTGACCCGAATTTTTTTCTTATCCAAATTGTCTCTCAATTTAGAGTTATTTCCCTTTTAATAAAATAACATTGAAATTTCGTTAGCAAGTTATCTCAAAAAGTATTTGAGCTAGAGCCTTAATATTTGATATGCTGATTTGAACTGAGAAGGAGATCACCTGAATAAATTTTCATCGAATTAAATGAAATGTATTGGAGTTATGACACTTTGCAATTTCTGGTCATTTAATGTTGTTGATTTCTTGTGCATAGCATAACTTTAGAACCATTAAGCTTATCTTTTGGAATTTCATATATAGATATCTCATGAAAAAATAGGTGACCCATATTTTTTTCTTATCTGAATTATCTGCCATTTTAGTTATTTCCCTTTAAATAAAACAACATTGAAATCTCGTAAGCAAGATATCTCAAAAAGTATTTGAGCTAGAGCCTTGATATTTGATATACTGTATGGTACTGAGGAGGAGATCATCTGATTAAATTTCGAACCAGTTAAATGAAATTCTGTAGCTTTATTGTGTATAGCATAAGTTTAGAAACGTGTATGCTAATGTTTTGAAATTTCATATATGGATTCCTCATGAAAATATAGGTAATCTGTATTTTTTCTCATTCGAATAATCACCCATTTTAGGGTTATTTCCCTTTTAATAAAATAACACTGAAATCTCTTATTTTTGTACTGTAATTACCATCATGGGCAAGCAGTGCTGAAGTCAATCAGTGTTAGGGTCAGGCATTTGGGGGCAAAATGTTTTACAAACACCAGCTCTAGTTTGAAATGCAGATTGCATACGAAATTTATAATTTAGTGTCAGATAGGAAAACTCTGTACTCTCCCTTAAATGCGAAAAACAACCGGAGTGTCACTAATGACGTCATGTTTGCATATATGCTTGAGAAAATAAACATTCTGTTTTCTCTTTTGAGCATTTGTTTCTTTCTTTTTCTATGGCTTCAACCTGAATACACAAGGTTTTGTATACTTATAATTTGTTAAGTGTCAACTGGGCCTCCATAGAAAAGTGCAAGTTTTGGCGAAATGCAATGAATGCATATCTGGTATATAGTTGTTTATATACGGACATGTCAAGGCTTTCTTCCTACATCGAAATAAATCGTATATCTTTCCGATGCTAGGGTTAGCATAAAATTGAGTACTAGAATCCGTGCTATGTTAACCTTTAACCCATTTAATCCTAGTGTTCGATAAAAGGGACTTTGGCAAACAGTGTAGACCTAGATCAGACGCCGCAGAATCTGATCAAGGTCCACACTGTTTATATTAAGAAATTTCCATAAACCATGATAATAATAAAATCGAACCAGACACCCCTTATATAGAAAATGGACCCGTCCAAAGAGTTAAGGTAGAAGAGTCTATCCGGCATAAATGGGTTAAAGTTGTTGAGTTATGGGTCATGGATATACTTAATCCTTTTCTTGCTGAACAAGATATGCCCTGTCTGAGCAAACAGTGTAGATCCAGATCAGTTGGCTTCTTCTGAAGAAGCCAACTGATCTGGATCTGCACTTTTTGTCATTAAGTATATGAATTTCTATCAAAACCCCGGATCAATGAATCTGATCGGCTGGAAATTAAAAGTGGGCGTGGCATCTTAATTTATTCAGCATGACAAGGGTTAAATAGGAGGCAGCTTTGTCAGACTGAAAAGGGGTCAAAACGGCACAACGTCGCATTAACGCCGATGCATTGTGATGTTGTATCGACGTTAATGTGGTTCTGTTGACATCATGATGTTCCATCGACGTTAATTCGATGTTTTATAAACGTCATAAAATATCGACGTTAATCCGACGTTGTATAAACGTGACGTTGCATCGCCATTAATCTGACGTTGTATAAACATGACGTTGTATCGACGTTGGTGTGACGTTAAAGTATAAATACCATGTTCCCGCTGGGTAGTTAGTCTAATTTGCATATTAGAAGTACCTATTAAAGCACAAAATATAACGCAGGTATCTGCGTCGGCGTTGGCGTCGGTTCGGTGTGATGGTTTCTTGTGTGCACGATATCTCTTTTACTGACTGGTGGATTTTCGTCAAACTTGCATGGATATATCGTAGTCCAAATATGGATTTAGCAATCTGGCTAGGCCAAATAGGAATTCTTATATGGACATTCATCTCATTTTCCAGGAGATTGTTTTTCACAACTGTACATATTCACTGCGTCAACCGTAACCCCGGAGAATCGGTTGCAACGCCGTAATATCGGTCTAATCACGCCAGATTATGATATGTTTCGTTGGATTTGCCGCCATTTAGACGATTTAAAATATTAGGATATGATAAATGGACATGAAAAGAAGTCTATCCCGGTATATATATACATTCTTCTAACTGCCAAATCTTTAATTGATACATGTACTAAGCTGGAATTGTCAAACACCCAAAGAGGTAATTGTTGTGCAGCTTCGGCCATCGATAAGAAAGCATTCTTACCAGAAGGGTTCGTACTGTTTTTCATTTTCTTGGAATTTATGACCAATTGGTGGGTGAAAATGCATTCTTACCAGAAGGGTTTGTACTGTTTTTCATTTTCTTGGAATTCATGACCAATTGGTGGATGAAAATGCATTTGCAAATGATCTTTTACCATATACTGACCATTGCTGAGGTTTGTTTTATCGAGGAAACAAAGACCGAGGCACAGTCCACGAGATTTTAGGTAACGCCGGATAAAATGGTCTTTTTATTTATTTTTTTTTCTACAGCTGGCCAGTATTCTCGCAGAAAAACACTCTTGAATAGTTAAAACTTTACCTACACAGCCCAGTAATAATTAATCGATAATATGTAAAGATACCACAATGATCCCAAAAGAGACGTTCTGTCACCGACACACAGCGCTAACACCAGATGCAGTGAAGTGAAATAAAGCTATAAAAAATTGCCTTTGGAAACAAAGAACGTATTATATGAGCAGAACTCCATTTTGAAAGATTCCACGATGGGAGCAATGATCCCGAAGGAGACGTTTTCTCGCCGACACACGGCTCTGAACAACAGATAAAGTCATGTGAAATAAAGCTATAAGAAGTCGCCTTTGGAATAAGAGTACACACTACGTGAGCAGCTCCATTTTGAGAGTTACCACATTGGGACCAACTTTCTCATAGGAGACATTCTACTGCCGCCACACGGCACTTAACATCAGCTGCAAGTGAAGTGAAATAAATCTATATAAGGTTGCCTTTGGAATAAAATACCATATTAAAAGAGCAGCTTTTTTTAGAGTTACCACAATGGGATCAATGATCCCATAGGAGACGTTCTACCCAGCTAGCATTCTACGTAAATCTACATCGGACCGTCATCGGCCCGTCAGCTACCCTGACGGGCCGATGACGGCCCGATATAGATTTACGTAGAATGCTGACTGGGTACTGCAGCTGCAGTGAAGTGAAAGAGAGCTATAAAATGTTGCCTTTGGAGACAAAGAACATATTACATGAGCAGAACTCCATTTTGAAAGATACCACGATGGGATCAGTGATCCCAAAGGAGACGTTCTACTGCTGCCACATGGCACTTAACACCAAATGCAGTGAAGTGAAAAAAAAAGCTATAAAAGGTTGCCTTTGGAAACAAAGAACATACCCAGTCAGCATCAGGGTAGCTGACGGGCCGATGACGGCCCGATGTAGATTTACGTAGAATGCTAGCTGGGATATTACATGTTGAAAGTTACCACAATTGGCTCAATAATCCCAAAGAAAAAGGAAATAAAGATATAAACTGCACTATAAGATAAGGTATATTTATGAAATTGTAAGATATAGTTATGAATATGTAAGATATATTTATGAATATGTAAGGTATATTTATGAATATGTAAGATATAGTTATGAATATGTTAATTATATTTATTAATATGGAAGATATATTTATTAATATGAAAGATATAGTTATGAATATGTAAGATATTTCATGAATATGTCAGATGTATACTTATGACTATGTAAGATGTATTTATGAATATGAGATATAGTTATGAATATATTAGATATATTTACGATTATGTAAGCTATATTTTTGAACTTGTAAGGTACAGTTATGAATATGTGAGATATATTATGAATATGTAAGATATAGAAATGAATATGTGAGATATAGACATGAATATGTATGATATATTATGAATATATAAGGTATTTAGTTTTGAATATGTAAGTTATATTTATGAATATGTAAGACATCGTTATGAATATGAAAGATATAGTTATGAACATGTAAGATATATTCATGAATATGTAAGATACATTTATGAATATTTTCTCACAAACTTTCGAGTATGTGACATATCAGCAAGAATTGCTTGGAACTGCGTACTTGTGCATAACCAATGATAATAAGAAATACATAATGCATGATTTTATGTTTAAACTCCATGGGCGTAGACAATCTTACTGTTTGTCATTGCTGCGGAAGCACTTTCTGAAAAGTCATGAACTGGTCCAATGCTATTTTCCATGAACTGCTGAACGTTTTATAACCAAGTATAAGCTTTCGCAAAAGCTTGATCTACGCTTCGCACACACAAAAGCTTGGTCTACGCCTCGCACACACTGTGTGCTACATGTAAATCAATTTTTTGTTTGTGTGTGTGTGTGTGTGTGTGTGTGTGTGTGTGTGTGTGTGTGTGTGTGTGAAAGTTAATACTTATAATGCATCAGGATATAAGTCCGCATTCGCTGACTTATCAAATACCGAAAAGCACTTTTGGTACCGAAACCAAAGCTCAAGGCAATTATCAGTGCCGTTTTTATACTGGTGTCAAAATAGATTTTTTTTTCTTTTTTTTTTTTTTTTTTGCATTTCAAAAAAAAAAAAAAAAAAAAAAAAAAATACGATACAACCCCATGATGTTTTACCACGTCGCGTTAACGACGATGCAACGTCATGACATTTTTTAAAAAACGTGGCATTAATGTCGATGCAACGTCGAGCGTTTATACAACGTCGCATTAACATCGATGCATCGACATTAATGCGACGTTGTATAAACCTCATTTGCCCGCAGGGATACATTGAATCGTATTGCAACACAGAAAAGGACAAAAATAGGAATTTCTGAAAACTGTGTATACTCATAATATCCTAGCCACTGAGATCGTAAATTTGAATCTGTCATTTCAGGGTTTACCTAAATACAGATATCATGTACAAACGTTTAACCTTTACCACTCTCTGGGCTAATTTAGCAGACGACAAATTGACAATATATATATATATATATATATTTTTTTTTTTTCAGAAAATAGGCTTTGACAGTTCATGCAAATTGTCTTCTTAGGAAAAAAAATTGCATGAACTGTCAAAATCTGTTTTCTGAAAAAAAAAAAAAAAAAAAAAAAAAATCAAAATGTCGTCTGCTGCAATGTTTACCCAGCATGCAGTGCGTTAAAATATGACGTTTACTAATAAAAGCAGCAAGGGTGAATACATTCAGCTCCTGCATTTTGTTCAACTGGGCCCAGTTGTTTAAAGCATCGTTAGCTTAACGAGCGCGATAGTGGTCAAAATGTTAACTGTTCTGCTAAGTACAATATCTAATTCACAGTTATTTTTGCTGAAAAAAAAAATGTGAGTAGCACATTTTTTCAGCAAAAATATCAGCATATATGCCATATTTAATAACCAAAGTTTTAACGATACGTTAACTAACGACATCATTAGTTCTGAATAACTGGGCCCTGCAATTTAAAAGATAAAATATTCCAGCTTAAACTTTAGCGCTCTCTGGATTAATTCAGCAGACGATACATTGATGATATTTCTAATATTTTTCCAAGAAAACAGGTTTTTGACATTTCAGGCAAATTGTCTCCAGTGGAAACAATTTGCATGAAATGTTAAAACCTGTTTTCTGGAAAAAAAGAAGAAAATAAGAAAAATATTTCGCAAATGTCGTCTGCTGAAATGTTTACCCAGCATGCAGAGCGTTAGATAGGGGCATGTAAAAAAAAGCAGCAAGGTTGAATACATTAAACTCCAGCATTTCGTTCAACTGGAATAACGAAGTAAAGTCGGATTTCAATGGCTCGAACATTTTTGGGACCATGGAATTTTGTTCTAGATATAGGTAGTTAGAGCCACTGAGGGTTAACCACAGCGCCAGGTCAAGAGACAAAATGGAATAATTTAGGCATGTCTTTTCGATCTTCTATAAAGTAATTTTATAAAGAATCGATGAGGCGATTCTAATGTGTACACACAACATATATTTTCATAATAGAGTAAGAACAAATCCCTAAAATATCCCTAAACATTTGTTTCCTTTAGCTACCGGAAGAGTTTCCTAGGGACTGAAAAACGAGTTCGAATCAGACACGGTACACGAGCCATCGGTGTTCGAGTCGTCGAGGTTTGACTGCATCATACTCCAGCTTAGAACTGATTCATGTCACAGGAACCTTTGTGAAATAAGCTAGTTCATATAAGTCAACGGGAAAATTCAGAATCCATTTACCTCCATCTACAGTTACATTATGAATTTCATCATGCCAAGAACCAGCTGGTATATAAATATTTCTATGTCTGGCTCCCCGTTCTAAAACCGGCGCAACAAGGAGTTTGTCACCCACGAGAAATTCATCCTCACAATTTAAAGCGTCTTCACTATAAGGATCTAGCCACCATAAGGGTCTAATGATTGGAAATGCGGTTTTAAGACTCTCTTCTGCAAGTTCTATCAACAAATCCGAATACTGTTCATGCAGTTTTGTAAACTTTTGAGATATTTCTACCACCGTGTCATTATAAATCCACGGTGGGATCGAATATTGCATGCTGGGTAAAAATGTATTCAACTGCAACCATCTTATGTACAGTTCCGGTTCCGGTTTATTATTATATGCATTTCCGCCTATCATGTCTGGAAGCACGAAAGGATATCCAAGTATTCCAAAAGTCAAAGCACAAGGGATTACAGATTTGATTCCATTATCGTGCCCCCAGTTCGACAATTTATCCATCATCCGAACAAAAACAGGAAGCTTTTGTGTATGATGGCCGACCCGTACTTCCTGTCGCAATTGTAAGTCTGCTGTAGCTGCAAGAAGAACCCATGACTGAGGGTAAATATCTCCGGGGTTCACTGGAGTGGTTGATGCGCTGTATATATGAGGAAGCCATGCAGCTTCACCTGCATCAAATTTAAAAGAACTTACATTATATTTGGTTTTCAAGATATTCAACTTTGATTGATACCAAGTGACGGCAGCTGGATTCGAAGGATCTAAAATTCCGGCTAGTTTACCATCCCACCATGACGTCAGTGCCGGTCGTGGACTTTCGAAGGCTCTTATTAAGAAAAACTGCGAAGCAGCTTCAATAAATGACTGTGAATCTAAGTTGAAGAATGGATGCACCCAAACTGTCACTCGAAACCCCAAATCATCAAGGTCTTTAATCATGTCAGTAGCATTTGGGAATTTAACTGCGTCGAATTCCATGTCTCCATATGCAGGGGTCCAATTATCGTCTATCTCGATCTGCGCATGCGTAAAATTGTTTTGCAGAATCGCATTTGCGTACGAAAGGACGTTTGATTGGTTAATATTTTTGTGATACTGGGCCCATGTAGACCATATTGGATATCTAAATAAATTCATGTCTGGCACTGCCGCAGGCTTTGGAATAAACAGTTTTGTCATCTTCAAATGAATGTCCTTTACGTTGTCAGCCTGACATATTGTATACTTCAGGTAGGGATATCTATGATCATGGTTCAAATAGGGATATCTGTCATATTTTGCAGAGAAACACATTAGCTCTGGAGGATTATTCATACTGAAATACAGTGGCACGTCATTGTAAATGAATATTCCTGTACCTTTAGAGGAAAACCAGTATCTTTCCAGCACCCCTCCAATTTCACCTATATAAGAATCATTGGCGACGTATGCTACCATTGTTCTGTTAATTGTCTCAAACGGCCATGGCTGTATTTTATCTTGGTAGCCACCATACCAATGAGCTGATGATATATTGTAGCAGTCTATTAACTCTTGGTCCGTGCATGCAAGCGCATCCCATTGAAAATCATAACAGTCCAGTTGGGGTGTTGTAAGATGTGAGAAATTAATTGTCAACATTCTGTCATTTTTCCATTCCAAACAAATATCTGTGCTAGAACTAGTGGAGCACTCTGTGGGATCTGACACATTGATACCCCAGTTCAGTATGCCTTCAAGCACCGTTCTACTTCCGTTTCTTATTTTTAGCCTTAAGTCACGTGTCAAGACAGCACTTCCGCTTCTCTTGGGCCACGTGACATTGCCAGAACGAGGTGCTGGTGTAGGTTTGTTATAGGGATGTTTGAAGTCTTGGTCAATTTTGTTCGTCTGCCATACAACAACAGCAATCGTAGCAGCAAGCATAAGTAGCATAGAGATAATCACAACTGCTTCTGTCCTCCTGCTTAGTCCTTTTGACTGACGCTTATCACTTATATCCCCACTTATATCAGATGTTCTGGTAACCATTTTATTCTGAAAAATACGAAATTGCATATATTTTACTTCTTTTTAACCCTTAAAGCGCCAGTCACAACTATTGTCGTCTGCTTTGTCTTCTGCTGGTTACTTTAAAAGTCACTTCTGCAAACAGTGTGGACCCAGATCAGACTGCTCCTTTAGGAGCAGTCTGATCTGGGTCCACACTGTTTGCCTGTATGCAAAAATTGGTTTGAAAAATTTGCAAGAATATTCAGCAGACGACATAAACAGACGACATTTTCAGATGCAGGTTTTCTTGGCATTTTAAGGGTTAAGATAATTCTGGGAGTATTTGTTCCTCTAAGAACAGTCTGATCAGGGTCCACACAGTTCGCCTGTATGCAAAAATAGGTTTGAAAGGTTTGCAAGAATATTCAGCAGACGACATAAACAGACGACATTTTCAGATGCAGGTTTTCTTGGCGCTTTAAGGGTTAAATATTCGGAC
This sequence comes from Anodontia alba, assembly GCA_964016985.1. Taxonomy (NCBI): domain Eukaryota; kingdom Metazoa; phylum Mollusca; class Bivalvia; order Lucinida; family Lucinidae; genus Anodontia; species Anodontia alba. The sequence goes on from OZ024836.1 coordinate 6,143,011, forward strand.
CATATTTGTCCTAAAATAATTTAGACTCAATAAACTCCCTCACACTATATATTGGAAGAGTCCAGTTTCAATTTTAGGTATGTCAGGCTGTGTGATTTAGGTTTTCCTATAGAAAAATGGCTAAACTATCTGCAAACAGTGGAGACCCTAATCAGGGTCTGCACTGTTTGTCAGTTACCCTTTTTTGGGATCTACAGACTAAAAGGGATAAAATGTGAACAGGTCAATTTTACTCCCGATTAATGCATCTAAAAGTGCCAGATGAGTGGCAAACAGTGTGACCACATGCCGCGTTTTGAGGCGCCTGATTCCTGTCTACACTATTAAATCAGGTTTGTCTGTCCGAATAAGTAGGTTAACCCTTAAAACGCCAAGAAAATCTGCAGTCTGATCTGGGTCCACACTGTTTGCAGAAATGACTTTTAAAGTAACCGGCAGAAGACAAAGCAGACGACAATAGTTGTGACTGGCGCTTTAAGGGTTAAGTACGCTTTGTTTACCTCATTGTTTGCATTTTAACTCTTTTGGTGCCAAATTTCAGACAACATTTGTCGTCTGTTTTTTAACAAACTATCGATTGGAAAGAAGTTAATATGCAAAGTTGAAAGACTGTATGTTATTATGAGCCTTCTCATCTGGATCCACGCGGTTTGCAAAAGCCTATTGTTATCGCCTATGGCAGTGAAAGAGTTAATTAATCATTGTAGAGTTGAACGTCAATGACCCAAACATCTTTGGGACCATAGAAATTTATTATAGACATAGGGTTTATCATAGTGCCAGGTCAGGATGCAGTTTGGGATTATTCAGATATGTCTTTTCGATCTTCTATAAAATAATACTACAGTCGACTCTCGTTATCTCGAATTCCAAGGGACTCTCTGAAATACTTCGAGATATCCGTAGTTCGACATATCAGGTTTGCAGAATTGAGGAAAAAATAATTTGATTAACCACATTTAACAAACTGAAAGGTAATTGGACTTTTGAAGTTAGAGATATATTGAAAATATTGTGGAAAAGAGGAGAAATTGCTCCTTAGGAGCAATTTCTCCTCTTTTCTACAATATTTTCCATCTGTTGTTAGGTTTTCATGTATAGGCAGGGACCAGATTTTCACTTCGAGATAAGCGGTTATTCGAGATAAGCGAGGTCGAGATAACGAGAGTCGACTGTATGTTGAGTATACTCATCAGAATCGCCTCGATGAGAAGAATTTCCTAGAGACTCAAAAACGAGCTCGAATCAGCCATGGTATACGAGCCATCAGTGTTCAACCCAGTCAGCATTCTACGTAAATCTATATCGGGCCGTCATCGGTCCGTCAGGGTAGCTGACGGGCCGATGACGGCCCGATGTAGATTTACGTAGAATGCTAGCTGGGAAGTCATTTGTTTGTTTGTGTTGAGGTTTAACGACCCAGTCAACCCAATGGGGTCATGTCGAGCGCGGTCAGTTTACCTAACCACACGTTTACTGGGCAGGCTTAGTTCTCTTAGCGGTTAACCAGTATTGTGCACATTCTTTCGCCAGAAACTGACAACTGCCCTTCTTGAATCAGCGGAAGGCAGAGAATGACCGTAGAACATATTTCATGATCAGTCTCCACGAAAGAATGTTGCCGACCTCGGCGAGGGTTGAACCCGCGACCTCCTGGTCTCCAGTCGGACGGCGCATCCAACTGAGCAATCGAGGCCGGCCGTTCAAGTCATTTAAGTTCTACTGATACAAGATACAAGATTTATTTAGAAAAGCGACATAAAAGACGGTGTCCTCCAAAACATGTTAACTATACACAATACTCATCACGAAAACACGCCTATATATTTTTGACCCCCTTAAACCCCACTTTTGTATAGTAAAACTGGGGTTTACAGGGGTATACATTAATTTTCTTATTTCTGCTCAAAAACATAGATTGTGGGTTCTCGTTAGAACCGCCTCGACGAGTCGGTTCTAACGAGTACCCACAATCTATGTTTTGAGCAGAAATACGAAAAGTATCAGATTTTTTTTATCTAAAACTTTTCATTATCATGGTGGTTAAATTTTCAGTATATTTGAATAGGCATGTTTTCGTAATGGTAACAATGCAATGAGAAATGAATGTGATGAAATGGTACGAAATAATGAGCATTTCAAATTATCTTAAGTTAAGAGATGTTGTTATAAAATCACAAATATATTTTGTCTCCTCTACAGTTGCTGGGTTCATTAAACGCACCAAAGTTTTCAAATGATGCACCAGTATTTGGAATCAAACCAGGATATTCAATTTTCATTTTCTGAAATAAATCATTTATTATAGCAGATTTTTTTAGCAGTAAAGCATAAAATGTTCTTCGTTTTCTATTGTATCGCAAGTTGTACAAATTATACTCTCACGAAGAATACGTGGTCTAAAGTAACGAACTCGCTCTATTAGTAAGTCATGAGCCCTTATCCTCAGTTTTGAAAGTTCTCTAGTTTTAGTTTTTGAAAGCCCAAATGATAGATAGTTTTGCAAAGAAAATTGTGTGTAAATGCTTGAAAAAGTATTTAATTTGTTATCTTGAACGTGATTTTTCAGTATAGATAATTCTTTGTTCATGTCAGATAAATATTTAATAGAAATGATCTCGGACATGTCACAAGATTGCATTTTCCTGTTCAGTAGTTGAAAACCTCTGCATAAATGTTTTACTGTATCTGAGTAGAAAATCATCGCATTACGAAAACACGCCTATTCAAATATATAGAAAATTTCACCTCGAAAAACTGAAAATTTTCAGATAAAATCTCAGATATTTTTCATAATTCTGCTCAAAACATAGATTGTGAGTACTCGTTAGAACCGCCTCGGTGAGGCGGTTCTAACGAGTACCCACAATCTATGTTTTTGAGCAGAAATAAGAAAAATAACGTATACCCCTGTAAACCCCAGTTTTACTATATAAAAGTGGGGTTTAAGGGGGTCAAAATTATATAGGCATGTTTTCGTGATGGCCTGCAAAGAGATGACAACTAACACTTTTTAGCAATCCAGACCTGGAGTTCAAAACAGTCAGCACGGTGTCGGCGTTGGTTAAAGTTTTTAAAAGGCTGTGTCTCCTAAACCTCTGGATGAAAGTAGTTCATATTTGCCCTGATGTTAGATATTGGTCTGAAGTTCTAGACTGTGCAAAAGCTTATACATAACACTTTCGCCACTGTCTCCATGTGCCGGGTGCCTTGTAGCGTTACAAATCCACACAACAGCAACCCCAGCAAACACACAACGTGGTTATAACGTCGTTACAACGTCGTGACGTTGCAGCGACGTTGTAACCACGTTGTGTGTTTGCTGGGAACAATATTATTGCTCAACAGCGTTAAATTGTCCGCCACCTACCTCCAGTATCCAACTTCAAAATGGAATCATAACGACCAACCGAACTTTCAGTATATCTTGTCCTCTTATCAATCATTATACCTATATCACAATTATCATCAGTTTCATCACTAGGTCACTGTAAAATAACACATACCAGGACTTTTTATCACTCTCTGGGCAAAACTGCAGACGACATTTTTTTTTTAAATATTTTTTTCTATTTTTCTCCAGCAAAAATGCTTTGGCATTTCATGCAAATTGTCTCCTACTAAGGAGACAATTTGCATGAAATGCCAAAGCCTGTTTTCTTGGGAAAATGATAATAATAAAAAAAAATATTTATATGTCGTCTGTTGTAAGTTTTACCTAGCATGCTAAGCATTAACGCAAATGTATGCGAAAAGCACAGATGCAGATCAGCATGCGAACCGACGCAGACTAACCAGGACATTCGCTTGTCGCCAGTAAATTATACAACAATAATATATTTAGTAAGTCGAATAAGCTGGTCAGCTCGCTGTTCGTATATTAGTATGTACAAACCACCTTTTTATTTAACGTGTCTCTAAATATTAACAAAATTTGGCGGCGCCTTGCGAAAAAAACAGCTTGGGGAGACTGAAAGGCGAAAATCAAACGGCATATTTGCAACCTAACCGCGGCGTTGGTTATATATATATTTACAGTTTACCAAATGATTTTGCAAACGGACAGCGAAGATCCAGGTCAGAATGCGTATTTGCGTCGCTGTCCTTATCCACCGTGAAGACCTTTTCTCATGGTTCGGCTCAGATTGTATATAAGCCGCACCAAGCGAAAATGTGCCTCTGGGGCATGCACGGACAGCGAAGACTCAGATTAGACTGCGCGGATGCGTGATCAGGGCCTTCGCAATCCGCTACCAGAATCATTGGATACAATAGAATGTTATCCATAGAGAGCAAAAGCCCGGATGAAACCTTGCGCATGCGCAGGATGATGTGAATCCGCACATTTTTGCGCATGCTTGAAGGCACGTTTTCGCTTGATGCTGCCAGTATATGGTTCATAACTTGATTTATTTACTTTGGCTATCAGCAGTTGCAATATAAACAATTAGATAGTTTAACTGTCATTACTACTATACAAGGGTACTATATTTACTTTAACTGAAGTCATAGTCTTTTTTTTTTATTTCATGTAGTTTTGAAATGGCTGACTACATTTTGTAGCATTACGGTTTTCTTACTCAAGGGGAAGGAAGTACAGTCGAACCTCGTTATCTCGAACTCAATTATTTCGAATTACCGCTTATCTCGAAGTGAAAATCTTGTCCCTGTTTTAACATGAAACTATGACAACAGGTAACAAAATAATGTGGAAAAGAGGAGAAATTGCTCCTAAGGAGCAATTTCTCCTCTTTTCCACGTTATTTTATACATATATTTCTAACTTCAGGACTTCAATTACATATTCATTTCTTAAATGTGGTTATTCAATTTATTGTTTTACTCACTCTCTCAACTCTGATGTGTCGAGGTACGGATATCTCGAAGTGTTTGAGTGAGTCCCTTGGAATTCGAGATAACGAGAGTCTACTGTATTTGCCGCCCTTCTTAAAGGCAGGTGCTCCTCGAGGAAAGAATCCACACTCCTCTAAAGGAGCAAACTCTATAAGAGAAGCCCCTTTGATGAGTGTATCACTAACCCCTACCGTATTTCCAGCTTAAGAGGAATGATTGATACTCCTTATAGATTATCTGCCATTTTGTACAAGAGAAACAACTTTTGGGGCTTCCTGTTTGTTTCAATGTACACCAAACACATTTTGTAAATGGGTCTAAAGGGAAAGAATTTTCTCCCAAAGGAATAAATTCTGTCCCTTTTTAATAGAGTAGACCCTTTCTCAGAAAGGAGGCAAAACATTTTGACATAGTTATCGCCCCTAAGATGTATCGGTAAAGATAGTACTGGTTCAAGTGAACCCATTCATACTAAAACGTTGACAAAGTCACTCTCTATAATTTTCTTCATCTTAACCCTGGTCCTGCTGAACCCGGAAATGTACTGCCTTTTGCAAACAGTGTAGATCCAGATCAGTTGCATTCTGAAGAAGCCAACTGATCTGGATCTGCACTGTTTGCAGTTAAGTATGCGATTTTGTATCAGAAAGCTGGATCAAATAATCTGATTGGCTGAAATTAGAAGTGGGCTCTGAATAAGCCAACTGATCTGGCCCTGTGCTGTTTGTTGTTAAGTATGAGACTTTGTATGTATAAAAAAAAACTGGATCAAATAATCTGACTGGCTGAAATTAGAAGTGAGTGTGGCATCTTAATTTATTCCAGCATGGGAAGGGTTAAGAACAGAGACATGGAGGCATTTTCCTATCCGAAAAGTTGTCTCCCTTTCATAACGGTAGCAAAATCTGTCAGGACAGCGTTCAGTTATTGTGTTCGTTTTCTGAACGGTTATTGTAAAACCTAATTTTCGAATTAGCCCATTTTAGACTGAATTAACTCCCCCGCACAAAATATTAGAAGTCCAGTTTCAATTTCACGTAAGTCAAGTTATGTTATTTAGATATTCCTAGAGAAAAATGGCAAAGCTATTTGCAAACAGTGGAGACCCTGGTCAGACGCCGCAGAATGTGGCGTCTGATCTGGATCTGCACTGTTCGGCAATAGCCCATTCTGGGTTCTTCAGACTAAAATAGGTTAGAGGTAGTCGTTGTTCTCGCTATACGAAGGCGAAAACAGAAAAAACGCCACACGAAAAGACGACAAAGTAGTTGTTTCAAAAAACGTCTTTTCGCACTGCGTTATTTCGTCTTTTCGTCTTTGTGTGTGGCGGGTTCGTTTTTCGCCTTTTCGTTTGGCGTTATTTCGTTTTTTCGTCTTTTCATGTGGCGGCTTTTCATGTTTTCTTTTTTTCGCGTCGAGTTCTCCACACTAAAATGGATAAGATGTAGCAGCTTTTCACGCCATCCGAAGATTAAAAGACGAAAAAAGGCCACACGTAAAGGGGGCAAAAGAATTATTTCAAATGGGTCTTTTAGTGCTGCGTTATTTCGTCTTTTCGTGCTTGAACTTCGTCTTTTTGTCTGGCGTTTTTTTTTTTTTTTTTTCTTTGTCTTTTTGCATGGCGTCTTGTCGTGTTTTTTTTTTTTTTTTTTTTTTTTTTCGTTTTTTTTTTTTTTTTTTTTTTCGTTTTTTTTTTTTTTTTTTTTTTTTCGTTTTTTTTTTTTTTCGTCTTTTCGCGGCGAAAAGACGGAATGACACAAACCAGACATCATACGTTGCGATACTTGATCTTTTTCGAATAAATTATATCAATGATTATCAGATATATATAGGTCGAATAAATAATATCAACACAAATATTTAAATATTTTTCATAGTTTTGTGACAAACAACCATGCATAAATTTATTCGCAAAGGCTGCCATTTTAGTTGCGCCAAATTACAGCTCAAGGTAAAATTTGCGGACACTCACTACCGTCCGCCGAAAACTCTCGCAATTGAACGGTAGGTTTGCAAACATAGGCGTAGCACTCATTACGCCTGTGCGTAACACATTACGCATGTGCGTAACATGCGTAAGAAATATTTATAATAAAGTGGCATTAACATAAAATATTTTGCTTCTTTACCATAGGGGCTGCTCTTGAGGGAGCAAATTCTTTCCTTTAAGAATAGCCCCTATTTTCTGCTGTCCTTTCGACTTCTCTCGGAAAGATGTTTTTTGCTTGGCGTTTCATCTTAAATGAAAATATTTTGTTCTGATTGACTATATCTTATCAGAAACCATTTGTCTTTTCTGTTTCTGTGTTTTGTTCTCAAATATGTACCCTAAAATTAAATTTATCGCCAAAAATTGGTCTGATCTATGCAATTTCTATAGTAAAGTGATTTTTTGGAATTTTTGTCTTAGTAAATAATTTTTACTTTTCTTTGCTGAATTTGAATTACTGATGTTTCACAACAATATTGTGAGAATTTCAGAAAAATTGAACAAGTAGAACTTGTTGAAAATCTGCCTCCAAGTTACCTACCCTACAAATGTCTGCATAATTTTCATTCATTTTTACTATGGGAAAAAGTGAAAATATTGGATTTTTAAAAAAAAAACACTGACTAGAATAAAACTTTTTGCACATAGGTAGTTACGACAAATGGTTTTGCATTAAATCATGACAAAAGTTTGCAAATTTACGTCTTCTGTTTAAAGCACCGAGCAAAAAACGACTTTCTGAAAGATGTCGAAAGCAACGTAGGCATAGTTTTCAAGATTTTTCCTGGGTATACGCAAATTATTTTCTTCCGGATACGCCACTGGCAAACGTTCGTGAATGTTCGCAAACGCTTTGCTTTACTGATCATATCCCTGGTACATGCATTCACCTTTAAGGAAATTAATATACTTCCATTGGATGGCAACTCTGCAACAAATATTTACCTCCCTTACTCTAAAGGGAAAGAATTTGCTAAAATGAAGAGGAATGAGAAATAGGAGGATGCGGAGAAAAGCGAATGGCAGTGCAGAATTAAGAAATAATGATAGGTCTTCTTGCACTTTAATACCCAACTCTTTTCTTTAAGATTAGATCCGTTTTCAGAAGGGTCTGGGTGTGCAGGAAATTAAAGGAAAATTTACAGCAATTCTCTCTCTTGTTATATCGCTGTAATTTATCAGGCGTATTTGTTCACCTTAAATGCCGAACATCTGTGCTGCCATTATTTTATTTTTTTCTCCAGAAACAGAGCTTGACATAAGATGTAAAGTCATCCCCTACGTCTCCAACATTACATGTGGGTCATCTTGGGACCTCGTGACTGCGCGGCGCTTCATCGCGCGCGATGCACTAACATTACATGCGAGTTGTTCCGTACATTACTTATGGGTCACCTCCGACATTTCTTGTGGTATTCCCCTACTTTACATATGGGTCATATCCAACTTACATGTGAGTCGATTCCTACATTACATATCGGTCGTCTCTTACATAACATGCGAGTCGTTTCCTACATTACATTTGGGTCGTCTCCATCATTACATCCCAGCAGGCACATAACATCAAAATGATGTCGTATCAACGTCGATGCGACGTGATAACGTTGCATCGACGTTGATTCGACGTCATTTTAACGTTGTGTGCCCACTGGGATGTGTCTTCCCCTACATTAAATATTGGTCATCTCAAACCTCAGGGGTGAAAAGGTTAATGGGAATGAGGTAAGTTTGTGAGTACGGGGTTAGAAACTGATAGATATTCAGTTGATGGCCGGCTCTTAACAGAAGGGGATGAGTGTGGTGATTGGCAGGATGGATGCCCTGGTTAGCTCGGTAGACCCTGACTTTCAAGTTGGAGGTCTCAAGTTCGAGTTCTGCATCAGGTACACATTCCTCCTTAGCAGATGTTACAAATACAGTCAACCCTCTTTATACCGACACTCAATACAATGACACAATTCATCATAAGGACAATTGAAATATCACAGAACCTTCGCTCAAGAGGTGACAGTAAATGAGAAATTATGCAAGAATATTGCATTGAAACTTCAAGGAACATATGTTTTGGATATTTGTTAGAATTGCCTCAATGAGGCAATTCTAACAAATATCTAAAACGTATGTTCTATGAGGAAATAAGAACAAAACAAGACCTTTCTTATATATCAATTTGCTCATTAACCAATTGTAGTCAGGAGACTGGTACAAGGGTAATTGGCAAACAGTGCAGACCCAGATCAGACACCGCAGAACGTGGCGTCTGATCAGGATCTCCACTGTTTGCAAACAGTTTAGCCATCTTTCTCTAGGAATATGTAAGTCTCATAGACGGGCGTATCTAAAATTTAAATTGGACTTTTCCAATATATAGTGTGGGAGAGTCTACTCTGTATACAATGGGTTAAGGAGTTTGTATAACAGCAAATTCATTTTAATGGCAACGCTTTAGGAACAAATACTGTTGTTGTAACAAGGGTTCACTGTGTTTAGTTGGCATAGGGCCTTCTACCTGATCAGTGAAGCATCACAGTAAAACACAAATAATTCCAAAACTGTAATGTAACAAGAGGGCCAACATGGCCCTGTATTGCTTACCTGAGAATCAGGGCCCAGTTGTTCAAAGCGTCGTTAGCTTAACGAGCTCGTTAGTGGTCAAAATGTTAACTGTTCTAGTAAGTACAATATCAAATTCACAGGTATTTTTGCTGAAAAAATTTGAGTAGCTTTTCAGCAAAAATATTAGCATATATGCCATATTTAATGAGCAAAGTTTTAACAATATGTTAACTAGCGACATCATTAGTTTTGAACAACTGGGCCGAGATAAATTGGCCTTTCCATTCAAGAGAAGAAGTGCAGAATAGATTTCTAAGATAGCGGCCATGGCGGCAATCTTGGATTTCTGAACAAAATGATTTTAGCTGTTTTTGATCTACAAGTCACCCCAATAGTTTCTACCAAGTTTCAAGTCAGTTGGCCTTTCAGTTCAGAAGAAGAGGCTAAAAATAGATTTTTATGATGGCGGCCATCTGGAATTTCTGATGATACAATTTGAAGGTGTCTTTGATCTACAAGTCACCCGGATGCTTTCTACAAAGTTTCAAGCCAATTGGCCTTGGTTTTCCTTTCAGAACATTTTTTTATAGCTACTTTTGATCTACAAGTCAACCTGGTGCTTCCAACAAACTTTCAAGTCAATTGGCCTTTTGGTTCAGGAGAAGAAGAGAAAAATTAATTTTCAAGATGACCATGGTGGCCATCTTGGATTTCCCGTTGAACAATTTTAGCTATTTTTGATCCCTACTGAGTTTCAAGTCAATTGGCCTTCCAGTTCAGCATAAACCAAAAATAGATTTTCAAGATGGCCACCACGGGGGCCATCTTGGATTTCAGACTGAAGGATTTTAGCTATTTTTGATCTACAAGTCACCCTGATGCTTCCTACCAAGTTTCAAGTCAAGTGGTTCAGGAGAAGAAGCAAAAAATAGATTTTCAACATGGCATCCATCTTGGCTATCTGATCTAAATGATTTTAGCTATTTACTAGTCACCTCGATGCTTCCCACCAAGTTTCAAGTAAATTGGCCTTTTGATTTAGGAAAAGTAGGGAAAAATAGATTTTCAAGATAGCCACCACGGCCGCCATCTTAGATTTCTGATCGGAATGATTTTAGCTATTTTTGATCTACAAGTCACCCCAATGCTTCCTCCAAAGTTTCAAGTCAACTGGCCCAGGGGTGTAGGAGGAGTAGGTTTTTAAAGCAAATTGTTGACACAGCACTATACACGCTGGATGACAGATGCGGGACAACAGACATTGACTGATCATAATAGCTCATCTTTGAGCACTTCGTGCTCAAGTGAGAAAACAAGTAAAGGACATCATTACAGAAGGGAATATTGTTATCAGATTCAGGCAGACATGGAATCATGGATGCATGAAATAGTCTGCTAGGCAGTGTACTTTAGACAGAATCAGCTCCCTCTCACTATACAATGGAAGTCCAATTTCAATTTTAGGTAATTCTCAGAGAAAAATGGCTGAAATTTTTTGCACAGAGTGGAGAGGCTGATTAGATGCCACATGATGTGGCATCTGATCTGGGTCTGCACTGTTTGCCAATTACCCTTTTGGGTCTGCAGACTAAAATGGGTCACTGTAAAAGAAGGTAACATCAAAAACACAAGAATATAAAATGCATTTCAATATTTAATATTTTTCAAATACAGCAGTGTTTTTCTTGTTTAACCTTTACCACTCTCTGGGCATTTTCAGCAGACGACAAATTGATGATATTTTTCTTATTTTTCCCAGAAAACTGGATCTGACATTTCATGCAAATTGTCTCCTTAGGAGACAATTTGCATGAAATGTCATATCCTGTTTTCTGAGAAAAATAAGAAAAATATTTCAAAATGTCGTCTGCTGCAAATTTTACCCAGAGTGCTAAGCGTTAATATAAATAACAACTGGTCCCTCAATGATATACACATAAACATAATAAAACATGCAATGCTGATTAAACTTTTAACCCTTAAAATGCCAAGAAAACCTGCATCTGAAAATGTCGTCTGTTTATGTCGTCTGCTGAATATTCTTGCAAACTTTGCAAACCTATTTTATGCATACAGGCAAACAGTGTGGACCCTGATCAGACTGCTCCTCTAGGAGCAGTCTGATCTGGGGGTCCACACTGTTTGCAAAAATGACTTTTAAAATCACAAGCAGACGTTAAAGCAGACGACAATTGTTGTGATTGGCAGTTTAAGGGTTAAGTATATATATATGGGCCGCTCAGGCAAAAAATTGCCTTCGAACATGTGCAAAAAGTACAAATTCAGATCATTCTGCGCATGTACAGAGTATCATCAATGCCTTTACTTTCCATTCATACATTCTGTGGTATCCAATGATCTTGTAAGCAGACAGTGAAGGCCCTGATCAGACTGCATGGATGCACAGGCTGATCTAAGCCTTTGCTGTCCACATATTCCGAAGGACACATTTTTTGCATGGTGATGGCTCATATCTACCTAATATTTGAACGGACATACCTTAGCAAACTAGAGCAAGTGAGCAGCTCACGTATACCACTGACCCATGCCATTGCCCTATTCATTTAAAATTTCTAAGCTTATGACCTTGACCTTTAATCAACACCAAGATGATCTGTATTCATCTATACATGTACTTCACCAGCTTCAAGTGAAAACTTCAGAAATATAAGAAAAGGAAGAAAATGCAAAGCTTCCATACAAATGTTAACAAAATGTCTAAATCTGTGACCTTGACCTTTGGTCAGCAGCAAGCAACAGCATCAGCAAGATAATGTCTACTGATTTGTTTCCACCCAGTTGAAATACTAACTAAATACCGCTTCAAGCGAAAACTTTCAAAATATTGGCAAATAAAAAACTTAAAACCTAAATTTTTAACACAAATGTTTATAATTTTTTCTGTGACCTTGACTTTTGGTCAGTAACAAGAATATATTTTCTGATATGTATCCAACCAGTAGTAATAGTTACCAAATATCAACAACTTCCAAATGAAGATTTTCAGAAATATTCACAAAGACAAAAACTCGTAAAGCAAAACTTTAAAATATGGACAGACATCCTATGGGAAAACTATAGACCCTCTCACATACCTTGTAAGTTGGAAATATATCAATGTGAGCCAAGATCTGTGCAGAGATTGTGTAAGTGTATATTTGTGGTAAATCCTATATTAAAGCCCGTATTTTTATTTACAGGTAATATGTAACGTAATTAATAACCTTAAAGCAGTAACTATAACTGCAGCTGATGACATTTGAGCCAGCGCATGACAAAACCTACAAAATGGCATGTGCGCCCAGCAAAGACTCAGATCAGCCTGAGCATCCGCCCTGTCTGACCAGAGTCTTTGCTGTCCGCATGAAGAAAGCTTGGGTCCTTCGCTACCCAATGAGTGCACAGCAAAGACTCTGGTCAGACTGGGCAAATGCCTGGGATGATGTGAGTCTTCCCTGGGCTCACATGCCATTTTGTAGGTTTTGTCATGCGCTGGCTCATTTTAAACTATTTATTCTTTTGTGTGTGTCTTTTTGAGAGAAAATAAGGCTTGACATCTCATGTGAATCATCTGCCTAGCAGATGATTCACATGAAATGCCAAGTCTTATTTTCTCAGAAAATTATCAATAAATATAGAATGTCATCTGCTACAATTTTGCTTAGTACTTTAACCCTTAAAATGCCAAGAAAACCTGCATCTGAAAATGTCATCTATTTATGTTGTCTGCTGAATATTGTTGCAAACTTTCAAACCTATTTTTGCGTACAGGCAGAGTGTGGACCCAGATCAGACTGCTCATATAGGAGCAGTCTGATCTTGGTCCACACTGTTTGCAAAAATGACTTTAAAAAATCACAAGCAGATGACAAAGCAGACAACAACTGTTGTGATTGGCAGTTTAAGGGTTAACCCATTTTAGTCTGGAAACTAGGAAAAGGTTTGGTCTGCAAGGCTGAAAGGAAAAGTCTGAGGGACTAAGGGTAACTAGCAAACAGTGCAGGCTCAGTACAGATGCCACATCTGATCAGTGTCTCTTCTGTTTGCAAATAATTCAGCCATTTTTCTCTTGGAATATCTAAATCACAGTCTGATATATCCAAAATTGAAGTTGGACTCTTCCAATATACAGTGTGGGGGAGTTTATTCAGTCTGAAATGGGTTAAGGATAATGGCTAAAATAACCTGATTATTTATTGCACAGTCAAACATAAATGACTAACCTGAACCACTTAACAAAGAATAACAAGAAAACACAAGCCAAAGAATACTTCAGTGCATATATTAAAAGAACACTTCACTGCATATATTAAATGAAACTGATACACATTTTTTTTAGCTCCCTTCTGAAAAGGGGTCTACTCTAAAAAGAAAGAACTTGCTGCCTGGGGAAGCAAATTCTTTCTTTTCAGAGTAGACTGGAATGCAAACAGGAAGTTATGAAAGTTGTCTCCCTTGTAAATGATGGCAGAAAATCTCTCCTGTATGTGCAGACACCATAAATCTCCTAACCCAGGTCAGTTTGCACATTTAAGCAATCTGATCAGTCTCCATATTTCACACTTATATCAACTGGTCCCCATAGAAGATAAAAACCCTTACAGGACTGCAAAGATGTACAGGGGAATGGCAGACAGCAGTCAGTTAACGCCCTTGAGTACTCTCTGCAAGCAACTAGGTCCAATTAATTAGATTCTTCTGCTCTTATCACAAGCATCTCCATTAAATATAATTTCCTTTTCCTTGTGATCTCTAATTTAAAGATGGGCATATACCATTAAAGCATCAAACATACCAAAAAAGAAATATTTTGAGCAACAAAATATATAAAGTTAATAAATCTTTCATATGGAAAATTGAAAGTTTAATATCAATTAACAAGGCCTATCATAAAAACAGAGGATTCCAATTAGTAGGACCTAGTTAGAATTTGGTCTACCATGCACTTTAGCTATCAAGGGAGATAAAAAGAAATACTGCTATATCCTATTGCATCAGTATGACTCGGACATGAGTGACATTAATAAAAAAAATTTCTATGGCACATGTGAAAAGAAAAAGTTTAGACCAGCCTGTGCATCCAGAAGTCGGATCAGAGCTTTTACTGTTCACTGCAACATATGGTAGATATCCTAAACCATAGCACTAGTTAAGGCGCTTTTTTCAATTCAAAAGTATTGACATTTTTCTTATTTCTGCACGAAAACATATGTTGTGGGTACTCATTAGAAGCGCCTCACTGAGGCGCTTCTAATGAGTACCACAACATATGTTTTCGTGCAGAAATAAGAAAAATATTTCTCGGATACCCACCCTTATCTAGACCTATGCTAAACTTTCATACACTAACCTTTCTGACGAACTGTGTAAGTAAAACAGTGTAGACCCAGATTAAACTACAGCCTGATCAGGGCCTTTGTCACAACACTAAATACATTAAGAAACAACTGCATAAAAAAAAACAACAAAATTTACTGCTTCTTAAGGAGCAGTGTGATCAAGGTCTACACTGTTTACCTCTCCGCTAATATTAAAAAAAAAATGCATTAAAAAAAAACAAAAAAAAAAACCAACAAAATTTAGGCTAAGAAAGTATTGACTAAAGTGCTTGGGACTTTAGGATATTTACCATACTATATTTACTGATTCTGTCACAGTGCAACAATTACCCAGATCAGACTGCATAGGTGCACAAGACTGTTTGGACCATTGCCTCCCACCCATGTTGGGAAGAACCCCCACCCCTCTTTTATCAAAGTGGGATCCACAATATAAATATCCTAAATATCTGGACATCTTAATGCTTAGCACACTGGGCAAAATTTGACTAAATGACAATGAGAAATATTTTCCCCAGAAAATAGGCTTGACATTTCATGGAAACTGTCAAAGCCTGTTTTCTGGGAAAATATAAGAAAACTTAAAATTTCATCTCAGCATGCTAAGCATTAAATAAACTTGCTTTGCATCAGTCGTCTTTTAAAAAGAATCTTCAGTTTATTAATCTCATATTTACAGATTTACAATTCACTGTTATATATGTATAGGTATATCTGGAATGTTGGTAAAACAAGAACATTTAACCCTAGTCCTGCTGAACCCAGACATGCATTTCCCTTTGCAAACAGTGTAGATCCAGATCAGTTGGCTTCTTCAGAAGCCAACTGATCTGGATCTGCACTTTTTGCCATTAAGTATGTGAATTTATATCAACAATCTTGAGCAAGTAATCTGATTGGCTGAAAAATGGAAGTAGGTGTGGCATCTTAATTTATTCAGCAGGACAAGGGTTAATAAACATGTAATTTTGTCTTCATAACCATTTCTGTATAGAAGAACACTTTTACAATCTTATATTTACTGGTTTACTAGTTGAAGTCATATTTATGGTGATATCAGGAATGTATATAAGAACAGCTGGGCCTAGTTGTTCAAAGCGTTGTTAGCTTAACGACCTCGTTAGTGGTCAAAATGTTAATTGTTCTAGTAAGTACAATATCTAATTCATAGGTATTTTTGCTGAAAAAATGTGAGTAGCTTTCACAAAAGCTACTTACATTTTTCAGTAAACATATTAGTATATATGCCACATTTAATGATCAAAGTCTTAACGATACATTAACTAACAACATCGTTAGTTTTGAACAACTGGGTCCTGTTCTTTTATCTTAATAAACTTAAAGGGGAACATAATATCAGTTGTAAGTATATCTTGGAGTAAAGTGCTTCACAAGCCATTCATTTTGATGAAAGGCTTTTCAAAATCGGCCAAGAAATAAGGAAGTTATGGTAGTTTGAATATATTTAAAATGACTGTCATGGATGCCGCCATATTGTAGGTTTTGTGATGTCACACAGCCCAAATCAAATATGCAAAACCAAATTATAAAGGGTTTTAAGAATAATTTTGCTACAGATTTTTTATACTCTTTTAATACTAGTGACAAGCAATCATTTCCCCAAAAATAAACCAACTTTATGAGAATAACTACCTTTATGAAACGAATTTTAATTTTTATGAAACCTCATTAAATATTCAAAATTGCGGCACCCATACCAGCAATTTTAAAATATTCAATTGTCTATAACTTACTTAATTGTCCACCGATTTTGATCATATTTGTGTCAAAATTCATTGTTTGTAAAGTTTAGAGCACAATACCTTTTAAGGTTGCGTTTCCCTTTAACTGTTCAAAAGAACACTTTAACAATTCTTATTCCTTAAGCCTTAAGCTAAATGAAAACTGATGGCATTTTAATTTTGATTTGTTATTTTTCATATAAGATAAGACTTGATATTTCATATGAATTGTCTGCTAAGCACATGAAATATCAAGCCCTATTTTCTCTCTAAAAAAAAAGAAATAAATAAAATAGAAAAACGTTAATGCCGTCTGATGCAGTTGTGATTAACAATTTAAGAGTTAAAAAGAAATAAAAAAGGCACAGTACAAACAAAACCAGATCTTGTAACAACAACAACAAAAGTGATTTGTTGGTTCTAATGCAAAGTGCATACAAATTAGAAACTTAAAAAAACTGAACATTTTCAAATTTTAACACTTGCCATGCTATGGGCAAAATCAGCGGATGACAAACTGAAGATATTTTTCTTTTTTATCTAGAAAATAGGATCTGACACATGAAAATTGTCATTGTCATATCCTATTTTTCAGGAATTATAAGCAAATTACCATAAACGACCTAATTACCACACTGTGCGGTTTTTCAACAATACTCGGAAAACTTGTGATAAAATAGGCACCTAAAAAACTACCTATCTATACTAAGGGTACACTTTAAAATGTCTACTTCTTTAGAAAGGCATATGTTGTGGAACACAACATATGCCTTTCTAAAGAAGTAGACAGAAAGTACACTGGCTGTAATCTAAAAACAACGGAATTGCTGGACTGTGCGCTTACAGGAGTATTTGCGGTAATTAGGTTGAATACGGTATTTCAAAATGTTGTCTGCTGAGATTTTAACCCAGTATGCAAAGTGTTAAAGAACATGTGTACCTACAGGTTCTGTAGAGGGTTCCATAAAACATGTGCATATGCTCTACTTTCAAACATCAAAAATAAAAAATTCTAAAAAAAAAAAAAAAAAAACAACAAAAAAAAAAAACACACACACACACAAAAAAAAAAAACAACAAAAAAAACCACATAAAACAAATGCTAAGTAAATGACCTCTTTTCCACTAAATATTCATCCATTATTGCAGCAAGAAAATGAATTGCACGAATTACCATATTAACCCTAAGTATTGGGACGCCTCATCTACTTACCATACTTGTCCTAAAATTGGAAACAGTCCATTCTACTGCCTCTTGATGTGTCTACAATACTGCTGTATGTATGGCAAACAGTGTAGATCCTGATTGGATGCTGCATTCTGCAGCATCTGATCTCAGTCAACACTGTTTGCAAAGGCCTATCTGCCCCAATACTTGGGGTTATTACGGTAACTGATGTCCAAATAATTAACACATTCCACATTTTAAAGTCATATGCCATACTTAAAAATCCTCAGTTCTATATAAAATCTACTTTTGGTTATAATTATAATAATTATAAGGCCAGAGCTTTTTTTTTTTTTTTATTTGATCTCTATGAGATACTTTAACCCATTGTAGACTGAATGAACTCTCCCACACTATATATTGGAAGAGTCCAATTTCAATTTTAGGTAGGTGAGGCTATGAGATTTACATATTCCTAGAGGAAAATGGCTGAAGCATTTGCAAACAGTGAAGACCCTGATCAGATGCCACATTCCGCGGCATCTGACCTGGGTCTGCACTGTTTGCCAACTACCCTTTTAGGGGTTTCCCAAACACAATGGGTTAAAAAGGCTGCTCTTGGGAGGGAGGAATAAAAAAAGTAGAAAAATTTGAAAATGCTCAGGTAGATAAAATAAAATGATTATCAAACACAGATACATTTGTACATGCAAAAATGCAATATTTTTGACCCAAATCTGAAAGGAAGGGACATAAAAATAGAATAAAATCCCAAATGCCAACAGATGCAATTACAGGAGACTTGCCTGAAACCTATTAATTAAAAAAAAAAGGCCATTCACTTTCTAACTGGTGTAACTGATGCTTTTAAGATCAAAAATCTATCAACTGTAAAATATGAGGGATGGCTGATAAATTTTGAGCTTGTATTGAGGGATTTAAGCAGAGATGCCTATTTACAACCCTATAATTCCTTGACTAGTTAGCCAACAGCCTATGCCATCTGGTCAGTTTATGTTGAAGTGGTAACACGTAAAAGTGACTTGCAAGATGAACAAAATTGCTATCAAGCGGTGATTCAAAATTTGCATGAAAAGGGTCTAGCACCTACGGCTATTCATGCCGATATGGTAGCAGCACTGGGGAAGGCTGCCCCTTCAGATGCTGCCATTAAAAAAGTGGGTGGCAGAGACAGCCTTGTTCAGAAAAGCCTGCCAGTAAAGTCTTGTTCAGGACAACCTGTCACTGTGCAACTCCCAAAATAGTTACTAAAGTCCATGATATGATTATGGGTTACAAATGAGTTACAGATACATAGCTAGTGCTGTTGAGATTTCTCAGGAAAGAGTTCATTCCATTCTTAGAGAAGATCTAGATACGAGAAAACGATCGGCCCATTTGGTACCCAGACTTCTGAAAATTGATCAGAAGCACACAAGACAGAATATGTCAGGTGCTTATCTGAACCTTTTTGGACAGATCTTGACACTTTCTGCTGAGATTGGTAACTAAGGATCAAACATTGGTCCATCATTTCACCCACGAGTTTTAAACAAGTCTAAACAATGGAAGCACTCTGGCTCACCCCCACCAAAGAAGGCAAGGACTGTTCCTTCAGCTGGGAAGATTATGGTGTCATTCTTTATAGGTTGCTGATGGTATTCTTATGGTAAATTATCTCCAAATGGGGCAGACAATCAATGGAACATCTGCTTCACTTCTTAAGCTGTTAAGAGAAAATATTACGGTCAAGTGCCATGGGAAACTCAGTAACAGTGTGTTGTTTCACCAAGACAATGCTCCAAATCATGTCTGTCATTGTTACGGCTGCCATCAATAATTTGAGGCTTTAAATTGATTCAGCATCCCCCTTATTTGCCTGATCTCACATCATCAGACTTCATTTATTCCCAACGTTGTAAAAGGCCATTCCTGGTACCATTTTCAGTTAGTGATGATATCATATATGCAGTGGAGGACTTTCTGGACAGTCAAGAAAAGGACTTCTTTAAAACAAGGCACTGAGGCCCTTCAACATAGCTGAAAAAAACTGTGTAGATATTGAGAGTGATTATGTTAAAAACACCATATTCTACCAAATTACCACACATTACCCTATAAGCGAACAGCCAAGCAATTCCCTACCCATGTACTTTTATCTACTTATTCAAAAAGGCATATCTTGTGGGTATCCATTTGAATTGCATCAACTTGTTGATGCAATTCAAATGAATACCAACAACATATGCTTTTATAAAGAAAATCAGAGAATAAAAATACATGTAACACAAAAACATGGCATATACATCATTAGAGGAGTCCTTTGCTGATTTTTTTCCTTAG
The DNA here is from genome assembly GCA_964016985.1 of Anodontia alba. NCBI lineage: Eukaryota > Metazoa > Mollusca > Bivalvia > Lucinida > Lucinidae > Anodontia > Anodontia alba. The sequence goes on from OZ024836.1 coordinate 6,163,003, forward strand.
TAGGCAGATACAAATGTTTACACAAGTTTTCTGAGTATTTTTGAAAAACCTAAGTGCACAGTATAGTAATGAGGTCAAATACGATAATACAATATGTCTTTAAAAAGTCATATCTTTACATGTGAGGCTTACAGTTTTTCAATCATCCCTTGTATTTGTTTGAAAACTGAGCAGTAAAATTCCCTGAGTTGAAAAAAAAAAAAAGAAAAAAAAAAAGAAAAAAAAAAAAAGAATCCAATCTGAAGCTAAAATAAAAGAACAGCCATATATGACCAGTATAGTTTAGTCCCAGAAAACATGACAATGCTGTAAAATTAAAACTGTGCAGAGATTTTATAATAAACAAAAACCGAATCTGTCATAAATACCTAAATGTGCCACCACAGCCCAATCTCTTGAATTGCACAGACGACATGCTAATTCAGTTTTTTTTTTTTTTTTCATTTATCATCACAAACAATAAGGCTTGACAATTCATATGAACTGTCACATGAAAAGGTCAGTCTTATTTTCTCAGAAAAAATGTAAATAATTTAGAATCTTAACTGCTGTAAAATTAGATTATGTAAAAATAATTTTTAAAGTAAAAAAAGGCAGGTAAAGCTATTAAACCATTGTATACTGAATAGACTCTTCCACACTATATATTGGAAGAGTCCAATTTCAATTTTAGGTACATCCAGTTATGAGATTTACATATTCCTATAGAAAAATGGCTAAACTATTTGCAAACAGTGGAGCAAACTATTTGCAAACAGCAAACAGTGGAGACCCTGATCTGATGCCGCATTATGTGGCATCTGATCTGGGTCTGTACTGTTTTCCAAATACACTTTTAGGGGTCTCCAGACTACAATAGGTTAAACAAGTAATTCTTAAAGTGCCAATCACAACTGCAGCAAATGATATTTTTATTTATTTTTTTTTATTTTTCGGAGAAAACAGGTCTTGATATTTCATGTCAATTGTCTGCTTGCTGGACACTGCACATGTAATCAAGATGTATTTTCTCTAAATAATAATAAAAAAATCTACTACAATTTTTGCATGGCATTTTAAGGGATATTATAAAACAAAAAGTCTCTCTCCATTGTCACTTTTTAAAATGAAAGCTAACTCCAATATCAAAGCTGCAGGGGTATCCACATAATATTCTCCTTATATCTCTACATAAACTTAGGTTGTGGGTAAAGCACCTCAATTCTCCTTATATCTCTACATAAACATAGGTTGTGGGTAAAGCACCTCAATTCTCCTTATATCTCTACATAAACATAGGTTGTGGGTAAAGCACCTCAATTCTCCTTATATCTCTACATAAACATAGGTTGTGGGTAAAGCACCTCAAAGTATGTTTTTGAGAAATTAAAACATATCGATACTTTCTGGCTGGAAAAAAAAGCTACTTACCTGGAGCTAAGAATATCAGGGGTTGGTGTGTGTGTGTGTGTGTGTGTGGGGGGGGGGGGGGGGGGGGGGGGGGGGGGGGGGGGGGGGGGGGAGGGTGTTGGAGTGGGCGGCACCTATATCATTTCAAACCGTTTAGTCGTTATTATTTTTGATGTTCAGATGCAAATAAGAATAAGCTCAGCATATGCAACAAGGATGAAAGTACTTATATTTGCAGATTTGATGAACTACCATATTATCATCATTGAGAACACTCAGTATTTTGATGTCCTTACAAGAAATTGTATGCGAGTGTTCTCAACAATGACAATACACTCATGCAATAAGTTTGCCAATATAAATGCCTTCTTTCTAGCTACATACGCTGAACCTATCCTATATTTTTGTCAGAAAAACGAAATTGCAAACCGAGTGCAACTTACTGTTTGTACGGGCCCTTTTCGCAACAATATACAGTCCTTTTCACTGTTATACATGTATATAAATAAGTTATACCCCTTGAATATGATAAAGAAAAGTTATAAAAAGAATTCATAACTGATGTTTTACTTTTCCCCTTTGAAAAACAAAATGATTATCAGGAATCAATACACTTTCATGAGGTATATGGGGAGTGTATCTCTTTCATAATTGTTTTGCATCCCTTCTGAAAAGAAAAGGAGAGCAAAGTCTTTCCTTTTAGAGTACATCCCTTGTACACACAAACAGTTTTGTCTCCCTCTGAAAAGGTGTGAACTCTTAAAGCAAAGAATCTGCTCCCCTTTCCAGAATGGAGCAAAAAAAAAAAAAAAAAAAATATATATATATATTTCTGTCTATCTCTCTCTCTCTATATATATATTTATATTAAAAGAGTTGCCTCCCCTTAAGTGCATTGAGTCCCCATAATTTGGATCCCAGCAATGGCCTTCAATGAATTCAAGTTTAGCCACTTATATATGATCCACAAATTACACTGTACACATATATGACATATGGGAACACACACACACACAAACACACACACAAACACACACACTAAAATGAATGATTAAAGTGCCATTTATAGTTTTCCTGACATGTTCAGTTGTCAGAACAAAAAATTGTGAGTTTCTTAAAAAAAAAAAAAAAAAAAAAAAATATTGAACTTCTTATTTGCATAATACATAAAGAAGGAAACTTTCTTTGAAACAAGGTTACCAGAGGCAAAAATTAGCATCTCACTAAAATTACAGGTTTTTACATGTCTAGCTTTCAGGTTTTTACATGTCTAGCTTTCAGGTTTTTACATGTCTAGCTTTCTAACGTACATAAGGAAAAAGTTCCCACTGCTGCCTCTTTTTGCCGCATGTGCCTGGTTATGATATGTTCCACATTCGTATGTAACTTACAGCTGACTGCTATTTAAAAACCTCAAAACAAGGCAACAAGTTCAGCTTTACAACAAGATATACTACATGTTAATGACCAGTACAGACTCTGATAAGACTGTGAGGATATGCAGGCTGATCTTGTTCCATACTGGTCACAAATGTTGTAAATTTGTTTTTTATTTGGCATAGCTCTAGATAAGAGGGGGTATCAGTAAATCCTTTTCTTATTTCTACATGAAAACATATGTTGTGGGTACTCATTTGAAGTGCCTTGGTGAGGCACTTCAAATGAGTAACCACAACATATGTTTTCATGGAGAAATATGAATACAGTTTGGTGGAAAAACGTGTCTTATCAAGAGCTTTATATTTGGATAGGCTCACATATTTTGGTGAAAAAATAACAGAAAATATTTCTGAATCCCTCCTGTACCTGGTGGCATAGTAACACTCACACATAAACACAGATTTAACATGTTAACCTCTAGGCTGCTGGAGTTATACTTTTACAACAGTCTTTCTTTGCATAAAAAAAAAGCCTAACCATTTATTCAACTGTCTCTTTTGAATGAAATATAGAAGCCTTAATTTTCTGTGAAAAATAAGGAGAAAATAACACCACTAATATATTCTGAAGCATGTTGGGTAATACAAAATTTGTACACTTTCTCCGGCTATTAGCCGTTGTCCTGCTGAACCTCATTGCTGAGTACTTAGGGACTAGGAAGAAGGCTTCTATTTTGAATGGATAAGCAAACCGGATCAGTATTGGAGAAAATGCATCAAGACAAAGGGAAATTATATTGAGAAATAATGGAACAATTTCTGCTCTTGGTCATTCCCAAAGTACAGGGGCAGATCATCCCTTGTATGATACTTTTTTGTTTTCAGACATTCCACAAAACACTAGTGTTTATAGTCAGCAAACTTCCAATACAAGAACTTTCTTTCTTTTCTTTTTTTTTTTTCTTAACCCTTCTCTTGCTGAACATGACATACCCTGTCTAAGCAAACAGTGCAGATCTGAAGAAGCCAACTGATCCGGATCTGCACTGTTTGTCATTAAATATGTGTATTTCTGTTAAAAACCCAGATCAAGTAATCTGATTGGCTAGAAATTAGAAGTGGGCATGGCATCTTAATTTATTCAGCATGACAAAGGTTAAATATTTTACCAAGGAGTGGAATAATTAAAATCTGGTTACTGTTTTCTTTATAACAGGTTAGATTTAGAATATATGTTCTTTTTTTCTGAAGGAACAACAAAAATTTAATAAATGTTAAAAACAGAATAGAAAAACATAAAACAGTGTTAAATGCTACAACAATATAAAACAATAAACACTGGTTTGACCAGTTACAGCATAGATTATAAAATAATATCAAACACATATATATTATACAGACCCTCTAATGTGAGGAAGATATAATTTCCTAGCTCTAAGATAAGAGAGGTCTCAAGTTGTATTTACTTATTTCTCCACAAAAATATATGTGGATATTTACTATAATTGTGGGACATTGCTCATATCAGGTTTAATAACTTAATTTTTTTATTTCGCCACAAAAACATGTTATGGGTATTTATTGGGAGTTCTTAAAGAGAAGTGCAGTCGACTCTCGTTATCTGGAAATCCAAGGGACTCTATGAAATACTTTGAGATATCCTTACCTCGACGTATCAGATTTGCAGACTTGAGGAAAAAATAATTCGAACAACCATATTTAACAAATATATATATAATTGGACTCTTGGAGTTAGAGATATATTGGAAATATTGTGGAAAAGAGGAGAAATTTGGAGCAATTTCTCCTCTTTTCCACAATATTTTTTTACCTGTTGTTAGATTTTCATGTTTAGGCAGGGACAGATTTTCACTTCGAGATAAGCGGGTATTCGAGATAAGCGAGGTCAAGATAACGAGAGTCAACTGTATTTGAAGATAATTCTCCTTAAAAACATGAGTACTCCGCAAGGCACTCATTCTAACCAGTACCCACAACATACGCTTTTTGCGGAGAAATAAGAAAAATTATCCCCAAATTATCTCTAGTTACTTCTTCACTCTTCTGCTGCTGAACTTGTGGAGATGATAAAAAATCAAAAACCGGGCCCAGTTGTTCAAAACTAACAATGCCGATAGTTAACATATCTTTAAAAGTTTGGTCATTAAATATGGCATATACGCTAACATTTTGGCTGAAAAAATGTGAGTAGCTTTTGCATTTGCAAAAGCTACTAACATTTTTCAGCAAAAATACCAGTTAATTAGATATTATACTTACTAGACCGGTTAACAGAACACTAATGAGCTTGTTAAGCTAACAATGCTTTGAACAGCTGGGTCAAGATAATTATGCTTGTCAGACTTTCGCTCCTTTCTCGCTGTTCATTAACACTTCAAATCCTGATGATTCTGGGATAATTTTCTCAAATGTTACATAAAGTAAGCCATTTCTAAAGTGTACCCACAACATAAGCTTTATGAAGAAATAAGAAAAAATATGAAATATTCCTCCTTAACAAGTCCTCTGACCGAAGGAAAAGAAGTGGCGTAATAAAATTTAAAGTCTTAACCTGAGCAGATGAGAAGTAGGAGAATTTTAAGATAATTCTACGAGCAGTTTCTCCAATTCTTCTTAAAAACCTATGTTGTGGGTACTCATTAGAAGTGCCTCAGTGAGGCACTTCTAATGAGTAGGAACAACACATTTTTTGTAGAGAATTAAGAAAAAATATCACCAACTTATCACCAGATATTTCCCCTTTACTCCTCTGTTGCTTAACTTGTGGAGATAATAAAAATAAAAATCAGATTATTATGCTTGTCAGATTATAGCACATTTCTCTTTGTTCATTACCACTTCAAATTCTTGGATAATTTTCTCCGATTCTTCATAAAAACCTATGTTGTGGTACTCATTAGAAGTGGCTCTGCAAGGTGCTTCTAATGAGTACCAACGACATATGTTTTATGAATAAATAAGAAAAATTATCACGGAATTATCACCAGTAACTCCTCTTTAACAAGTCCACTGACTGAAAAAAAAAAAAAAAATGTTGTTTGATAAATATAAATATAAATGCTTTAACTTGTGGAGATAATAAAAAAACAAAATCAGATCATTATGCTTATAAGACTGTTGCACACTTAACGCTGTTCATCACACTTTAAATCCTGCGGATTACTAATCTCAAGGGAGGTAACAAACCTATGTTTATTTCTCTTTGTTCATTACCACTTCAAATTCTTGGATAATTTTCTCCGATTCTTCATAAAAACCTATGTTGTGGTACTCATTAGAAGTGGCTCTGCAAGGTGCTTCTAATGAGTACCAACAACATATGTTTTATGAATAAATAAGAAAAATTATCACAGAATTATCACCAGTAACTCCTCTTTAACAAGTCCACTGACTGAAAAAAAAAAAATAAAATGTTGTTTGATAAATATAAATATAAATGCTTTAACTTGTGGAGATAATAAAAAAACAAAATCAGATCATTATGCTTATAAGACTGTTGCACACTTAACGCTGTTCATCACACTTTAAATCCTGCGGATTACTAATCTCAAGGGAGGTAACAAACCTATAAGTTTATTGAACGAGAGTTTTCTGGCTGAACCGTCACAATTATTTCACTATCCGGATTAACGGTTACGATTATTTCACTATCCGCTCTCTCTTTTATCAATGTTTCATCTTCTGTATCCCTGTAATACCAAAACTGTACAAGTAACTGAGAAATGGTTAAGGAATAATGGATCTTAATGCTTAGTATGCTGGGAAAATTTTCACCAGATAACAATTTAAAATATTTTTTCTTATTTTTCCCAGTGAAGAGACTTTGACATTTTATGCGTTGTCTCCATAATGCCAAAACTGTACAAATAACTGAGAACTAATTAGGGAACAATGGGATCTTAATGCTTAGCATGCTCCATAAATTTTAAGCTGATAACATTTTGAAATATTTTTCTTTTTTTTTCCCAGAGAAGAGACTTTGACATTTCATGCAAATTGTCTCCATAATACCAAAAATGTACAAATAACTGAGAAATGATTAGGGAACAATGGGATCTTAATACTTAGCATGCTCGGTAAAATTTCAGAGATAACATTTTGAAATATTTTTCTTTTTTTCCCAAGAGAAGAGACTTTGACATTTCTTGCAAATTGTCTCCATAATACTAAAATTGTACAAACTAGAGCTGGTGTTTGTAAAACACTATGCCCCCAACTGCCTGACTCTAACACTGTTTGACTCCAACACTGCTTAGCCATGACGGTAACAACAGTACAAATATATGATTTCAATGTTATTTTATCAAAGGGAAATAACTCTAAAATAGGAGATGATTGGGATAAGAAAAAAATACAGATCACCTAGTTTTTCATGAGGAATCAAAACATGAAATTTCAAAACATTAGCATACATGGTTCTAAACTTATGCTATACACAATAAAGCAACGACATTAAATGGCCAGAAATTGCAAAGGGCCATAGCTCCAACATTTCATTTAATTGGTTCAAAATTTATTCAGGTGATCTCCTCCTCAATCCCAATCAGTATACCAAATATCATGGCTCTGGCTTAAATACTTTTTGAGATATCTTGCTGAAAAAGTCAAAATGCCTAGAACTACAAAGGGCCATAACTACATCAATTTTTCATGGAATTCCCTAAAAAACAAACCAGGTAATCTCCACAGCATCCCCAATCAGCATATAATATTTCAAGACCCTAGCTTAAGTGCTTTTCGAGAAATCTTGCTGACAAGGTCAAAATAAGCAGAACTGCAAAGGGCCGTAACTTTATCAATATTTTCATGGAATTCTCTCAAAATATAATCGGGTAATTTACACATCATTCCCACTCACTATATCGAATTTCAAGAACCCAGCTTAAATACTTTTCAAGATATCTTGCTCACAAGATTTAATTCTGATTTTTTTTCAAAGGGGAATAACTTTAAATAAACATGCTAGACAAGAAACAAAATAGGGGTCAGCTATTTTTTCATTGGGAACCCAAATATAAAATTTCAAAACCCTAGTGTGCAGGGTCCTTAAGATATGGCATGCACAAAAAAAGCTTAATGAACGGACAAACAGTCGGATGGACAAATGAAGGCAAAATAATATGCCCCATCAATTTCATTCGAAACTGGGGGCATAATCAGGTCATATACTCATCGCTACCAATCTATTCATCAAGTTTCAAGGCTCCAGCTTCAATAGTTTTTGAGATATTTTGTTCACAAGGGAAACATGCCCAATTTACAAAGGGCCATTACTTACGAAATATTTTTTAGAATTTACAAAAAAATTAATCAGGTCATCTACTCATCATTACCAATCAATTCACCAAGTTTCAAGTCTCTAGCTCTAACGGTTTTTGAGATATTTTGCTGACAAGATAAAAATGCCCAAAATAACAAAGGGCCATAACTCAATAAGTATTTTTCAAAATTTATTCGAAAGTTAATCAGGTCATCTACTCATCACTACAAATCCATTTACTAAGTTTCAAGGCTCTAGCTCTAACAGTTTTTGAGATATTTTGCTGACAAGATAAAAATGCCTAAAATTACAAAGGGGCATAACTCAAGAAGTATATTTCAAAATTTCTTCAAAAGTTAATCAGGTTGTCTACTCATCACTACCAGTCTATTCATCAAGTGTCAAAGCTCTAGTTCCAACAGTTTTTGAGATATTTTGCTGACAAGGTAAAATTGCCCAAAATTACAAAGGGCCATAACTCATGAAGTATTTTTCAGAATTTCTTCAAAAGTTAATCAGGTCATCTACTCATCACTACAAATCCATTTACTAAGTTTCAAGGCTCTAGCTCTAACAGTTTTTGAGATATTTTGCTGACAAGATAAAAATGCCTAAAATTACAAACGGGCATAACTCAAGAAGTATATTTCAAAATTTCTTCAAAAGTTAATCAGATTGTCTACTCATCACTACCAGTCTATTCATCAAGTTTCAAGGCTCTAGCTTCAATAGTTTTTGAGATATTTTGCTGACAAGTTAAAAATGCCCTAAATTACAAAGGGCCATAACTCATGAAGTGTTTTTCAGAATTTCTTCAAAAGTTAATCAGGTCATCTACACATCACTACAAATCCATTTACTAAGTTTCAAGGCTCAAGCTCTAACAGTTTTTGAGATATTTTGCTGACAAGATAAAAATGCCCAAAATTACAAAGGGCCATAACTCAAGAAGCATTTTTCAAAATTTCTTCAAAAGTTAATCAGGTTGTCTACTCATCACTACCAGTCTATTCATTAAGTTTCAAGGCTCTAGCTCCAACGGTTTTTCAGATATTTTGCTGACAAGGTAAAAATGCCCAAAATTACAAAGGGCCATAACTCATGAAGTATTTTTCAGAATTTCTTCAAAAGTTAATCAGGTCATCTACTCATCACTACAAATCCATTTACTAAGTTTCAAGGCTCTAGCTCTAACAGTTTTTGAGACATTTTGCTGACAAGGTAAAATTGCCCAAAATTACAAAGGGCCATAACTCAAGAAGTATTTTTCAAAATTTCTTCAAAAGTTAATCAGCTTGTCTACTCATCACTACCAGTCTATTCATCAAGTTTCAAGTCTCTAGCTTTAATAGTTTTTGAGATATTTTGCTGACAAGATTGCATCCATATTTTTTCAAAGGGCCATAACTCGGAAAAAGGGCATAATCCTGTCAAGAAAAAAAATATGTGTCAGCTATTTTTTCATGAGGAATCCATATATGAAATTTCAAAACAGTAGCATTCACGGTTTTAAAGTTATGCTATGCATCAAAAAGCGTGACGAACGGACGGACGGACGGACGGACGGACGGACGGACGGACGGACGGACGGACGAACAACCCAGAAGCAATATGCCCCTCCAACTTCTTTGAAGTTGGGGGCATAATAACTGAGAACTAATTAGGGAACAACAGGATCTTAATGCTTAGCAGGCTGGGTAAAATTTTCAGCTGATGACATTTTGTAATATTTTTCATATTTTCCCCAGAAAAAAAAGACTGACATTTCATGCAAATGGTCTGCACAATACCAAAACTGTACAAGTAACAGAAATGGTTAAGGAACAACAGGACCTTAATGCTTAGCATGCTAGGTAAAATTTTCAGCAGATGACATTTTGAAATATTCTTCTTATTTTTCCTACAAAAAAGACTTTGACAATTCATGCACTTTGTCTCCATAGGATACTCTAACCAAAACAGTAAAAACCAAAAACTGTATAAGTAACAGAAATGGTTAAGGAATAAGAGGGTCTTAATGCTTAGAATGCTGGGTAAAATTTTCAGCAGATGGAATTTTGAAATAATATTTTTTTTAATATTTTTCCCAGAAAACAGACTGACATTTCATGCAAACTGTCTCCATAATACCAAAACTGTTCAAGTAACTGAGAACTGATTAAGCAACAATGCAAACGTAACACATAACATGCTGGGTAAAATTTTCAGCAGACATTTGGGAAATATTTTCTTATTTTCCCCAGAAAATAGACTGACATTTCATGCAAATTGTCTCTATAATACCAAAACTGTACAAGTAACTGAGAACTGATTAAGGAACAATGTGACTGTAATGCTAGCATGCTGGGTAAAATTTTCAGCAGATATTTTGTAATATTTTTTTCTTATTTCCCCCAGAAAATAGACATAGACATTTCATGCAAATCTCAATTTGCATGAAAGGTTAAAGTCTATTTTCTGAGAAAATATGGAGACAATTGGCATGAAATATCAAAGTCTATTTTCTGGGAAATTAAAGAAAAATATTATCAAACTCTCATCTGCTGAATTTGCTTAGAGAGAGGTAAGCTTAATTTTTATTCTAGTAATTGGATCAAAGATCCAGATGAGACACATATTTTCAACCAAAAGTATTAACCCTTAAATTGTCGTCTGCTTTGTCATCTGCTTGTGATTTTAAAAGTCATTTGTGCAAACAGTGTGGACCCAGATCAAACTGCTCCTTAAGGAGAAGTCTGATCTGAGTCCTCACTGTTTGCCTGTATGCAAAAATAGGTTTGAAAAGTTTGCAAGAATATTCAGCAGACGACATAAACGGACGGCATTTTCAGATGCAGATTTTTTTGGCATTTTAAGGGTTAAGATAATTCTGGGAGTATTTGCTCCTCTAAGAACAGTCTGATCAGGGTCCACACTATTTGCCTGTATGCAAAAATAGGTTTGAAAAGTTTGCAAGAATATTCAGCAGACGACATAAACAGACGATATTTTTAGAGGCAGGTTTTCTTGGCATTTTAAGGGTTAATATTGTTCTAATTTCCACATGTAAATATGATATATCGGAAGGACCATCAATTGTCTGCAATTTTGACAAGGGAGACAAATTTTGTGATGCCTGCTTGCTTTCCTGCACAACAATCCCCTTCTAAAAAGGGGTCTACTTTCCAAAGGGAGCAAATTATTTTCTTTAAGAGTAGACCACTTTATCAGAAGGCAGCAAAATCAACTCTGAGTTGCTTCCTCTGAAAAATGCTTTAATTCCCCTTACCTTAAAGTCAGAAACAATAAATACATTACTAGGTTTAAATAAAAACTTGAAATGATAATATCCAGCCACTAACATTGCATGGGCAGATAACTCTGTTAAAAAACGATGAAATTTGCCCATTAACAATCCCAAACCAGATCTCCACACTATCAATGCACATACAAATCCATTGTTGTTTAATCAAGTTATCATTCAGACATGAAAATATGGATGGACAGATGGATCGACCACAGATGGACATACACTTGGAAGACCAATGTGAAAAAAAACAAAAAACCCATGACTATCATGTGTGGGGGTGGGGGGGGGGGGGGGCATAAAAAATGAAAATGTTATGAAAAAAATCTGTCAAATTGCAGTAAAATTGAAAACACATTAAAAACAAATTCAAAATCAAAGGATACTGCCAGATCTAGGAACACCACTCCTAGACTGCCTACCAGCCAGGGTAGATGTTTCAGTACATAGTTCCCATCTAAACTTCGTACAAGTATAGACAATCCGTATGTGATATTTCCTAATACAGCAAGGACAAACATCACACAAGATAACCCATCTGTGGACTGCCTTTTGTACTGCAAATACAAAAACAGTAATTAACAAGAAATGCTCATAAGCAGTGCTTATTAGATACCCCTCACAGAAACCAAAATGTTACAGACAGACATACAGACTAACACCATGTAAAATAGTGAGGGGGGTGGGGTGGGGGTAAAATTAACCCATTTACCCCACTTCAGTTCTTTTGGACAGGTCAATCCCAATAGAAGGATGTCTATTATTTATTTTCATAGTTCACAGAAATTCCTGAAGTTAAAGCAAACACTATAGGCCCTAATCTGTGGCATCGGATCTAGGTCTACACTGTTTGCCAATGTCCTTTTTTGGGACACTAGACATAAACTGGTTAATCCATAAGCAAACTTACAATAATTATGCAGCAAAGAATGATAACCCTACACTGGAAAACTACTTTTTGACATGAAAAAGGACAATAGGTCCATAAAATGAACAAAATATACTCCCTGAAAACCAAAAAAAAAAAAAAAACATCTATGTATTTGTATATTTGCCATCAAATCCATGAACTACCCTACTAACCAGAACCCTAACTCCTTACCATACATGCTCTAACATGCCGGCCTCGGTGGCTCAATTGGATGTGCCGTCTGACCAGTAGGTCGCGGGTTCAACCCCCGCCGAGGTCGGCAACATTCTTTCGTTGAGATTGATCATGAAATATTTTCTACGGTCATTCTCTCCCTTCCGCTGATTCAAGAAAGGCAGTTGTCAGTTTCTGGCTAAAGAATGTGCACAATACTGGTTAACCGCTTAGAGGACTAAGCCTGTCCAGTAAATGTGTGGTTAGGTAAACTGACCGCGCTTGACATGACCCCATTGAGTTGACTGGGCCGTAAAACCTCAACACAAAATCTAACATGTGAACAAGCATAGAGACAGATAAAACACTTTTTTCATCCGAAAAATTCTGATAATTTTCTAATATTTCTCCACAAAAACATATGTTGTGGGTTCTCATTAGAAGTGCCTCATCAAAGCGCTTCTAATGAATACCCACAACATATGTTTTCATAGAGAAATAAGAAAAATATTATGTGGATACCCCCTCTTATCTGTAGCTATGGAACAAGTCCATTTTACTTCTTGCTGGTGCATTTAAAAATTTGTGGGAAGAGTGGTAAACAGTGCAGTCCCTAATCAGACACCACATTTTTTGCAGTAACAGCAAGATTGTCCTTTTGATCTTTTTTGTAGGTGCAGAAAAAAATTATTTTCAAATACAGTCGACTCTCATTATCTTGACTTTACTTATCTCGAATAACAGCTTATCTTGAAGTGAAAATCCGGTCCCTGTTTTAACATGGAAATCTAACAATAAGTAACAAAATATTGTGGAAAAGAGGAGAAATTGCTCCTAAGGAGCAATTTCTCCTCTTTTCCACAATATTTTTAATATATCTCGTAACTTCAGAAGTCAACTTACATATTCATTTTCTCTTTTCCACAATATTTTCAATACATGTATATCTCTAACTTCAGTAGTCAACTTACATATTCATTTGTTCCTCAATTCTGCAAATCTGATATGTCAAGGTAGATCTCGATGTACATTGTATTTCAGAGAATCCTTGGACTTTGAGATAACTAGAGTAGACTGTATAGTTTTACACAATTCTTTTTTCAGGATTTTATATCTGAATACCTGTACGAAGCCCAGGGAGAGGAGCAGACAAACTCTGAAGTGATATTTTTTTTTTCCTTTTATGTTATTTGAATAACTAATACACCACGACCTCTTTATAACACTAATGTTGGGGTCCATTGCATAAACCGTGTTAGTTAAACAACCGTGTTATATCCAAACAAAAATGTATAGATTATATTGAAAAATGGTCATTTTTCAATATAAGCTATACATTTTTGGGATCCATCTTTGAACCGTGTTATATCCAAAACCGTGTTATAACGAACCGTGTTATAAGGAGGTTGTAGTGTATGACTAGTCATAGAAAAAAAAATGTAACTAACTACATTTTTGTACTTACATTTTTATACATCTGTCCTGTTCTGGAGCCTATATAGAAGAGAGATGATATTACTCCTACCCCATAGCCTATTTCATCCTCAAGATTCTGAAAAAAAATTAACAAATACATGTTTTCTTTTTCTTTCTACTCAAAGCACATCACAAAAACATGCCTATATAATTTTGACCCCCTTAAACCCCACTTTTATATAGTAAAACTGGGGTTTACAGGGGTATACATTATTTTTCTTATTTCTGCTCAAAACATAGATTGTGGGTACTCGTTAGAACTGCCTCGGCGCAGCAGTTCTAACGAGTACCCACAATCTATGTTTTGAGCAGAAATATGAAAAATATCAGAATTTTTTATCTGAAAATTTTCATTTTTTTGTGGGAAAATTTTCGGTATATTTAAATACACATGTTTTCGTAATGATATGTTGAAAAAATACAATAAAACCTCATTTTAAGATGGCTTATTATAAGACCGTTTCGCATATAAGATGGTGTAAAGGGAGACTCCAAAACTGTTGTATCCAAACAAATCATACGGTATTCGACCTAATTACCGCACATGCTCTTATAAGCGCACAATAAAGCAATTAAGAAGCCTTTAGATAACAGTTAGTATGCTTTTATCTACTTCTATATAAAAACATATGTTGTGGGAACTCATTTGAATTGCATAATATTGCAAAAGCATCATTTAATACGCTCCTCATTAAGTCCTCTACTGATCTTTCTTTAACAAGTGCCTTTATTAGGTTGATATTTCACTACAAGTTTGTGTAGTAATTTTGAAAAATCTAAGCGCGCAGTGCGGTAATTAGGCAGAATACGGTAAATAGTATGAATGGACAATCAAAATTACCCAACCTCCAAGAAAGGCCTTGATGTTGATCTGACAACAATGATAGGTGGGTTCTGTATATCATCCTGTTTAGCTGAACACGTAAGTTGCAAGAAAAAACCTTCCAGTGGTTTAGAAGGTATGAAGTGGATACAAAAATTTACTACTTGAACTTAGACCCTGGCCTTTGTCTGACATCACTGAAAGGTAAATTCTGCATTTTGTGTTGATAAGAGGGATATTTGTCACAAGTTTCATGAAAAACCTGTCAGCTCTTCAGGAAATATGGAGAAATCATTGGAATGTGGATTCTGCACATTGTCTTAATAAGGTGAACATTTAACACACATTTCATGAAAGTCCTACAGGGGGCTTAAAAGATATATGGCAGACACAAAATATTAACATTTGATTGTTGACCTCTAAGTCTGACCTTGATCTTGACATCTTTGAAATGCATGTTCTGCACAACATCTTGATAAGCTCAACACTGTTTGTTTGTGTTGAGCTTTTACGGCCCAGTCAACCCAATGGGGTCATATCGAGTGCAGTCAGTTTACCTAACCATTCGTTTACTGGGCAGGCTTAGTCCTCTTAATGGTTAACCAGTATTGTGCACATTCTTTGCAAGAAACTGACAAGTGCCCTTCTTGAATCAGCGGAAGGGAGAGAATGACCGTAGAAAATATTTCGTGATCAATCTCCACGAAAGACTGTTGCCAACCTCGGCGGGGCTGAACCCGCGACCTCCTGGTCTCCAGTCAGAGGGCGCATCCAACTGAGCCACCGAGGCCAGCAGCTCAACACTGACCCAAATTTAAAAAAAAAACAAAAAAAAAAACTACCAGTGGTTTAGTAGATATATGGAGTGGACACAAAAATTACGACTGGAACTTAGACTTCTCCTGATCTTGACCTTGACCTTGACTCAGCATCACTGAAATGTGGGTTCTGAACATCATCTAACTACGCTTAACTTTGACCTAAGTTTCAAGAAAATCCTATCAGGGTTTTAATTGATTTGGAGTGCACACAAAAATTATCATTTTAACTTTGACACCTGTCTGATTTTGACCTTAACTCAACATCACTGAAATGTAGGTTCTGCACATATTCTCAATATGCCAAGGTGGCATAACTCAGCTAATATTTGGTTGACTATAACCTCAAAACAATATATGATGTTAACTGTAAGAGAAAATAGCTGGAAAAGAAAAGTTTACGAAAGCAAGAATGAGTTCACGGAAATTTTCAAAGGGGCATTATTCTGCTAATATTAGGAGGATTGTAACCTTAAAACAATATGTCTTGCTCCACATCATGGCTATCTACTTACTAAGTTTCAGCTTGATTAGATGTAAACTGTAAGTGGAGTTAGCCGGAAATAAAAAAAAAAAAAATTTACCCATTTCACTGATATTTGGTGGACTGTAACCTCGAAATAATATGCCCTGCTCCACATCATGGTCTAACTATTAATTAAATTTCAGCTTGATCAGATATAAACTGTAAGAGTAGTTAGCCAGAAACAAAATGTTTACAGAAATTTTCAAAGAGGCATAACTCTGCTAATATTTGGTGGACTGTGACCTCGAAACAACATGTTTCTGCTCCACGTCACAGTGTTACTATCTCCAAAGTTTTAGCTTGATGAGATGTAAACTATAAGAAAAGTTCGCCGGAACAGATAAGTTTATGGAAAATTTCAAAGGGGCATAACTCTGCTAATATTTGATGTACTGTAAACTTGAAATAATATGCTCTGCTTCACATCACAGTATAATAATTTACAAAGTTTCAGCTTGATCAGTTGTAAACTATGAGAGAAGTTAGCCAGAAACGAAAAGGTTACAGAAATTTACAAAAGGCTATAACTCTGCTAAATTAGACTGAAACAAAAAGTTTACATTTTCAAAGGGGCATAACTCTGCTAATATTTGGTGGACATTAACCTCAAAGCAATATGCCCTGCTCCACATCATGGTCTAACTATAAATCAAGTTTCAGCTTGATCGGATATAAACTGTAGGAGGAGTAAGCCGGAAATGAAAAGTTTACGAACTGCCGGATGCCAGACCGCATAACATAATACGTACCGTTATTCAAACAGGTTTATAATAATGTATAGATTATACAGAAAAATGACCACTTAGAGTCATTTTTCTATATAATCAATACATTTTTGCTGGGATAAATACGGTTGTTTAGCTAACACTGCTTTGGAACCCCAGTAATAGTGTTATAAATTGGTTGTACTGAACATGTTTCTTCTTCTTTCTCATCAAACATATGTTCAAGATTCTCATTCATAATGATTCAATGTGATAATCCTGTCTGTCTTTTCTCAAGCCTGTCTATCATTCTGCAACATCTAATTTGAGTTTACACTGTTTGCTGATGCCTGTCTATCATTCTGCAACATCTAATCTGGGTTAATACTGTTTGCTGATGCCTGTCTATCATTCTGCAACATCTTATTTGGGTTTACACTGTTTTCTCAAGCCTGTCTATCTTATGAGCCGCTCCATCAGGAAATGTACCTTCGGACTAGCGTGCACAGTGTAGATTAAAATCAACTGGTGCATTCACACAGTGTGATCAGACTGGGTGAATGAGCTGACTGATCTGAATCTTCACTGGGCCCATTTTGGAAAGCCAAGGATGCAAAGTTTCTTCATGTGGACATCAAAGATTGATCAGATGGCATGGAAGTGCAGGATGATTTGAATCGTCATTGGACTTATGTCAGAAAGTACGCCTTCTCATATTACAGCTCATATGGTTATTACTGCAACTTACATGAAATATGTGTACATGGTACCCGAGCCTCCCGTGACTAGATAAAAGACTTCTACTAGTGGGGTGTCGAATACTACTCAACTGACGATGTGATATCACAGATTGTAAAGTGTTATACGACTCAAACAGTTTAAAAGATCCATGGAAACTTAACATAACAATGCCAGCAAAACACATCACAGCCTGCGTCGGAGTCGTGGGTACACCATTGGATACTATCGGCTCATAACCTAAAATATACAATACATGTGTCAATGGCACAATAATGAGAATTATGCTTAGCACTCTGGGTAAAATTTTCACCAGATGACATTTCAAAATATTTTTCTTACTTTTTCCCAGAAAACAGGATTTGATATTTTATGCAAATTGTCTCCACTGGAGACAATTTGCATGAAATATCAAATCCTGTTTTCTGGGCAAAATAAGAAAAAACATCACTAATTTGTTGTCTGCTGGATTTGCCAACAGAGTGGTAAAGGTTAACTGAGGCTAAGTTACATGCATATATCCATTACATCAATATACACTCACTGTTTGAAAATTATCCCTTGAAACCTGCAGGAAGATTTGATTACAAAAACTTCATACCCTGAAGTGCAAAGTAGTTTGTTTGTGTTGAGGTTTTATGGCCCAGTCAACACAGTGGGGTCATGTCGTGTGCAGTCAGTTTACCTAACCACACGTTTACTAGGCAGGCTTAGTCCTCTAAGCGGTTAACCAGTATTGTGCACATTCTTTAGCCAGAAACTGACAAGTGCCCTTCTTGAATCAGCCAAAGGAAGAGAATGACCATAGAAAATATTTCATGATCAATCTCCATGAATGAATGTTGCCGACCTCGGCGCGGATTGAACCCGCGACCTCCTAGTCTCCAGTCGGACGGCGCATCCAACAATGAGTATGTTTAAAAATTGTAACACAGTAACAAATGATTTTTGACACTCAAAACACCATTAGCACAGGATTAGTTAATTAAAATTGCAGGAAGGGTTGATTTTTAAAAACCTCAATCCCAATCCTGAGCAATGACAGGGTGTAAAATTCCACTAGCCTGCTCGCATTTGGAAGTAAAGTTTAAGGCAGGGCGAGTGAGATTTTCAGAACTTTCTTCACTTTTTCTGCATTTTTAGCATCTAAATGAAAAAAATTAGACCATACGGGCGAGTAAGTTTTGAGGTTCTACACAGAAACACATGTTGTGGGTACTTACTAGAAGCACCTCAGTGGTGTGCTAATGAGTACCCACAATGTATGTTTTTGTGGAGAAATAAGAAATCTGAGTCATTATCTGGAGCTATGATTGTATACATGTAAGTAATCTAGAAACTTCCAAAATGATTCTATAATAAGTGCAGGAGGGGCTGCTGATTATGCAAACCTCATACCTCAATCCTAAACTATACATATACAGTTAGCAGACTTATCAACCCTTGTCATGCTGAACAAGAGGCCCACAGGCCACGATTCGCTCACCTGAGTGACATAGCCACTGCAGACATGCAGATGTTATGCAACATTTTTCCAATCCTATCATCGCAACTAATGAAAATATCATCATTTGAGCAGTTCTTAGTTTTGAAGAAGAATATATGGGCCTGACAGTCAATGGAGCATGATCATTTGAATAAACTATCAATCACATTTCAACAGAAGGATCAATGTGAAATTTGGTGGAAATTGGCTAAGTGGTTTCTGAAGAATCATGATTTTATACATGTAAACAGCACAGTGGCAGGGAAATATTATAAATATAAATCAGATGATGGCCATCTTAGATTTCCAATCAGAACAATTTTAACTACTGTTGATCTACAAGTCGCTTGGATACTTTCAATATAAATGTATATGGCCCATACAAATGGGGAAGCAAATTTGACCTTGGAGGTAAAATGGTCAAATGTCAACATAGAATCATCATTTTAGCAATTTTGGTAGATCTGCTGTCCCCCATAATTTGTGCAAAGATTAGGACCCAGGGCTTATTTGGGTATGGAGAAGAAGATTTTCAAAGGTTTTTACCATATATGGGTATGGCAGCCATTCTGATCAATGGACCATATCCATTTTAGCAATCTTTCATTCTCCTGCCCACGGAGGCTCCGCATGAAATTTGAGCAACACTGGCCCGGAGGCGTCAGAGAAAAAGACATTTGAAATTATCAACATTTTTTCCATACAAATGTATGGGGCTCATACAAATGCATACAGAAGCAAACTTGACCTCGCCGTAAAAAGGTTAAATGTCAATGTATGACAATTATTTTAGCAACTTTGGTAGACAGCCCGTTCCAGATGATATATGCAAAGATTCAGCCACAAGCCATCCTCGGTTTTGGAGAATAAGATTTTTAAATGCTTTTTCCCATACAAATGCATAAGGAAGCAAACTTGACCTTGCCGTAAAAAGGTCAAAGGTTTTTACCATATATGGGCATGGCAGCCATCTTGGTCAACGAACGGTGACCATTTTAGCAATCTTTTGTTTCCCCTACCTAAGGAGGCTCCATATGAAATTTGAGCAAAATTGGCCCAGAGGCTCCAGAGGAGAAGTTGTTTGAAATTCTAAACATTTTTCCCATATAAATGCATAAGGAAGCAAAATTGACCTTACCGTAAAAAGGTCAAATGTCAATGTACGACCATTATTTTAGCAATTTTGGTAGCCCTCCTGTTCCCAAAGATATATGCAGAGATTCAGCCATAAGGCATGCTCGGTTTTGGAGAAGAAGATTTTTAAAGGTTTTTCCCATACAAATGCATAGGGAAGCAAACTTGACCTTGCCGTAAAAAGGTCAAACGGCAACGTACGACAATTCTTTTAGCAATTTTGGTAGATCTCCTGTCCCCGATGATTCCTGCAAAGGTTCAGCCCCATGGCATTCTCGGTTCTGGAGGAGAAGATTTTTAAAGGTTTTTACCATATATGGGTGTGGCGGCCATCTTGGTCAACCGACCGCGACCATTTTAGCAATTTTTCGTTCCCCCACCCTAAGGAGGCTCCATATGAAATTTGAGCAAAATTGGCTCAGCGGCTTCAGAGGAGAAGTCGTTTGAAAATGTTAACGGACGGACGCACTGACGGACGACAGACGAAAAGTGATCACAATAGCTCATCCTGAGCAGAGCTCAGGTGAGCTAATAAATTAAAATGCCATGCCCACTACTTATTTCAGCCAATCAGATTGATGCAGGTTTTTGATACAAATTCACATACTTCATGGCAAACAGTGCAGATCCAGATCAGTTGACTTCTTCAGAAGCCAACTGATCTGGATCTACACTGTTTGCAAAGGTAGGGTATATCCGGGTTCAGCAGGACAAGAGTTAAGGAGAGCTAAGCAGTGGTCAGTCTGTGATCATTTTCTCCAGTTCTCCATACAAACCTGTTAATGAGTTCTCGTTAGAACTTTGCATAAACTCATTCTGAACTAAGCATAAAGTTAGCAGAGGACTTGTTAACCCTTGTCCTGCTGAATAAATTAAGATGCCACGCCCATTTCTAATTTTCAGCCAATCAGATTACTTGATCCAAATTGTTGATATAAATTCACATACTTAATGGCAAACAGTGCAGATCCAGATCAGTTGGCTTCTGAAGAAGCCAACTAATCTGGATCTACACTGTTTGCAAAGGCAGGATGTATCCAGGTTCAGCAGGACTAGGATTAAGGAGAGCTATAGAGTGGTCATTTTGTGATTTTTTCTCCAGTTCTCCAAAGGTACATATGTTATGAGTACCCGTTAGAAGCACTTCACCATGGTGCTTCTACTGAGCACCAACAACATAGATTTTATGAAGAATTAAGAAAAATTATCACAAAATTATCAAAAAATAATTTCTCTGATTAGGATAGACAGGCTTGACAAATCAGTATTTCTTTCACTGTCTATGTACCTTTATATCTTCTCTTCCACCATAGATTGAAGTAGAGGAATTGGGCAAACAATATAAGATCAGCAAAAACAAAGTATATCGCAAGGTAGATCTGCAAAAGAAAATGATACACTTTTCATTCTATGTGTTTTCTTTTGTTTTAAATACAATGTAAATAAAAGAGTGTGTGTGTGTGTGTGTTTTTAATAAATAAAAGAGAAAAATTCACAGTAAAAACTATTCAAAATTTAGGCGTAAATGTTTTGACATTTATCTATGATGTTTCATCACCAAAACTTAACTCATAAACTGCCAATCACAACAACTGTCGTCTGCTTGTCATCTGCTTGTGATTTTAAATTTCATTTCTGCAAACAGTGTGGACCCAGATCAGGAGCAGTCTGATCTGGGTCCACACTGTTTGCCTGTATGCAATAATAGGTTTGAAAAGTTTGCAAAAATATTCAGCAGACGACATAAACAGACAACATTTTTTATGGGAGAATGAGACAGTGCCCATACTGAGTCTTCAGTTTAACAATGACACCTTTTCGTGAAAATTATTTTCCATGCTATGTTGACAATCTATTTCAGATTTGAAATTTTTACACTCCTCTTCCTTTCATGCCAACCTGTTTTGGGCATACTATTAGGCCTCTTATTTGTTTACAATCTTAGAATCATGAAGAAAAACAACAACAAAAAAAAAAAAATGGACCAAGAAGACCATAATGGTCCTATATCACTCACCTGCACAAGCAGATTTGCATACTTACTACATGTATTGAAGTTTCAGCCAAGTTCACTGCTCTAAGATTTTTATATAAATTTTATAGCCCTGTCCCCACCCTGCGGCCGTGTTTTTTTTAGTACATCATGACAGCTTGAACTGAATTTTGAAAGAGGATCACAAAAGGAACATTTCTGCCAAGTTATATTGAAATGGGTCCAGTGGTTTCTGACAAAAAGATTTTTAAAGTGTTTTATATAGCTATATAGGAAAAATAAGCTCTGCCCCCTGGCGGCCAATGCTTTTTCATTAATCATGACAGCTTGAAAAAACTTGGTGGAGGGTCACCAAAGGAACATTCCTGCCAAGTTATATTGAAATCGATCCATTGGTCTATGAAGGGAACATTTTTAAAGTTAAGTGGTTTCTGATAAGAAGATTTTTAAAGTTTTCTATTTAGATATATAGGGAAAATAGCAAACATATTTTTTGACAAATCATGATTGCTTGAACAATCTTGGTAGAGGGTCACCAAAGCAACATTCCAGCTAAGTAATATTGAAATCAGTCAAGTGGTTTATGACAAGAAAATTTTTAAAGTTTTCTATATAGATATATAGGGAAACTAAGCCCCGCCACCCCACAAGCAGCCATGTTTTTTGACGAATCATGACGGCTTGAACAATCTTGGTAGAGGGTCACCAAAGGAACATTCCTGCCAAGTTATATTAAAATCGTTCCAGTGGTTTATGACGAGAACATTTTTAAAGTTTTCGATATAGATATAAAGGCAAAATAGCGCCCTAGCGGCCATGTTTTTTGATGTATCATGACAGCTTGAACATTTCTGCCAAGTTATATTATAATAGATCCAGTGGTTTCTGACAAGAAGATTTGTAAAGTTTTCTATATAGATATATAGGGAAGATAAGCCCCGCCACCCCACAAGCAGCCATGTTTTTTGACGAATCATGACGGCTTGAACAATCTTGGTAGAGGGTCACCAAAGGAACATTCCTGCCAAGTTATATTAAAATCGTTCCAGTGGTTTATGACGAGAACATTTTTAAAGTTTTCGATATAGATATAAAGGCAAAATAGCGCCCTAGCGGCCACGTTTTTTGATGTATCATGACAGCTTGAACATTTCTGCCAAGTTATATTATAATAGATCCAGTGGTTTCTGACAAGAAGATTTGTAAAGTTTTCTATATAGATATATAGGGAAAATAAGCCCCGTCACCCCACAAGCAGCCATGTTTTTTGACGAATCATGACGGCTTGAACAATCTTGGTAGAGGGTCACCAAAGGAACATTCCTGCCAAGTTATATTAAAATCGTTCCAGTGGTTTATGACGAGAACATTTTTAAAGTTTTCGATATAGATATAAAGGCAAAATAGCGCCCTAGCGGCCATGTTTTTTGATGTATCATGACAGCTTGAACATTTCTGCCAAGTTATATTATAATAGATCCAGTGGTTTCTGACAAGAAGATTTGTAAAGTTTTCTATATAGATATATAGGGAAAATAAGCCCCGCCTCCCCACAAGCAGCCATGTTTTTTAACGAATCATGACAGCTTGAACAATCTTGGTAGAGGGTCACCAAAGAAACATTCCTGCCAAGCTATATTGAAATTGGTCCATCGGTTTATGTCGGGAACATTTTTAAAGTTTTCTATATAGATATATAGGGTAAGTAAGCTCAGCCCCCTAGTGGCCATGTTTTTTTGATGTATCATGACGTCTTGAACAATCTTGGTAGAGGGTCACCAAAAGAACATTTCTGCCAAGTTATATTGAAATCGGTCAAGTGGTTTCTGACAAGAAGATTTTTAAAGCTTTCTATATAGATAAACAGCAAAAATAAGCCCTGCCCCCTGGCGATCTTGTTTTTTTTTTTTGACAAATCACAACAGCTTGAACAATCTTGGTAGAGGGTTACCAAAGAAATATTTCCATCAAGTTAATATACAATGAAAATGGTCCAAGGTTTCTTACCAGAAGATTTTTAAACTTTCCTATATAGATATACAGGGAAAACAAGAGGGCCATGATGGCCCTGTAACGCTCACCTGAGCATCATAGCACTTTGAGAACCTGATCTAGAACTGATCAAGGCAAACATTCTAATCAAAATTCAAAATGATTATATTAACAAGTAAGACAATGTAGCATGTCTAATGGACTGTGAAATAAAGGTCAAGTTCAAATATGGATGACTGCACTCAAGAGGCCATGCTAAGATGTATGCATGTACTAAGTATCACTGGCTGTAGGAGCAATAGTTACTGAGAAACTGACCTAAACACAAACACTTCACAAATACCAAATATCACTCTGTAGGACCAATAATTACTGAGAAACGGACCTAACTGGAAAAACTTAAGAAAGTCACTGGATAGAAAAATATACATCACCTTGAAATCACCAAGACAAACATTTTGAGCAAGATTCATGATGATCACCTCAAAAATGTGACCTCTAGAGCATCAAAAAGGTTTTCCTTTTCTTGGCTAGGTGACCTAGTTTCTGATATCAAGTGACCCAGTTTTAAACTAGACCTAGAAATCATCAAGACGAACATTTTGAGCAATATTTATGATGATTATTTAAAAAATGTGACCTCTGGAGTGTTAACAGTTTTCTGCTGATTTGGCCAGGTGACCTAGTTTTTGACCCCATGTGACCCAGTTTCAAACTTGACCTAGAAATCATCAAGACAAACATTTTGAGCAAGATTCATGATGATTGCTTCAAAAATGTGACCACTAGAGTGTTAACAAAATTTTCTGCTGATTTTGCCTGGTGACCTAGTTTTTGACCCCAAGTGACTCAGTTTCGAACTTGTCCTAGATCTCATCAAGACAAACATTTTGAGCAAGATTCATGATGATTGCTTCAAAAATGTGACTGCTAGAGTGTTAACTAGGTTTTCTGCTGATCTGGCCTGGTGACCTAGTTTTTGACCCAAGTGACCCAGTTTCAAACTTGACCTAGAAATCATCAAGACAAACATGTTGAGCAAGATTCATGATGATTGCTTGAATAATGTGACCACTAGAGTGTTAACAATGTTTTCCACAGATTTGGCCAGGTGACCTAGTTTTTAACCCCAGGTGACCCAGTTTCAAAATTGACCTAGAAATCATCAAGACAAACATTTTGAGCAAGATTCATGATGATTGCTTAATAAATGTGACCACTAGAGTGTTAACAAAGTTTTCTGCTGATTTGGCCCTGTGACCTAGTTTTTGACTCCAAGTGACCCAGTTTCAAACTTGACCTAGAACTCATCAAGACAAAACATTTTAAGCAAGATTCGTGATGACTGCTTCAAAAATGTGACCGCTAGAGTGTTAACAAGGTTTTAGCTGATTTGGCCAGGTGACCTAGTTTTTGACCCCAAATGACCCAGTTTCAAACTTGACCTACAAAATCATCAAGACAAATATTTTGAGCAAGATTCATGATGATTGCTTGAATAATGTGACTGCTAGAGTGATAACAAGGTTTTCCGCTGATTTGGCCAGGTGACCTAGTTTTTGACCCCAAATGACCCAGTTTCAAACTTGACCTACAAAATCACAAGACAAATATTTTGAGCAAGATTCATGATGATTGCTTGAATAATGTGACCGCTAGAGTGATAACAAGGTTTTCCGCTGATTTGGCCAGGTGACCTAGTTTTTGACCCCAGGTGACCCAGTTTCGAACTTGTCCTAGAAATCATCAAGACAAACATTTTGAGCAAGACTCATGATGATTGCTTAAACAAGTCACCCCGATGCTTCCTAGCAAGTTTGGAGTCAATTGGCCTTTCGGTTCAGGAGAAGAAGCGAAAAATAGATTTTCAAGATGGCTGCCATGGTGGCCATCTTGGATTTCTGATCGGCATGATTTTACCTATTTTTGATCTACAAGTCACCCAAATGCTTCCTAGCAAGTTTGGAGTCAATTGGCCTTTCAGTTCAGGAGAAGAAGCGAAAAATAGATTTTCTGCGGCCATCTTGGATTTCTGATCGGCATGATTTTAGCTATTTTTGATCTACAAGTCACCCCGATGCTTCCTAGCAAGTTTGGAGTCAATTGGCCTTTCAGTTCAGGAGAAGAAGCGAAAAATAGATTTTCAAGATGGCTGCCATGGCTGCCACCTTGGATTTCCGATCAGCATGATTTTAGCTATTTTTGATCTACAAGTCACCCTGATGCTTCCTAGCAAGTTTGGAGTCAATTGGCCTTTCAGTTCAGGAGAAGTGAAAAATAGATTTTCAAGATGGCGGCCATGGTGGCCATCTTGGATCTCTGATTGGCATGATTTTAGCTATTTTTGATCTACAAGTCACCCCGATGCTTCCTAGCAAGTTTGGAGTCAATTGGCCTTTCGGTTCAGGAGAAGAAGTGAAAAATAGATTTTCAAGATGGGGGCCATGGCGGCCATCTTGGATTTCCGATCGGCATGATTTTAGCTATTTTTGATCTACAAGTCACCCCAATGCTTCCTACCAAGTATCGAGTCAATTGTCCCAGGGGTGTAGGAGGAGTAGGCTTTTAAAGCAATTGTTGACAACGCACGACGAACAACGCACATTGACTGACCACAATAGCTCACCATGAGCTAATAAGCCCCGTCCCCTAGCAGCCTTTTTTTTTGACAAATCATGACGGCTTGAACAATCTTGGCAGAGGGTCACCAAAGAAACACTCCTGCCAAGTTATATTGAAATCTGTTCAGTGGTTTCTTACAAACAGATTTTTAAAGTTTTCTATATTGTTATACAGGGAAAATAAGCCCTTGCGGCCATGTTTTGATGAATCACGTTTGCTTGAACAAACTTGGTAGAGGGTCACCAAAGAAATACTTCTGGCAAGGTATACTAAAATCTGTCCAGTGATTTCTGACAAGAAGATTTTTAAAGTTTCCTATATAGATATATAGGGAAAATAAGCCCGTCCCCTGGCGGCCTGATTTTTTGAAGAATCATGACGGCTTGGATAATCTTGGTAGAGGGTTACAAAAGGAACATTCCTGCCATGTTATATTGAAACCTGTTCAGTGGTTTCTGACAAGAAGATTTTTAAAGTTTTCTATATAGATATAGAGGGAAAATAAGCCCCACACCCTCTCACCCCTGGCTGCCATGTTTTTTGAAGAATCCAAATGGATTGAACAATCTTGGTAGAGGATCACTAAAGGAACATTTCTGCAAAATTATATTGAAATCGGTCCAGTGGTTTCTGATGAGAAGATTTTTAAAGTTTTCAGTTAAAAATCTAAGGTCCTGTGAACTAGATATGCAATGGACTGGAACCATCTGAACAACTTTGAAAGAGGACGAAGAATCATTCCTGTGAAGTTTGGTCAAAATCCAATCAGCGGTTTAGGAGGAGATGTCGTTTGAAGAAATTGTTTACGGACGCACGGATGGATGGACGGACGGATGCATGCACAACGGACAAAATGTGATCAAAAAAGCTCACCTTGTCACTACGTGACAGGTGAGCTAAAAAACAAAAAACATCCATTTTCTTAAACAAATTATACAGTAATTTAAGGAAATTCTGGGCAAAGAAATATGATTCCAGGAGTCTGGCAATGACAGAATCTGTGTGGGTTAGTTGAAAAAATTTTTGTTTTTGGTGACACTGTTGTTGTTCTGAGGCAAATCTGGCTGTTAGCATCTATCAGCATAGATACTGAAGACAGTAATCCGACTGCAGCTGCCTTAAGAATGACCTGCACCTTTTCTTTTGTCTCTGAACTAAGGCATGATGTAGCTTAAACATTTGTATACCCTTACTCTTTATCACACACTGGCACCCGAAAATTTTAACCCTGGTCCTGATGAACCAGGATATGCCCTGTCTTTGCAAACAATGTAGATCCAGATCAGTTGGCTTCTGAAGAAGCCAACTGATCTGGATCTGCACTGTTTGTCATTAAGTATGTGAATTTGTATCAACAACATGGATCAAGTAATCTGATTGGCTGAAAATTAGAAGTGGGCGTGTCATCTTAATTTATTCAGCATGACATGGGTTAAACATTTGGATACTTTAACTCTTTATAACACACTGGTTCCCTAAAATTTAAATACGTCCAATGGACTGTCTGATATTGTGTCTGAAGCATACTGATAGAATGGGAAACAGTGTAGACTCACCTAGATCCTTAGGAGCAGTTTGATGTGCATCTACAGGGTTTGCCCAGTCCCCATTGTCCAAATATCTAGGGCAGACATAGTAATCTATATACAGTAAAATTTGGGTAAAATTTGAGTATTACGACCACTCTACTATTAATAGCAGCTTTTACCAGTCCCAATTGCTTCCTTTCTTATTTTTTTCTATATTCAATATTAAGACCATCCCGCTAATAAGAATATTTATAGGCAGTACCAAAGGTGATCTTAATGGCAGAATTTTACTGTATGGTATATATACCTGTAATGGTAACTGGCCTGTTAGAATTGCTCCTACAAGATTGCTTGTATCACCAAGTGTCCACATAAGAATTAACAGTAAAGATATTCCCTCAATGCCTCGTATATTACGACAATTTTTTACCATTTGTCTGAAAGGAAAATATAAAAGGTTATACTGGAACCTCACTATAAGACACACAGCTTCAGATAGTAAAAGGTTTTCTGATTAGTGGGTACTATCTGAAGTGCCTCACCATTAGAAGTGTCTCTGTGAGTACTTACAACATATGTTTTTGTGGAGAAATAAGAAAAATATCAATTTGTACTTTTGGAGCTATGAGACATTTCATTATGAGACAGCTTCGGATACAAGTCAGTTATAAGGTGGGCCTTAAAGTGTTGTAGCCAAACAAAAATGTACAAGTGATTTTGAAAAATGACAATTTATGGATATACGAGTAACATGGTTGTTTAGCTACTGTGTCCTAAAATTTTGAACTCTTTATTCCATACCATTTTGGCCTAAATTTTGGTTTTTATGCACCTCTTGCTTAAAATACTTAGTGGAATGGCAAAAAGTGTAGACCCTGATCAGGCTGCTCCATTAGGAGCAGTGATCTGGGTCTGCACTGTTTTGCATATGTCATTTTGTCTGACACTTTGGTGTTCAAATTTTACCGCAACCATTTTATAAAGAGGTTATGGAAATCAATACCCTGGCTCTTGATAAGTTGCTACGACAAGACCTGGGTACCCGATGTTCAGGTCGGGTAGAAAAACTACCCGCGTAGAAATTCATTACCGGTTACCCGAAATAAAACCAATGAAACAGTTGTCCAGTCACATATAATACGCAGATAAATCCTCATCTGTAAATCAATGTAAACAGAAAAAAATTATAACATGGATGTGTAAACTGTCTGTATTTAGTAAAATCTTTTTTTTAATACAATCCCGGTATAAGAAAAGCTGGAGAAAACTAAGAAAAATTGAACAAAAATGCTGAATTTATTAATGTGTATTAAAAGAACAGAACTGATCACCAAAGTAACATGCAGTTTTCTGCATGTGACAATTCACTGTGTGCAATAACCAGTTGACTTGTGTTTGAGTCCAAGTCTCTGTTTTAGGTAGAATAAAATCTTATTCACTTTTAACATAAAGGCGGTGACAAAGAGATATCAGAGCCAGTCACCATCCACATGAATGACTCTGGTACCGTTTTGTCAAGTGCACCAGGATCTATTTCCACATTGGTTGACAAAGAAAGTGCATGACAGTCATGACAGGTTTTGTTAAAGAAGATAATTGCATTGGCCATGGACGAATTGAGGTTTCAGGCTTGACACCTAAAAAACTTAGCTCCCCAGTGCACATAGCCAACACCTGGTCTTCTGTGTCTCCAGCAAATGATCAGAATACTTTCAAACTATGCTCCTTGGCTTTTCTGCCATGACACAGCCAATAGCCAGTAGCAAAGGTCAAGCCAATGTTCAACAGTTGTTTTGAAGATTTTGATAATGGGTACCCAGGTATATGCAGGTAACAACTCAGGGGTATCTGGGTACAAAATTTCTACCCATCACAGCCCTAGTTGTGGAGAAGCAAGAAAACTTTCAATTTTTTTGGTTGAAAACTGTGCCTAAGCTATATTAACCCTTCTCTTGCTGAACACGACACGCCCTGTTTTAGCAAACAGTGTAGATTCAGATCAGTTGGCTTTTGAAGAAGCCAACTGATCTGGATCTACATTGTTTGTCATTAAATATGTTAATTTCTACCAAAAAACCCAGATCAAGTAATTTGATTGGCTGGAAATTAGAAGTGGGCCTGGCCTCCTAATTTATTCAGCAAGGCAAGGGTTAATAGAAACTGTCACTGTGTTACTGTATTGCACTTACGGTATGGACACAATCATCCAAGTAATAATAGATGCCAAACCAAGAACCTCGGAGGCAATTCCACGTCCATCCCACACACAATCATGTAGAGCTTTGTATATCCACTGCACACCGTCACTACAGTTATTGTCTGTCACATTGATAGACGGCTCATCTTGCAGCCGAATCACCCATAATGGCTGCCACGGCATCTTGAAGTCATCAGTTTTCCAACTATAATTTTGCTGGTGTTGTGACCGACTGCTGTTTCATATTCTAGTTACATTTTAAGCAGAAAAAGTAGACTGGTGGGAGACACCTGAAGGAGAGAATTTTAACAGTTAGAATGCTGGGTAAAATTTTTCAGCAGATGACATTTTAAAACATTTTTCTTATTATCCCAGAAAAAAGCTTAGGAGACAATTTGCATGAACTGTCAAAGCCTATTTTCTGGGAAAAATAAGAAAAATATCATCAGTTTGTCTTCTACTAATTAGCCTTAACCCTTGTCCTGCTGAAAAAATTAAGAATCCACGCCCACTTCTAATTTTCAGCCAATCAGATTACTTGATGCAGATTGTTGATATAAATTCACATACTTGATGGCAAACAGTGCATATCCAGATCAGTTGGCTTCTTCAGAAGCCAACTGATCTGGATCTACACTGTTTGCAAAGGCAGGGTATATCTGGGCTCAACAGGACAAGGGTTAAGAGTGGAAAAGGTTAATTTGACCATAAACACATCAATACCGGTAAAACAAACACCAAATGACATCTTAAATTTTTCAAGAAAATACGGCTTGACACTCCATGTTCAGACAATATTTTCTCTATCAACTTTTATGTAACTCAAAAAAAAACTATAGTCCTAGTACCGGTATATCATACTGCAAAACTTCAAATGGAGATAGCCTCAACTAAGTATACCAATTTAGGAACACTTCAATGTGTTCAATGTTTAATTGGTCAAAATTGGGCAGAAAGATAGCAAGCTGAACTATAGTACATTAACCCTTGTCCTGCTGAACCCGGATATGTCCTGCTTTTCCAAACAGTGTAGATCCAGATCAGTTGGCTTCTGATCTGGATCTGCACTGTTTGCCATTAAATATTTGAACTTATATCAACAAGCTTGATCAAGTAATCTGATTGGCTGAAAATTAGAAATGGGAGTGGCATCAGTATTCAGCAGGACAAGGTTAATTAAATTTCAAATATTTTATTCCATATTTTTATGCCTAAATTTTGCTTTTTTTATGCAGTAGTTTCTTAAAACAGTGGAATAGCAAACATTGTAGACCCTCACCAAACTGCACAGTCAGATCTGAGTCCGCATTGTTTGCATATGCCATTTTGTCAACAAGTTTGGTTAGGAAATATTAGGACATTTATCATACATACATTATTTAACCTTAAAGTGCTAAGCCTAACTGTAGAAGATGGCATTCTAAATTTTTCAAAATCATTTTTCAGAGAAAATTAGAGTTGGCATTTTTGTGATTTGATTGAGTTGGGGTTTAACGACACGTCAACCCTTGTGGGTCATTTTGTGTCGTCTCCCAGAGAAAGGGAGAAAAAAGATAGAAGAGATAGTAGAGGAGATGAAAGAGAGGGACAGGGAAGAAAGAGGAACAGGAATGAAAGTGAAGAAACAGAAGAAATAAAAACATCTCCATCTACCCTTACCTGCTACAAGGATAGCAGGCCTTGCCCAGCTGTAAGCCAATATCAGTTGGGCGCCCCGGTGACGTAAGATAAAGGACACCTTCGCACCACCCAACCACCCCCGGCATTTTTGTGAATCATCTGCCTCACATGAAATGTCAATTCTTATTTACTCTGAAAAATACACACACAAAAAAAGATATCAAAATGTCGTCTGTTGCACTTGTGATTTAATTTAGAACTTTAACCTTTACCACTCTCTGGGCATTTTCAGCAGACGACAGATTGATGATATTTTTCTTATTTTTCCCAGAAAACAGGATTTGACATTTCATGCAAATTGTCTCCTTAGGAGACAATTTGCATGAAATGTCATATCCTGTTTTCTGAAAAAAATAAGAAAAATATTTCAAAATGTCGTCTGCTGAAAATTTTACCCAGAGTGCTAAGCGTTAAGGGTTAACAGAGCTCTAGATGTTTTTGTTTATTTTTTCTCTTAATATTCTGAAACATTTCTAATGAGTATCCACAACATACATGAAAACATTTCATGAAAACACAGAGAAAATTATAATCAAAAACTACTCCTTAACAAGTCCTCTAATTATGAATCATTTAGCAATAGGGTACTGAGCCGTAACGTCTGAGAGAACATACTTCGGACATGTTCGGCCCAGTGAAGATTCAGCTATGCCTGCACATTGGCACAGACTGATTAGAATCTTCACTTGCCACATTTTGTATAGCAAAGTATGAAAAATTTCTTCATGCAAAGAATCCTGATCTGACTGCACAGACTAATTTATCTTCTTTGGGGTGCACACACGACAGGGTGCATTTTCTCAAGTTAGGACTCTATTATAAGGATCCTTTGACATACGATCCAGTCCAAAATCTGATCCACTTTTTTCCTCTCCAAAATGTGCTCTTTGAAACAAGGGACATCAGACTTTACCACTCTCTAGGCAAATTTAGCAGACGACAAACTGATATTTTTCTTATTTTTCCCAGAAAACATGATTTTATTGTACTAATTAACCCTTGTCATGCTGAATAAATTAAGATGCCATGCCCACTTCTAATTTCCAGCCAATTAGATTACTTGATCCGGGTTTTTGATAGAAATTCACATACTTAATGACAAACAGTGAAGATCTTGATCAGTTGGCTTCTTCAGAAGCCAACTGATCTGGATCTACACTGTTTGCTAAGATAGGGCATGTCGTGTTCAGCAAGAGAAGGGTAAATGCTTAGCACTCTGGGTAAAATTTTTAGCTCATGGCATTTTGAAATATTCTTTTTTATTTTTCTTGG
Organism: Anodontia alba; assembly: GCA_964016985.1. Classification (NCBI taxonomy): domain Eukaryota; kingdom Metazoa; phylum Mollusca; class Bivalvia; order Lucinida; family Lucinidae; genus Anodontia; species Anodontia alba. The sequence goes on from OZ024836.1 coordinate 6,196,412, forward strand.
GAAACAGAATTTGACATTTCAGCAAATTGTCTCCATTATCCCATTGTAGTCAGGAGACCCATAAAAAAGGGTAACTGGCAAACAGTGCAGACCCAGATCAGATGCCACAGAACACAGCGTCTGATCAGGATCTCCACTGTTTGCATTTTTCTAGGAATATGTAAATCTCATAACGGGACGTGTACACCTAAAATTGAAATTGGACTGTTCCAATATATAGTGTGGGAGAGTCTATTCGGTCTATAATGGAATATTATCTGCTGAAAATTTTATCGAGAATGCTAAGCATAAATTAGTGCAATAAAACAAGCCGTAAAGTCAGAAAAACATACCTTCGGACATGTGCACCAAGCGAAGATTCAGATCAGCCTGCACAGTCCGATCCGATCATCAACATCTTCACTGGATGCATTTTGGATAGCCAAGGATGCAACAATGCTTCACGCACACAATGAAGACTGATCAGACCACGCAGATGCCATTGGCCTAGATAAGAGTGGGTATCAGGTTATTATTTTTCTTATTTCTCCACGAAAACATATGCTGTGGGTACTCATTAGAAGTGCCTCGCTGAGGCACTTCTAATGAGTACCACAACATATGCTTTTGTGGAGAAATAAGAAAAATATCAACACTTTTGGATTGAAAAAAGCACTTTAACTAGAGCTATGAGATGTGCAGGCTGATTTGTGTCTTCGTTGGGCACACCTGTTAGAAGATGCATTTTCTCAAATTGCAGCTAAAATACATATGATTTCATAGCAACAGATAAGGCACTTTTTTTATTCGAAAAATGCTGATATGTTTCTTATTTCTCAATAAAAACATACGTTGTGGGTACTCATTAGAAGTGCCTCGGTGAGGCGCTTCTAATGAGTACCCACAACATATGTATTCGTTGAGAAATCAGAAAAATATTATGTGGATACCCCCTCTTATCTGTAGCTATGATATGAACTGTTCATGCAAACGTGTGTTCAGGCCATACGTGGACAGAAACAAACCAAATTAGCCTGTGCATCTTTGTGCTCTGATTTAAGGGCCATTGGTCCTTGCTACAAAATTGGTCCTTACATGTCGGTGAACAGCAGTGGTGTAGCCAGAACAAAATTATTTTTACACACACCCAGGAAAAATCTTGAAAAAAATATCTCCCTAGTATTGCTTCCAAAATAGCGGTTACTTCTAAAGGAAAGATTTTTCTCCTCGAGCATAGCTCTAGTTAAGGCACTTTTTTCAATCCAAAAGTATTGATATTTTTCTTATTTCTCCATGAAAACATATGTTGTGGTACTCATTAGAAGTGCCTCGCTGAGTACCCACAACATATATTTTTCCGGAGAAATAAGAAAAATATTAACCTGATATCCACTCTTATCTAGGTCTATGCCCCGAGGAAGCAAATTCTTTCCTTTCAGAGTGCTCATTGTTCTGGAAGCGGTACATACTTTCCTTAGAGAAGCCCTTATGGTACACAAGCAACTACATGTAAATTTATGTTAGATCTAGTTCATGTCTCTTTATTGCAAAATACAGTAAATGTCCTAATATTTCATACACCAAAGTTGCCAATAAAATGGCATATGCAAACAGTGCAAACCCAGATGCAAACAGTGTGACCCAGATCAGACTGCAATCTGATCATGATCTACACTGTTTGCCTTTCCACTAAGTATTTAAAGAAATAATTGCAAAAAAAAGATCAAAATTTAGGCAAAAAGAATAGCCATCAGAAGAGATGGCAAATCCCCCCGACCGCATCGCAAATGGCTGTCTTTTTTAAATCTAGGGCATCAGAGATGTAATTTTATCAAGGGATACACTTGTTTAACCCTGCAGTGGGTGATAACTCCACAACTATGAATCAGACATAGAACTCTAAAACCTTAAGTTGTGGAAACTGGATTTTGTGTTTTTCAACAAAGAAACTGAAAATAATGAGAAAAATAAGGCCCGTTGCCTTCAATGATTATAACTCTGAAACCGTAAGTCACGGAAACTGGATTTTTTGTTTGCTAGTAAGTGATTTTCAACAAAGAATCCGAAAATAATGAGAAAAATAAGGCCTGTTGCCTGCAAAGATAATAACTCTCAAACTGTAAGTCGTAGAAACTGGATTTTGTGTTCGCTAGTAAGTGATTTTTAACAAAGAATCCAAAAATAATGAGAAATATAAGGCCCTTTGCCTGCAAGGCCTGTAACTCTTCAACCGTTAGTCTGAGAAACTCAATTTTGTGTTCACTAGTACGTGCTTTTCAACAAAGAATCCAAAAATAATGAGAAAAATAAAGCCTGCTGCATGCATTGCTGATAAATCTGCATCCGCAGTATAAGTAAGGGAGATAACTCCAACACTCCAAAGGTCAGAGTTGTCCTTACATATTGTGACACACCTAGTTTATGTATGTTCTTAGCATCTCTAATAACTATCATTAAAATGTCTCCACTGGTTAAAGAGTTATGGCCAGCACAAGATTTTACCACCAGGGGAGATAACTGAAAATAAATGAAGTAACAAGTAACCCATAGTTACAATTTTTAAATGCAACTCTCCTTCTTAATGTTCTAAGCATCCCTATTAATTATCACCAAAAAATCTCAACTGGTAGAGAAGTTATGACCGTCAGCAAATTTAACAACTATGGGAGATAACTCAAAAATGGAGTCAGGCTTGTCTTTTGTGTACATGACATGCCTACTCAATGTCCTCTACAACTTGATGAAGTATCATAAAAATATCTCAAAGTGTTTAAGAGTTATGGCCTGCACAAGATTTAACAACTATGGGAGATAACTCCAGAACTGAGTCAGTTAGAGTTGTTGTTCTTGTATGTGAGACACCTACTTAATGTCCTCTACAACTTTATCAAGTATCATGATAATATCTCAAAGGGTATTGAGTTATGGCCTGCACTACTCAATGTCCTCTACAACTTGATCAAGTATCATGAAAATATCTCAAAGGATTATTGAATTATGGCCTGCACAAAATTTTATAACTATGGGAGATAACTCAAGAACGCAGTCAGTTAGAGTTGTCTTTCTTGTATGCGACATGCCTACTCAATGTCCTCTACCTAATAGTGAAGTATCATGAAAATACCTTGAAGGGTTTTAGAGTTATGGGCCGCACAAGATTTAACAACTATGGGAGGTAACTCCAAAACGGAGACAGCTAGAGTTGTCTTTCTTGTACGCGCCATGCCTACTCAATGTCCTCTACATATTGGTGAAGTATCATGAAAATATCTTAAAGGGTTTAAGAGTTATGGTCCGCACAAAATTTTACAATTTTGGGAGACTATGGGAGATAACTCCTGAACCAAGTCGATTAGAGTTGTCATTCTTGCACGCGACACTCCTACCCAATGCCTTCTATAATCTGTCAAAGTTTCAAGAAAGTAGCTCAATGGGTATAGTAGTTATGGGCTGCACAAGGTTTTAGAGTTATGGGCCGCACAAAACTAACCAATGCCCTCTACAACCTGACAAAGTTTCATGAAAATAGCTCAAAGGGTATAGGAGTTATGGGCAGCACAAGGTTTCGTCTACAGACGGATGGACAGATGGATGGACGGACAGACAGACGCCAGGGTGATCGCTATATTCCCTGAACCTTCCGGTCGAAGGATAAAAAGCCTATGTTGCTAGGTTGGATGAGCTTCCGACTGGAGATCAGTAGATTACGGGTTCGACCCCTGCCAGGTCGGCACCATTCTTTCATGAGATTGATCATGAAATATGTTCTACAATCATTCTCTCCCTTCTGCTGATTCAAGAAGGGCAGTAAAATGTCAGTTTCTGGCGAAAAAATGTGCACAATACTGGTTAATCACTTAGAGGACTAAGCCTGCCCAGTAAATGTGTGTTTATGTAAATTAACCACACTCGACATGACCCCATTGGATTGATTGGGCCATAAAACTACAAAACAAACAATTTTGGTGGGTAGGTAGGAGCACAGCAACAGTTTTTTAAGGTGGGCCTAAGTGATTCTGTAAGAAGTCAACACAGGTCCCGATCATGCTTAGTGACTACATGCATAGCTCCAGTAAGAGTTTTTTTTGTTTTTTTTTCAACCCAAAAGTGTAGATTTTTTTTTTAATTTCTCCAGTTTTACGAAATTAAAAGCCTACGTTTAATACATTTATGGGTACTCATTTGGAGTAGCATACTGAGGTGCTTCAAACGATGTATGTTTTCCTAGAGAAATAAAAAAATTTTTTACCAAATACCTCCCCTCTTATCTAGAACCATGACTATGCAGGCTGATCTGCATTATGGTCCTTCAATCTTCACGTGATAAAGGCTCTTTTCTCATGTTAGGATCCATTATAATATTTAAAACTGTTTAGAATTTCTACAGGCAAACAGCCCAAGGCCTAAAAACTTAAAAATTCACATTAAGTGTCAAAATATCTCACATAATTAGTCAATTTACCTGACATTACTGACAGAATATTAGGTAACATTATATACCTGTGCAAGAGCTGATCCACTTTCTGGTCTTAACTCTTAAAGTGAGGGCCCAGTTGTTCAAAGCATCTTTAGCTTAACAAGCTTGTTAATGACAAACTCTTAACTGTTGTAGCTAAGATATTTTCAAATACATTGATATTTTTGCTGCAGAAATGTGAGTAGCTTTTGCAATGTATTTTTCATATTTCAAGATAGAAATTTTAACATCATGTCAGCTAAAACCTTTATTAAGTTTTGAACAACTGGGCCTGCATCTTCTAATGAGTACCCAGAATATATAATATTTTCATGCAGACATAAGAAAAATATCAGGACTGTACCGTTTAACCCATTGCAGCCAGAAGACCCGTAAAAGGGTAACTGACAGAATGCGGTGTCTGATCAGTGTCTCCACTGTTTGCAATTTTTCTCTAGGAATATGTAAATCTCATAGCCGAATGTACCTAAGATTGACTCTTCCAATATATAGTGTGGGAGAGTCTATTCAGTATACAATGGGTTAAAAATGTGCCTTTTCTGGAAATATTGCTTATTATATAGCATGTCAAGGAGTGAAATCTACTGTATACATAAACCCTGTGTTTGGACAGACAGGCCTGAGCAAACAGTGAAGACCCAGATCAGATGCTGCAGAATGCAGCATCTAACCAGGGTCTACACTGTTTATCACTCATCCAGCAATATTTTAAACACATCAGTGGGTAGTGGAACAGTCCTCTTTTTTTAAAATTTTATGAGAACTATTATAAGGAGTCAAGTTATCCCAACACTTAGGGTAAATACGGTATATACACATGTACTTTTCACATATATATTATAAACCTGAAATACAATACACAGAATCAGAAGAGCCTTTGAACTTGGAATGAGAAAACCAAGCCGATACACCGTTTGATTCATTTTATACCAGAGAACAAAGTTAACCCATTTAACCCTGTTCCTGCTGAACCTGGATATACCCTGCCATTACAAACAGTGTCAATGTAGATCCAGATCAGTTGGCTTCTGAAAAAGCTGACTGATCTAGATCTACATTGTTTGACATTAAGTATGTCAATTTGTATTAACAAACTGGATCAGGCAATCTGATTTGCTAACAAAAATTACAAGTGGGTGTGATATCTTAATTTATTCGGCAGGACAAGGATTAATTGCTCCTAGAATTAATTTCTTAAATACCTGGGCCCAGTTGTTCAAAACTAACGATGTCGTTAGGTAACGTATTCTTAAAACTTTGATCAATAAATATGGCAGATAATTATGCTAATACTTTTGCTGAAAAAATGTGAGTAGCAATGCAAAAGCTACCCACATTTTTTCAGCAAAAATACCTGTGAATTAGATATTGTACTTACTAGAACAGTAAACATTTTGACCACTAACGAGCTTGTTCAGCTAATGATGCTTTGAACAGCTGGGCCCTGAATAATTCAGCTACAGATTACAAAAATTATGAATATTATTAATTTATTCACCACTTATTTAATAAGCTATGGTAGTGACACTTCACGACGCAAACATCTTGTTGAAAAAACACACAGATTAGTATTAAATGTTGTTTCTCACACATCCTACTACATTGTGTAAACTGGTTTATTTCCATGGTCCATCACCATGTGATAGTTATCAGTCTGGAACAGCAATGTTTTACACTTGACCAAAATGCAGTCTTAATATTGAACAGTAATTAGTGGACTAAACAAATGCCAAATTAGGTCATTGAAGGATGGTCTTAATACTGACGAGCAGGATGGTCTCTTGGAATAAATGACAAGAAATTATATAGGAAATAATTTGGGTAGGCAAAAAACTGGTCTTTATAGTGGGGTGGTCATAACATTGGAGTGGTCACTGTATTAATGTACAATGCAACAAAGGATCCAACAAAACTCTAATAACTTTGTGCAACAGGGCCTTGTTTGTTCTTCAATGATTATGTATCAGGAAATGAAAGCCCAGATTGAACTGTGTGACTGCCATGTCTACACCATAGTTACCATAAATGTTTGGATAAACAGGCCTATACAATTAGCATGGTAACAAGATGTTTCGCCCCCAAGACATTTCCCCCTACCCTGCTCGCCTCTATTTTCCACCCTTAGTCGTTTTGCCCCCCCCCCTCCCCCCATACCATTTACTTCTAGTCATTTTGCCCCCAAACCACATCCCACTAGTCGTTTCTTCCACAACCATGTTTAGCCGTGTCTTGTGTGAGTGTATGAATATATTGTTATAAAACTGGTTATGAACATTTGTATGGAAGAATACAGATTAAGTTAGAACACAAAAATCATTTTCAAGAACAGCAGTTTTCAGCTACTGGTGAATGACAGGGCACTTTGTACATTTTATGCAACACGGTTTGGGAATTCATTTATCGAATCTGGGACCAACAAACCGTGTTGATCAACACAAAAAAGAAGAGGAAGAAAACGGGTGCGTTCAAGCGGTGCATTCTTTTATCACTCTCAGTAAAGCGATCTTTGATCTTTTGGACACGCCGACTGCACCTGGATGTTTTGCAGTCTCAGTGTATTCACATGTGTCACACAAACGGATTAATTATCAGACTACCGTTACTGATGATTCGTGTTAATCGCTTGTTTACCGCACAAAGGTCAGTGAAGTGTTGATTTTTTGACAATGTTTGGATAATGACGTAATTAATTTGTGCTGCGGGTAGGTTGCCGTTATTCAGCTGTCTCTCCAATATTCATGTCAAATGACCGTTTAGAGCCTTTTTACTACCATAATATCGCATTTAAAAGGTGCGCGGACGTTGTCAGTTTGGAAAGACTTGACCGTTTGTGATTTTTTAGACATCATTGATTTGTGAAAATTGGTTGGTTTGGGAAAAATGGGGTTCAAGGCACAAACCTGTTGGACCGATTTATTAGCGTTTTGGGGTGTTTGAAATCGGTCCAGAATTCTTAATTTCGGTCCAGACCGGCTATTTTTCCGGTTTTCCCGAGCCCTGGTGTGTATGTGTTTGTGTGTGTGTGTATATGTGTGTGAGTGTAAGAGAGAGAGATTTTGCCAGTACGGTAATCAACTAGTCAACAAAAAAGGAAGAACCATAAATAATAAAATACATGATCGCATAATATATTTTAATATGTGTGTATGTAAGGGAGAGAGAGCTTGTGCCAGTACCGTAATTAACTAGTCAACAAAAAAGGAAGAACCATGAATAATAAAATACAGAAATGAACAAAAGGAAAAAGTAAATATTTGACCAACTACCTTATTCATTTTTTGAATCAATATCGGCTTTCTTTGTATTCTGATGGGTGCGCAGCATGCGTTTTTGTGGAGAAACTGGAAAAAATATCAATACTTTAAGACTGAAAAGCACCTTATCTTGAGCATTGAGTAGTATGAATGTATTATATGTTCTTTTATGGTTGTTGTACTTATCTATCAGTGATGCTCTTCTTGCACCGCCAATGAAATAATTTGTAGGGTGGGAAACACAGTGCTGTTTATGCCTAATCAAACCTTTTGTGCTTGTACTTGTATTTTTTTAATCAAATTAAATAAAGTTTTAACTGCTGTGATCCATACCATTAATCATCTTGTTTATGCGATTAATGGTGAGGTGTGAAAACATGCGCTCTTGGCAAACGGCTTTAATTATCTTGTTAGTACATTGACCTGTTTTCAATATTGTATTCAATTGGTCAGGGTAAGAGATCAGGGGAGTATTCGAGTAAAATACTGATACGTTTTGAACAATACTCAATTATTTTCAAAAACGTGGGTATTGATATCCAATTGATTTGACAGAGTACCCAATTACTTCCAATTTCAAGGGTAAAAAATAATGTTTCAAGGCCAGAAAAGCACATGATTACTATTTTATATTATGATTACGGTACTGCACATAACAGAATTTTTTTTATTCTTTATATACAAAATACTATCATTAAATCAATAGGATATAATGATCAAATACTGAAATTTAAATACCTAAATCAGGCTTTTTTGTCATAATCATATCATCATAATTGGATTTTTTGATTAACGTGCAGGTACTGGGGCAACATCCACATCAGTGGGCCCCCTTCTAGATAGCTGGCTTGCTGCACACATGGCAGATCTCACACCAGATCTCCACATATTTCTATCATGAGGGTTGATAGCCAAGAGCTTCCACTCTCTGCAATCCCTCTCTGTCAGCTGCTTCCATGTCATCTTGGGCCTCCTTGGCCCACGCTTTCCCTCAACCTGTATGTGAAAGGCTGTCTTGACTGCAACATTGGCTGTCTTGACTGCACATGTCCATACCAGCGGAGCCTTCTCTCCTTCAGAATGAGGTCCAGATTCTCAATGCCAAGCCGCGCAAGTAGTTCATTGGACCTGATGGTGACAATGTCTTGCGTCCTGATGCTGCAGATCTGTCTAATCATTGCCCTGTCATTTCGCTGCAGATGTTGGAGGTTTGGCTTTGTCAATGGCATAGTCTCACTGACATGGAGCATTGCGCTCCGCACACAAGAGCTGTACACACGGCCACGTGTCTTGAAAGAGATGTGGTGTGAAGAGAGAACTGGTAGCAGCTCCTTCTTCCAGGCTGAGAGCTTGTCTCCTAGGTAGCAAAAAGAAGCTACCACCTCCGACTTGGACTTCCCTCTGTGGTCTGCCATCCAAGGGGCATGCCGTTCCCTGGCACAGTGTACATCTGTAGCCAGGATCCTTTGTCAAGCGCCTGAGCCCACTGCATTTCTTGTGCACCTAGTGCTTGCAGCCATTGCAGAAGATGCTGATGCTGCCCACTCCAGTGCAACAGACGGCGCATGGAAACTGGTCTGAACTCTGCAGGAGGTCCAGATCCGTACCGCATCCCATGATCTTTGACTTTTCTTTTCCATTGCTTTTTTCCAAGTCAAGAGCCTTCTGACACATTCCTCGAGTGATTCAGAAATGATTACAAGATCATCGGCATAGAGGTCCTCCCAGGGAACCCCAGAGCGGAACTCTCATGATAAAGCTTCAAGCACAATGATGACGAGAAGCGAGCTGACTCTTCACTGTACCCCTCACCAACAAGGACACAGCTCCGCGCATTTCCATACATCCCCTGCACCAGTCGTACAATCCACTCCTCCACACCAAGTTTTCTCAGCGCCCACCAGATGACTTTCTGAGGTACTCGATCAAAAGCCTTCTCCAGGTCTACGAAAGCCATGTAGAGTTTCTTGTTGGCAGCTAGATACTTCTCTTGCAGCTGCCTGACAACAAAGATTGCGTCTGGTGTGCCTCTGCCTGGGACGCAGTCAAACTGGGAATCGTTGATTAACACCAACTGTCTGATGAGGCTGTCCACAATCCTCTCCAGGACTTTCATGACCTGCTCTGTCAGCTTGAGACTGCGATAGTTGCCCCTTTCCAATGCATCCCCCTTTCCCTTGTAGGGGCAGACAATGAAACCCTGCTCTCTGTCAGAGGGTACCTTGAATGATTGCAGTTGGGAGGTCACGGATCATGGAGGCGCCCATGTCACTGGCTGCTCGTATCATCTCCACCACTATGCCTGATGGGCCCGGTGTATTGCCCGTCTTCATCTGTGAGATAGCCTTCTTATACATATAAATGGTGATTGGGATGGGCAGGCCTTCCACTGGTGGTTGATAAGAAAAGTGGTCTGGGTCCCAGTCAAACTCAATGTTGAGAAGCCTTTGGTAGTGCTCTAACCAGGCCTTCTGCTTTGAGTCTTTGCTCATTGACATCTCTCCTGCATCATTCTTCAATGGTTTGTCACCAACAACATCAGCGTTCTCTCTTCTAAATTGGTTAGCAAGGCAGTAGACTTCTGAAGACTTGGGGTCAATATTCTCGAAGACCTTCTTGTTGGCTTCTTGACGAGCATGGTGCACTGCATGTCTGGCATGTGTTTGGCTGCATCGTATGATGCCCTAGTGCCTTTACCAGTCTTCCAGGCCTTGAAAGCTTTCCGCTTGGCAGCAATGGCCTTTTCCATGTGTTATTCCACCACCAGGTTTCATGACGCCAATGGTGAGGCTGAGTTGTGCCACACACCTCCTCAGTTGTCTCGAGCAGTCCAGTCTTGATGTTGTGCTCTTTCTTTCTGTTTTATAAGTTTTACCCAATTAATTTTCATTTTTGGGGGTATCTTTACTCAAACCAAAAAATGAAAATACGACTTTACCCAATTGATTAAATTTTGATGAGGTTAAATACCCAAATGCCCCAAAAATTATCTGTGGCTCTGTTGGTCAGTTGATTCTTTGACATAATCACATTGTGGTAAAAGGTAAAATGGAATCCCAAATTGTCATAATTGGCATATCTTTTGTATCGAGAATTTTTCATACGCCAATAACAGGGCTATAAAAGACCCACCCAAAGACCGGAGCATCATTCATCTTTGAAGTCGTTGTTATAAAAGTATTCTTAAGCGGAAAAATGTCATTTTTGTGCATTCAGAAAGAAGTAGACAGCTGTCGCCATGCTATTCCTTGTGATGTGTGTGAGCGATGGCAGCACAAAGTTTGGGGGACAGGTATTTATTACTTATTTTGCCATTACTGATTTCACTTTTAGTTCATGGTACTGCGCTCTGCGGTGTCTGACCTGAGTTTACACTGTCTGCCAATGCCCTTTTTATGGGATGACATGCTTAGCACTCTGGGCCCGGTTGTTCAAAGCATCGTTAGCTTAATGAGCTCGTTAAGGTCATTTCGTTAACTGTTTTAGCAGATTCAATACACAATATTCTGATATTTTTTGCTGAAAAAATGTGAGTAGCTTTTGCACTGCAAAAGCTACTCACATTTTTTCAGCAAAAAATTTCAGCATATTTGCGTATCACTCGATGTAAATTTTAACGAATCGTTAACTAACGACATCGTTAGCTTTGAACAACTGGGCCCAGGTTAACTGGGTTAATGTTCCTTATAAATGTGCCTCATCTACCAAGTGTCTCATAAAGATGATTAAGTAAAAATGAGGAGACGTTATACTACATTAATAGCTAGTAAATTTTATCTAATTAATGTATCTGGGGCAAAACGCCTGGGGGGGGGGGGGGTGGAGGTGCGAAACAACCAGTGGGGAGGGGATCGTCTTGGGGGCAAAAAATCTAGGGAAGGAAGTGGTTTGGGGGCGAAATGATTCGGAACCATTAGGATAGCCACTGATCAGATCAGACTACTTTCTTTTAAATATTACCAGTATGTACTGATTCCAGATCAGATCAAGAACACTAATTAGTTTATTACATGTATTACCATAAATATTATTACAAACAGGCCTGAGCAAACAGTGTATACCCAGACCCTGACAGCTTTTTTGCATGCTATGTATTACATTGTAGACCCAGATATGATCTGAAGCAGTGGTTACCATAAATTACTGTAAATATTTTGACAAACACGCCTGTTAAAATCTTAGAAGATGTAGACCCAGGCTAGATTGGACTGTTTCTGTTTTATACTTTTTATAACAGTACAGACCTATATCAAATCAGAAGTTGTGCAGTAATTACCTCAGAGACAATAGGGCTGAGAAAAAGTATATACCCTTTCAGCAGACTGCTTTCTTTCTATGCTATGCTCTACCTGTAGTTTATGCAGAATTGGTAGGGACTTTGGCAGTCACCGTCACCTTTCTGATTAGAAAGTCAACCCTCTTTATACCAACACTCGATACAACGACAAAATCCGTTATAACGACAATTTGAATGTCATAAAACCTTCGCTCAGGAGGTGACAGTTAATGAGAAATTATGCAAGAATATTGCATTAAAACTTCAAGCAACATGTGTGTGGGATATCTGTTAGAATCGCCTCTCTCTACAAAAACATAAGGTGCGGGTACTCATTAGAAGTGCCTCGGCAAGGCCCTTCTAATGAGTACCCACAACATATGTTTTTGTCAAGAAATAAGAAAAATACAGATACTTTTTGATTGAAAAAGCACCTTATCAAGAGCTATGCCTACCTAAAAATATTCCTTCTACCTGTCCGGAATCTTCCTCTATAACAGCCTGCCAATAGAGCTCATCACAGCCCCTTCCCTAGATGTCTTCAGGGCAAGGATATGTCCACAGTTCCTTGGACCAGGGCAACATGGTTTTATCCTCTTTTTTTATGCCCCTAACATCAAAGAAGTTGGACGGGTATATTGCTTCTGGTTCATTCATCTGTGCGTCCGCGAGTTACGCTTTTTGATGCAAAGTATAACTTCTGAACCCTGCATGCTAGGATTTTGAAATTTCCTATATGGATTCCTCATGACAAAATAGCTGACACATTTTTGTTCTTATCAGGATTATGCCCCTTTCCTGAGTCATGACCTTTTGAAAAAATTTGAATGAAATCTTGTCAGCAAAATATCTCAGAAACTATTGAAGCTAGAGCCTTGCAATTTGAGGAATAGATATAGCAATGAGTAGATGACCTGATTAACTTTTGAATAAATTCTGAAAAATACTTCTCAAGTTATGGCCCTTTGTCATTTTGGCCATTTTTACATTGTAGACTTTTTGATGCATAGCATAAGTTTTGAACTGTGCATACTAGGGTTTTGAAATTTCATACATGGATTCCTCATGAAAAAAAAAACAAGAGGCCCACGGGCCACAACTCGCTCACCTGAGTGAAACCGCCACTGCAGATATGCAGATGGCATGCAACATTTTTCCAATACTCTTATGACAAGGCAATGGCTTAAACAGTTTTTGAAATATCTTGCTTACAAGGTTAAAATGCTGAAATTTTCAAAACGTTACAAGTAAAATAAGTCACCCCCAATGCCTCCTACCAACTTTTGAGTCAACTGGCATTTCGGTGCAGTAGAAGAAGCAAAAAATAGATTTTCAAGATGGCTGCCATCTTGGATTTCCGATCGGAATGATTATAGCTATTTTTTTATCTACAAGTCACCCTGATGCTTCCTACAAAGTTTCAAGTCAATTGACTTTTAGTTTTAAGAGAAGAAGCGAAAAATAGATTTTCAAGATGGCTGTCATGGAGGCCATCTTGGATTTCCAATTGGCACAATTTGAGCTATTTTTTATGTACAAGTCATCCCGATGCTTCCTAGCAAGTTTGGAGTCAATTGGCCTTTCGGTTCAGGAGAAGAAGCGAAAAATAGCTTTTCAAGATGGCTGCCATGGTGGCCATCTTGGATTTCTAATCAGCACAATTTTAGCTATTTTTGATTTATAAGTCACCCCAATGCTTCCTAACCAGTTTGGAGTCAACTGGCTTTTGGGTTTCGGAGTAGAAGCGAAAAATAGATTTTCAAGATTGCTGCCATGTTGGCCATCTTGGAATTTGGACCGACATGATTTTAGCTATATTTGATCTATAAGTCACCCTGATGCTTCCTAGCAAGTTTGGAGTCAATTGGCCTTTCGGTTCAGGAGAAGAAGCGAAAAAGATTTTCAAGATGGCGGCCATGGCGGCCATCTTGGATTTCCGATCGGAACGATTTTAGCTATTTTTTTATCTACATTTCACCCTGATGCTTCCTACCAAGTATCGAGTCAATTGGCCCTGGGGTGTAGGAAGAGTAGGCCTTTAAAGCAATTGTTCACGCCGCATGACCCATGATGGACGACGGACATTGACTGACCACAATAGCTCACCATGCGCACTTCATGCTCAGGTGAGCTAAAAATCTGAGCAAATTTGGCTCAGTGGCTTCAGAGAAGTCGTCAAATTCTCAACAATTTTCGCATATAAATGTTATGGGGCTCATACAAATGCATAGGGAAGCAAACTTGACCTTGCTGTAAAAAGGTCAAGTGTCAACGTACGATAATCTTTTAAGCAATTTTGGTAGATCTCCTGTCCCTGATGATTTGTGCATAGATTTAGCCCCAAGGCATCCTCAGTTCTGAAGAAGAAGATTTTTAAAGGGTCTTACCATATATGGGCATGGTGGCCATCTTGGTCGACCTACCGCGACCATTTTAGCAATCTTTCGTTCCCCTGACTTAAGAAGGCACAATATGAAATTTGAGCAAATTTGGCTCAGTGGCTTCAGAGAAGAAGAAATTTAAAATTCTCAACAATTTTCCTATTCAAACGTATGGGGCTCATACAAATGCATAGGGAAGCAAACTTGATCCTGCCGTAAAAAGGTCAAATGTCAACGTACGACAATTCTTTTGGCAACTTTGGTAGACCTCTCCTTCCCGATGATTTGTGCAAAGATTCAGCCCCAAGGCATTCTCGGTTCTGGAGAAGAAGATTTTTAAAGGTTTTTACCATATATGGGCATGGCGGCCATCTTGGTCAACGGACCGCGACAATTTTAGCAATCTTTTGTTTCCCCACACTAAGGTGGCTCCATATGAAATTTGAACAAAATTAGCTCAGAGGCTTCAGAGGATAAGTCGTTTGAAACTCTTAACAATTTTCCCATTCAAATGTATAGAGCTCATACAAATGCATAGGGAAGCGAACTTGACCTTGCCGTAAAAAGGTCAAACGTCAACGTACGACAATTCTTTAAGCACCTTTGGTTGACCTCTCATCCCCGATGATTCATGTAAAGATTCAGCCCCAAGGCATCCTCAGTTATGGAGAAGAAGATTTTTAAAGGTTTTTACCATATATGGACATGGCGGCCATCTTGGTCAACTGACCATGACAATTTTAGCAATCTTTTGTTTCCCCACCCTAAGGTGGCTCCATCTGAAATTTGAACAAAATTAGCTCAGAGGCTTCAGAGGAGAAGTCGTTTGAAACTCTTAACAATTTTCCCATTCAAATGTATAGAGCTCATACAAATGCATAGGGAAGCGAACTTGACCTTGCCGTAAAAAGGTCAAACGTCAACATACGATAATTCTTTTAGCAACTTTGGTTGACCTCTTGTCCCCGATGATTCGTGCAAAGATTCAGCCCCAAGGCATCCTCGGTTATGGAGAAGAAGATTTTTAAAGGTTTTTACCATATATGGGCATGGCGGCCATCTTGGTCAACGGACCGTGACAATTTTAGCAATCTTTTGTTTCCCCACCCTAAGGTGGCTCCATATGAAATTTGAACAAAATTAGCTCAGAGGCTTCTGAGGAGAAGTCGTTTGAAACTCTTAACAATTTTCCCATTCAAATGTATAGAGCTCATATAAATGCATAGGGAAGCGAACTTGACCGTGCCGTAAAAAGGTCAAACGTCAATGTACGACAATTCTTTTAGCAACTTTGGTTGACCTCCCGTCCCCGATGATTCATGCAAAGATTCAGCCCCAAGGCATCCTCGGTTATGGAGAAGATTTTTAAAGGTTTTTACCATATATGGGCATGGCGGCCATCTTAGTCGACGGACCGCGACCATTTTAGCAATCTTTCGTTCCCCCACCCTAAGGAGGCTCCATATGAAATTTGAGCAAAATTGGCTCAGCGGCTTCAGAGGAGAAGTCGTTTGAAAATGTTAACGGACGGACGGACGGACGGACGAAAAGTGATCACAATAGCTCATCCTGAGCAGAGCTCAGGTGAGCTAAAAAAAAAAAACTGACACATATTTTTTTCTTATCAGGATCATGCCCTTTTCCTGAATTATGGCCCTTTGTTTGTTTGTTTGTGTTGAGGTTTTACGGCCCAGTCAACCCAATGGGGTCATGTCGAGCATGGTCAGTTTACCTAACCACACGTTTAGTCCTCTAAGCAGTTAACCAGTATTGTGCACATTCTTTCGCCAGAAACTGACAACTGTCCTTCTTGAATCAGCGGAAGGGAGAGAATAACCGTAGAAAATATTTCACGATCAATCTCCACGAAAGAATGTTGCCGACCTCGGCGGGGGTTGAACCCACGACCTCCTGGTCTCCAGTCGGCGCATCCAATTGAGTCACCGAGGCCAAATGGCCCTTTGAAAAAATATGTATGAAATCTTGTCAGCAAAATATCTAAACATGAGGACCATGATGGTCCTATATCGCTCACCTGACCAAACAGATTTGCATATTTACTGTTGAAGTTTCAGCCAAGTTCACTGCTCTAGGATTTTTGTATAAACTTTATAGCACTAACCACCCCCACCCCCCCTCCACCACAGCCCCGGCCATGTTATTTTACAAATCTTGACAACTTGAACTGAATCTTAAAAGAGGATCACCAAAGGAACATTCCTGCCAAGTTATATTGAAATCTGTTCAGTGGTTTCTGACAAGAAGATTTTTAAAGTTTTCTATTTAGATATATAGGGAAAACAAGAAGATTTTTTTTCAAGTTTTCTATATAGATATATAGGTCCATTGGTTTCTGCCAAGAAGATTTTTAAAGTTTTCTATATAGATACATATATAGGGAAAATAAGCCCTGCCCCCTGGCGGCCATGTTTTTTGACAAATCCAAATGGCTTGAACAATCTTGGTAGAGGATCACCAAAAGACCATTTCTGCAAAATTATATGGAAATTGGTCCAGTGGTTTGGGACAAGATGATTTTTACATTTTCCTATATATAGGGAAAATAAGCCCTGCTCCCTGGCGGCCATGTTTTTTGACAAATCCAAATGGCTCGAACAATCTTGGTAGAGGATCACTAAAGGAACATTTCTACAAAATTATATGGAAATCGGTCCAGTGGTTCTGACAAGAAGATTTTTAAAGTTTTCTATATAGATATATAGGGAAAATAAGCCCCACCCCCTGGCAGCCATGTTTTTTGACGAATCCAAATGGCTTGAACAATCTTGGTAGAGGATCACCAAAGGAGCATTTTTGCAAAATTATATTGAAGTCGGTCCAATGGTTTCGGACAAGAAGATTTTTAAAGTTTTCTATATAGATATATAGGGAAAATAAGCCCTGCACTCTGGTGGCCATGTTTTTTGACAAATCCAAATGGCTTGAACAATCTTGGTAGAGGATCACCAAAGGAACATTTCTGCAAAATTATATGGAAATCGGTCCAATGGTTTCGGACAAGAAGATTTTTACATTTTTCAATATAGATATATAGTGAAAATAAGCCCTGCCCCCTGGCGGCCATTTTTTTGACTAATCCAAATGACTCGAACAATCTTGGTAGAGGATCACTAAAGGAACATTTCTACAAAATTATATGGAAATCGGTCCAGTGGTTTCTGACAAGAAGATTTTTAAAGTTTTCTATATAGATATATAGGGAAATTAAGCCCCGCCCCCTGGCGGCCATGTTTTTTGACGAATCCAAATGGCTTGAACAATCTTGGTAGAGGATCACCAAAGGAACATTTCTGCAAAATTACATTGAAATAGGTCCAGTGGTTTCTGACAAGAAGATTTTTAAAGTTTTCTATATAGATACATAGGGAAAATAAGCCCCGCCCCCTGGCGGCCATGTTTTTTGACGAATCACCAAAGGAACATTTCTGCAAAATTATATTGAAATCAGTCCAGTGGTTTCTGACAAGAAGACTTTTTAAGTTTTTATTTAAAAAATCTATTTTTAGCTCCTGTGACCTAGATATGCAATGGACCGGAACCATTTGAACAACTTTGAAAGAGGACCAACCAAGGATCATTCCTGTGAAGTTTGGTCAAAATCCAATCAGTGGTTTAGGAGGAGATGTTGTTTAAAGATTGTGGACAGACGGACATACAGACAACGACGACGGACTGTGAGTGATCACAAAAGCTCACCATGAGCTTTCAGCTCAGGTGAGCTAAAAACTGTTGAAGCTAGAGCCTTGAAATTTGAGGAATAGATTGGTAGCGATGAGTAGATGACCTGATTAACTTCTGAATAAATTCTGAAAAGTACTTCTTGAGGTATGGCCCTTTGTCATTTTGGGCATTTTTACATTGCACACTTTTTGATGCATAGCATAAATTTTGAACTGTGCATGCTAGGGTTTTGAAATTTCATATTTGGATTCCTCATAATAAAAAAGCTGACAGGATTTTTTTTTTCTTATCAGGATTATGCCCCTTTCTTGAGTTATGGCCCTTGGAAAAAGTATGGATGAAAGTACATTCTACAACAAAATGAGATTTAGAAGTAAAATACTGATATTGTTTGCCTAACCTTATTTCTTCAAGTTTGTTATTTTAATTGTAATTCTGTTTACAAAGTTCTGTATAGAGAGCTGAGGTTGGGGGCATAGTATTTCATAAACACCATCTCTAGTTTTAACCTGCACTATGGACCTTCTGCCAAGCATGTATATATTACATAAGCGTACGACCGTTCAAGAGAAACCCAGTGCATTATTGGAAGATGAAGATGACCTTAGGAGAACTCCTTAACTTGTTTTTTGGCAGTGATAGGATAATGAAACTTAGGAACTGCTTGTAAGTTCTTCTGTGGTGAAGGTGCCAGGTTTACAATTAACAAGTAAAGGTTCATTAACTGAAAATGCTAGTGAATGGTTATCATTAGTCAACAAAACTGCTGTTATAGCTAACTTCAGGTGATCATCGGTGAAGCGAATCGCACCAAATATAGTCTGTTCATCATGCAATTTTCATAGACGAGGGGATATTTTTGCACCAGGTGCACATGGATATATTTTATTGAGCCATCCCTGATTTTTGGTGCCATGGTCACCAAGATGCAAACACTTAGCTGGTTTTCACAAGGCCGTGGATTTAGGTAACAATCAATATATAAGACTGCTGACTTAGAAATACATGCCGAGTCAGCAAGAATGCTTTCTAAAGCTTTAAATCCTAACCCTCACTTTGTTCAGACTGAAAAACCACTCTCATTCAATATCACAGATGGCTACAACTTGATAGCACTGCATGTTTATCAGTAAAATGAATCAGGAATTTTGCAACTCATAAACTTACATGCAAACAAAAGTTTGAAAATGTAAGTTTACAAGTAATTTTTACACCTCAGTCAACATATATTTTTGTTTGTGTTGAGGTTTTACATCCTGGTCAACCCATTAAGGTCATGTCTAGTGCAGTCACTTTACCTAACCACACTTTCAGGGGGTTCAGAGACAGTTCACCGACAAGATAGTTCATGGACACGTATTTTGGAGACACTTCACCAACAAATTTGGAGACAGTTCACCGACATATTTGAAGACAGTTCACTGACAAAATAATATTAGGGAATATCAAAAACAGAGACAGAATGATAGATATATAAATTGCCAAACATCCATAACAGAGGATTGTGATCGTTATAATAGTCACTCATGACCTGACTGACGATAAACTTCTATGTTTTCATGTGGCAATGTTTTTTCTTTCTTTTTTTTTTTTTGGTCCATGCAGTCCGGACAGTTATGGCTTCTGCAATTACCCAAAATATTTAGACACATCAGCTAGTTGTACTTATCCTAAAAATTAAAAGTCCACCTGATGATACTAAAAGGCTTAGTGACAAAATAGTGCAGACTGATCTGTTCAATTTGCTTTTAGGAGCAGTTTGACTTGGGTCTATGCTGTGTGCTCAGGGAAATAAGTTCCTCTGCTTAGAGTAAATACAGTATGGGATTAAAAAAAAAAAAAAGAAAACAAAATGAAGTGTATTTAGATATTCCTTTATAATGCAGTATTAACAAATAACAATGAAGGGTTTTCAGTTATATATGTATACATCAGTATACATACTCGAGCTGCCCCATTTGAAAATTTGTCTTCATATTCGAGCAACAAAGTTTCAGTTTTAACATGCACATCTGCATTATCTGACATGTATAGTATTGCATCTACTGATTGATCAACTTTACACTGTTTAAACAGCTGGACTACATGTAGACAGACTTTGATCAGACTGCCCATATTTGCAGTCTGATCTGGGCCATTGCTACCTGCATACGCTTGGAAGATACCCGCTTTCTGCACATGAATGCTGGGTATTAAATGAAAGTTATGCTGTACATTTCCTATTACGTCTAATGCTCTTACAATTGAAATATTTTACCAAAGTTATATTAAGAAAATTTTAGACCAGTCTGTACATAATTAGTTGTCCCAGTAATTAATGGTCACGTCTGGTTTCGGTATCGCAAAACTTCGAAAAGTGAATGACAAAGAAAATAATTTCAGACATATTTTCATTCTGTTTTCATGAAATTCTTGCTGATTTATCTCTAATAAACCATTTACTGTCTAATTACTACTTATGA
The DNA here is from genome assembly GCA_964016985.1 of Anodontia alba. Lineage (NCBI taxonomy): Eukaryota > Metazoa > Mollusca > Bivalvia > Lucinida > Lucinidae > Anodontia > Anodontia alba. The sequence continues at coordinate 6,216,943 of OZ024836.1, forward strand.
AATAATATGTTTGTCGGTGAACTGCCTCCAATTTTGTTGTTGAAATGTCTCCAATTTTGTTGGTGAACTGTCTCCAAAATATGTGTTGATGAACTGTCTTGTCGGCAAATTGTCGGTCCCGTCCAGGGCAGGCTTAGTCCTCTAAGCGGTAAACCAGTACTTGTGCACATTCTTTCGCCAGAAATTGGCAATTGCCCTTCTTGGATCAGTGGAAGGGAGAGAATGATTGTAGAAGATAGTTCATGTCTCCACGAAAGAATGTTGCAGGACCTGGTGGCGGGAATCGAATCTGCAACCTCTTGATCACCAGTTGAAACCCGCATATGACTGAGCCACCAATGCCAGCTCAGTCAAAGTATATACTTGGATCAAAGTGTATATTGTACTCTCGCTTCTCACCATCCTGCTACACACAGGAATTTTGACAGCTCTTTGTTTACATCCATTTTACAGGGGAGTAACTCTTAAATATACATAACTTTCCTCATCATGTTTCTCCGGCTTACCTGAAAATATATGTTTAAAATCACCAGATTTGAGCAAGCTATCTACTTCTTCAGTTTGATCTCTTCAATCTGAAATAAAATGCTCTATATATTTATACATAAAACTCACCAACCAACGCCGCAAACAAGACACTGGTCAGCTCCTCACATGACTCCACAAAAATAACCTTTAACCCGGAAGTAATCATACACTGGCGGAAATTGCCGAAACCAGCCGTCTCCTTGCGGACCAAGTCAAGGTAGCCATATTTTTATGTTTTTATGAAAATCATGTTCCATCTGGTATATTTTGTTTGATTTTCTGAGAATTTTCTTTGATAAAACGATAAATGAATATTTGCAGTATAATTAATCATGTTTTTATTTTATGCATACAGGAGATAGAGCTTGGAAACAAGCTTTGAACCAGTCCTCTCCAAGGGACTGAAAAGCTTCCCGTTCACGCTGAAATGAATGGAATTCGAGGTAAACCGTCATCATCACCACCTGTCCAAATATCGGCTCAGCAACAGATAATTAACTCAGTGTATCCTTTTTCCTAACAAATAATTGCAGAAATAGTGCATTTTGTCATAAGAATCGGGGGAATTTTTGACACGAGTCGGACAGTTGCCGGTTTTCGCACTGCAACATGTGTTGCCAGGATCACGCGCTTACAACATGTTGAACGATAGTACGGTATTTTCATGGATCAAAACTTCATTTTATGTAAGTTAAAGTGTTCATTAACATTTAGTAAATCATTCTGTCTATCTGTGACATTTGCTACATGTCTGAAAACAATTTGTAGGCGGGGTCAGTTTCGGGAATACAGCTTTTGCGTATCCACTACGTGACACGAAGTCATGCAGGTTTGGTTTTGTATTTTCGCCGATTTGGATCAAATACGACTTAGAGATACCTTAGAAATCATTTCACATGTATGCAATTCGTATTACAACACATATCTGATAAGCACAAAATCGTTTTTTGGCATATTTTCCGAATTTGAGGGCTTTTTCTTGAAACCGGAAGTGACCTTTTCAGTAAGGTCAAAACAGTTTTTCTTCACTTTCGTACCTATTGATCATAAAACTGTTCTATATAAAACAATGGAAAACCCCTGTTTTTATTTCTTTGTTCAATTTATTTGATGATGTGGTCACAGAATAATAAGACTGTAGAATTTAGACCAAAAAGATTTGATAATGGTAAGTAGAATAAATTTTATTTGACTAATGATTTGAGATTTCAGTTTATTCTTTATCCTGCTTTGTTTACCTGACCATGTGTAAATGACTCATGAATGTTTTACTTTCAACACATTTGTTACAAAGATATGTTAAAAAAACTTACTTCAACATGAAGAAAACGGGCACAATACCATATTCGCATCATTTGGGTGTTTTTGTTTCTTTTAACACTGTAATGCAGTGATTCGTCTGATAGTATCTATCTTTGGATACCGCCTAGGCCCTTGTGGGCTTTTTCGGCAGGGTGAAGTGTGTCCGGCTAAAAAACAAGATAAAAAGATGACAGACTCTATTACAGGTGATACATTCAAATTGAGATTGAAAGTGAGGGGAGAAATATAATAGGATTGTTATATATAGGATTGTTCAGCATGTTCATAAAAAGGAGTCAAAACTTCTAAAAACAGGATGAAGAAAGAAGCACTTGTACTGTTTATGGTATGGGATGCTGAAGTTCTACTGCGGTCTTAGCAAATCAAGACCTGTAGAGACTTTAACCTGTTCACTGGCCAGGGAAAGAAGGAATAGTGAGCCCTATATTGGCCATCTAGTGCCATTTTGGCCTATTAGATTAACACTATAATTGTAACGTTCGGATATGTGTATTTATGTTAGCAGACATTGCCAGAGGAAAGTTTAGTGAGGTCCTTATTTTTACATTGAAAAAGGACATTTCCATTTTTTTTTTTTTTATATATATATATATGTTTGGTTTGTTACCTGACTCAACATGGTGGAGGATGCTAAATCTCCCATATCTAATCTTCGAATACTGCCTATGCCACCAATGATATTAACATCATTGTCTGAACTTGCCCATAAAGTGGAAAAGGTCAATATAGAGCCGTCATCACCAATACTCCCTTGATTCTTTAGTTCTTTTAAATAAAATTAGTTCTTTTATATATTTGTTGAATGAATGTTCCATTGCTTGTTTTCTCTATGTAGTCATTTACATAATTTGTTTCCTTAGCTGACCTTAGACCACCACCAAGAGGACCGACACCACCATTATATACAAACATTAGTAAGTACACGGGAGACTTATAGTCTTAGAAAAGCTTTTGATAAGATTCCAGATTTTTTTTTTATCTCTCCCATAGCTCTTCATAAGATGTTTTTTTTTTTTTTTTTCTATATAAAAGTATTGATATACAGTGGAACCTCGATAATTCAAAGTCGAAGGGACCAAACAGTTTTGTTTGAATTATTGAGACTTTGAATAATTGAGGGTTAAAATACATATATATATTTCAGTTGGGACTTCAGAATGATTTTAATTATTGAGAATTTTGAATTTTTGGAGTTTGAAATATCTTTTTTTTTTGTATTTCTCCATGAAAAGGTATGTTGTTGGTACTCATTAGAAGGCCTCTGTTTTTGTGGAGAAATAAGAAAACTACCCGGTAATTTACCTTGTACCCACTGTCTGGACCTATGTCTCCTGAGCTTCCTAACGGATGAGCTATAGTGATTCGAATGACTTGTTAAGGAGGAGCATTTGGTTATAGTTATGAGATGATTTGTCTTATTTCTTCATAAAAACATGCATTGTGGGTACTAATTTGAAGTGTCAAATTGAGGCAATTCTAATAAGTACCCATAACATAACCTTTTATGGAGTTGTCAGTTTCTGGCAAAAGCATGTGCACAATACTGATTAACAACTTAGAGGACTAAGTCTGCACAGTAAAAGTGTGGTTAGGTAAATTGACTGCGTCCGACATGACCCCATTGGATTGACTGGCCTGTAAAACATAACACAAACAAAACTTTTTATGGAGAACTGGAAATAAGTATCCCAGAATTATCATCAGATACTTCTTATCAAGTGCTCTGTGATCTCATCTGTGAATCTAGCCACACATGAAATGACAATTGTAAAACTACTGAAACAATTTGGAAATGTTGGTTGGGTAGAACAGTGTTCTCCACAAGCTCCAGCGACAGGTGAATTTGCCTGCTACCAGTATGAATTGTGCTGGCTAGTTTTCATTATAACCATTTTAGTCATCATAGTCAATTTCCGCAAAAAAAATGTTTTACTTCCGCTTTGTAGATAGCTTACAAAGCTACCCAAAACAAAAAGGCATGTTCTGGTTACAAAATGTCTGAGAAAATTTGATGATTTTCTTATTTCTCCACAAAAAATATGTTGTGGTACTCATTTGAAGTCCCAAGGTACTTCTGATGAGTACCCGCAAGTTGTTTTTTTTATTCTTATCATTTGCGGAGAAATAAGAAAAAATATTTACCTAATACCCTCTCTTATCTAGACCCATGTAGTGTTTTGCACTGATCATGACAAATGATGCTTGCTTGCATGGTAGTTTTCAACAGCTGCTCTTCGGCAGTTTACTTTTAGCCCTTTAGTTTAGTGTCATGGATTAGTGTTAGGAATCGGCCAGAATTTCATAATCAATTATCGGTTTTCAAAAAGCGATTATCGATTAATAATCAATTTTAACTTGAACTTTACGAATTAGCTTCTCGTTGCTGCTGGGTAAGTTACCATATGTTCAGGTGCTATTCTGTGGATAATACTTTTAATTTCATGAACACTCCTTCTCTAACAGATGGTAATTTCCAGCAAAAGACTACAAAAACAGATTTCAGATGATTTAAAAACCTATTGTTCCTATTCTTTCACAGCACTCGATGTTTATATTAAAAACCTATAGATGTGGTTGTTTGATAGTACATGTAAAATCTACAGTAAATTATCTCATATGTATGGCTTTAACACTTGGCCCTTCTCTTATTTTCTGGAAGCCAAAGTATCCCCACACAAACAATCGAATATTGGATCCCGGATAAGGATAAAGTTTCTCCGACGTCGAAAATGTTGTTTTGGCCATCTCCCAAATAGCAAGTCAAATAGCCGTGCATGTCGTACCTGATCTAGAATGATTTACAACGCAATTGCACATTGAAAACCTTCAATTGTTGAAATAAATGACTAATTAAACAAAAAAAAGATATAAATTATTGTTTCAGACATGCTTTTTATTATTTTTTTTTTTTTTTTTTTTAAATACGAAACTTTGCCATTTTTCCGCATACGGAAAAAGCCAGAAATTACCGGAAACCTCCCGGTTAATCGAAATTCTGCAGGGCGGATCAAGAGCTTAGTTTTGGGGCATTTTCGACTGATTTTCGATTGCAATCAATTAATCGTCCGACCACTATCATGGATGAAGATAAGTTCAGATAAGTGCTCATAGGCACTCTCAGTTTGGTAGGGTTACATTTATTTTGTAACAATGGAGGGTTGGGTCAATTTTTTTTACTTCACTTTAATCACAATTTTGTCAGAATGTCGGCTTTGATAGCACTCCTGGCTTTGGATTACGAGTCCTTGCGATGGAATCCTGCTGGAGCGGGGTTAAACTCCAGGGCCCAATTGTTCAAAGCTAACGACATCGTTAGTTAACGATTCGTTAAAATTTACATCAAGTGATACGCAAAATGCCGAAATTTTTTGCTGAAAAAATGTGTGTAGCTTTTGCAATGCAAAAGCTACTCACATTTTTTCAGCAAAAAATATCAGAATATTGTATATTGAATCTGCTAAAACTGTTAACGAAATGACCCTTAACAAGCTCATTAAGCTAACGACGCTTTGAACAACTGGGCCCAGACTGTAAAGTGGCACTGCTCATTGTATGCGGTCTTTATCACCCATTTGTTATCTTGATGCCACTTGAGTAGCCGGCCTTGGTGGCTCAGTTGGATGCGCAGTCCGACTGGAGACCAGGAGGATGCGGGTTCAACCCCCGCCGAGGTCGGCAACATTCTTTCGTGGAGATTGACATGAAATATTTTCTACGGTCATTCTCTCCCCTCCGCAGATTCAAGAAGGGCAGTTGTCAGTTTCTGGCGAAAGAATGTGCACAATACTAGTTAATCGCATACAGGACTAAGCCTGCCCAGTAAATGTGTGGTTAGGTAAACTGACCGCGCTCGACATGACCCTATTGGGTTGACTGGGCTGTAAAACCTCAACACAAACAAACACAAAGCCACTTGAGTAATGTTAAAAGAAACGTAACACCAAATCATATGCTTCCTCTCAAAGCAGAGAGGTTTATTTAAGAAGACTGCTGGACCTTCTGAAAGGTGTCAGGTCTGTTTTGTAAAAGGGGGAAATGGTTAACCCATATTAAGCGCCAAACAAATGTTTTAACAGATGACATGATGTCAAGACTTGTTTTATTTGAAAAATAATAGAAAAAAATATTTCAAAACTCTTCTGCTGCAGTTTGTGATTGAATTTATATTGGCTACATGTATACGATAATGTCAGATTACTTCTTCCTAACCCATAGGCTCACAGGACGTGTACCAGCAATCTCTCTATACACAGAATCAGGTGTCACAGTACCAACAACAGTTTCACCAGGTAACATACACTTCAATCTCTTTATAACACTGTTCATTATAACACTGTTTTGGATATAACATTGTTCAAAAATGGATCCCAAAAATGTATAGATTATATTGAAAAATGAATGGTCATTTTTGTCGCACCTGCGTTAGCACGCAGGTGTGATAAAGGCGTTCCGTGACCCGCCTGTTCGTACGTTCGTCCGTTCGTCAACAATTGACTTGTGAGTGCAACTCCTCCTACAGTTTTTTGCCAATCGTTTTGAAACTTCATAGATGTTTTGGCCATAGCGTGTAGATGTGCATATTGTTTGCTCATAATTTTCAGATATTTTTAGCTCACCTGAGCTCTGCTCAGGATGAGCTATTGTGATCACTTTTCGTCCGTCCGTCCGTGCGTCCGTCCGTCCGTTAACATTTTCAAACGACTTCTCCTCTGAAACAGCTGAGCCAATTTTGCTCAAATTTCATATGGAGCCTCCTTAGGGTGGGGGAACGAAAAATTGCTAAAATGGTCGCGGTCCGTTGACCAAGATGGCCGCCAAGCCCATATATGGTAAAAACCTTTAAAAATCTTCTTCTCCAGAACCGAGAATGCCTTGGGGCTGAACCTTTGCAGGAATCATTGGGGACGGGAGGTCTACCAGAATTGCTAAAAGAATTGTCGTACGTTGACGTTTGACCTTTTTACGGCAAGGTCAAGTTTGCTTCCCTATACATTTGTATGGGAAAAACCTTTAAAAATCTTCTCCAAAACCGAGCATGCCTTATGGCTGAATCTTTGCATATATCTTTGGGAACAGGAGAGCTACCAAAATTGCTAAAATAATGGTCGTACATTGACATTTGACCTTTTTACGTTAAGGTCAATTTTGCTTCCTTATGCATTTGTATGGGAAAAATGACCAGAATTTCAAACAACTTCTCCTCTGGAGCCTCTGGGCCAATTTTGCTCAAATTTCATATGGAGCCTCCTTAGGGTGGGGGAACAAAAAATTGCTAAAATGGTCACGGTCAGTTGACCAAGATGGCCGCCACGCCCATATATGGTAAAAACCTTTAAAAATCTTCTCCTTCAGAACCGAGAATGCCTTTGGGCTGAACCTTGGCAGGAATCATCGAGGACGGGAGGTCTACCATTATTGCTAAAAGAATTGTCGTACGTTGACGTTTGATCTTTTTACGGCAAGGTCAAGTTTGCTTCCCTGTGCATTTGTATGGGAAAAACCTTTAAAAATCTTCTTCTCCAAAACCGAGCATGCCTTATGGCTGAATCTTTGCATATATCTTCGGGAACAAGAGGGCTACCAAAATTGCTAAAATAATGGTCGTACATTGACATTTGACCTTTTTACGTTAAGGTCAATTTTGCTTCCTTATGCATTTGTATGGGAAAAATGACCAGAATTTCAAACAACTTCTTCTCTGGAGCCTCTGGGCCAATTTTGCTCAAATTTCATATGGAGCCTCCTTAGGGTGGGGGAACAAAAAATTGCTAAAATGGTCACGGTCAGTTGACCAAGATGGCCGCCACGCCCATATATGGTAAAAACCTTTAAAAATCTTCTCCTTCAGAACCGAGAATGCCTTTGGGCTGAACCTTGGCAGGAATCATCGAGGACGGGAGGTCTACCATTATTGCTAAAAGAATTGTCGTACGTTGACGTTTGATCTTTTTACGGCAAGGTCAAGTTTGCTTCCCTGTGCATTTGTATGGGAAAAACCTTTAAAAATCTTCTTCTCCAAAACCGAGCATGCCTTATGGCTGAATCTTTGCATATATCTTCGGGAACAAGAGGGCTACCAAAATTGCTAAAATAATGGTCGTACATTGACATTTGACCTTTTTACGTTAAGGTCAATTTTGCTTCCTTATGCATTTGTATGGGAAAAATGTTCAGAATTTCAAACAACTTCTTCTCTGGAGCCTCTGGGCCAATTTTGCTCAAATTTCATATGGAGCCTCCTTAGGTAGGGGGAACAAAAGATTGCTAAAATGGTCACGGTTCATTGACCAAGATGGGCGCCATGCCCATATATGGTAAAAACCTTTATAAATCTTCTTCTCTAGAACAGAGGATACTTTGGGGCTGAATATTTGCATAAATCATCAGGGACAGGGGGTCTACCAAAGTTGCTAAAATAATGGTCATACATTGACATTTGACCTTTTTACGGCAAGGTCAAGTTGCTTCCTTATGCATTTGCATGGGGAAAAACATTTAAAAATCTTATTCTCCAAAACCGAGGATGGCTTGTGGCTGAATCTTTGCATATATCATCTGGAACGGGCGGTCTACCAAAGTTGCTAAAATAATTGTCATACATTGACATTTAACCTTTTTACGGCGAGGTCAAGTTTGCTTCTGTATGCATTTGTATGGGCGCCATACATTTGTATGGAAAAAAATTTGATAATTTCAAATGGCTTTTCCTCTGAAGCCTCCGGGCCAGTGTTGCTCAAATTTCATGCGGAGCCTCCGTGGGCAGGAGAATGAAAGATTGCTAAAATGGGTATGGTCCATTGATCAAAATGGCTGCCATGCCATTATATGGTAAAAACCTTTAAAAATCATCTTCTCCATAACCAAATAAGCCCTGGGTCCTAATCTTTGCACAAATTATAGGGGACAGGAGATCTACCAAAATTGCTCAAATGATGGTTTATGTTGACATTTGACCTTTTTACCTCCCAGGTCAAATTTGCTTCCCTATTTGTGTGGGCCATATACATTTATATTGAAAGTATCGAAGTGACTTGTAGATCAACAGTAGTTAAAATTGTTCTGATTGGAAATCTAAGATGGCCATCATCTGGTTTATATTTATAATATGTCCCTGCCACTGTGCTGTTTACATGTATAAAATCACGATTCTTCAGAAACCACTTAGCCAATTTCCACCAAATTTCACATTGATCCTTCTGTTGAAATGTGATTGATAGTTTATTCATGATCATGCTCCATTGACTGTCAGGCCCATATATTCTTCTTCAAAACTAAGAACTGCTCAAATGATGATATTTTCATTAGTTGCGATGATAGGATTGGATAAATGTTGCATAACATCTGCATGTCTGCAGTGGCTATGTCACTCAGGTGAGCGAATTGTGGCCCGTGGGCCTCTTGTTTTTTTTTCAACTTTTTCCGCTTTGTTAACTTAGTCGTTTTTTACCTAAAACCCTTATAGTCAGTGGTTGTCTTGTGAGCGCAACTCCTCCTACAGTTTTTGGCCAATCATTTTGAAACTTCACAGATGTTTTGGCAATGGTGTATAGATGGGCATATTGTTTGCTCATAATTCTCAGATTTTTTTTTTTTTTTTTTACTTTTTTCGCTTTGTTAACTTAGTCAGTTTTTACCTAAAACCCTAATAGTCAGTGGGTGTCTTGTGAGCGCAAATCCTCCTACAGTTTTTGGCCAATCATTTTGAAACTTTACAGATGTTTTGGCCGTGGTGTGTAGATGCGCATATTGTTTGTTCATAATTCTCAGATTTTTTTTTCAACTTTTTTCGCTTTGTTAACTTAGTCAGTTTTTACCTAAAACCATATTAGTCAGTGGGTGTCTCGTGAGCGCAACTCCTCCTACAGTTTTTGGCCAATCATTTTGAAACTTCACAGATGTTTTAGCCATGGTGTGTAGATGCGCATATTGTTTGCTCATAATTCTCAGATTTTTTTTTCAACTTTGTTTAAAACTTAGTCAGTTTTTACCTAAAACCCTTATAGTCAGTGGGTGTCTCGTGAGCGCAACTCCTCCTGCAGTTTTAGGCCAATAGTTTTGAAACTTCACAGATGATTAGGTCAGGGTCTGAAGATTTGCATATTATTTGCACATAAGTCTCAGATTTTTTTTTTTCAACTTTTTTTCGCTTTGTTAACTTGGTCAGTTTTTGCCTAAAACCCTTATAGTCAGTGGGTGTTTCGTGAGCGCAACTTGTCATGCAGTTTTAGGCTAATAGCTTTGAAACTTCACATATGATTAGGACATGGTCTGAAGATGTGCATATTTTTTGCACATTAATCTCAGATTCATTTCAGCAGAGTTAGGGGTCCTTGATTTATCCCCAAAATTGGTTTCCGCTCAATATCTTGTGAAAGAATTGATGGATTAGGATCATATTTTGCATACATATTGTTGTTAACAATACCTAGCTTGGGATTTCGTCAATTTTCAGCTGAGTTACTGGCCTTGATTAATGGGAAAAAATGATACCCGCTCAATATCAATATCTTGTGAAATAATGGACAGGTTTAGATAAAATTTTGCAAGCCAATATTCCAAATTTTTTACTTTGTCCATTTTTCTAACCTATCAATTTCTTGAATACTGCAAAATAGATTTTTTTCAATACATATAGGAACTTGTATGACTTAATCCCCGCAGGTGCGACATCGCTTTCCGCGGATTTCTTGTTCAATATAATCTATACATTTTTGTTTGGATATAACAAGGTTGTTTAACAAACAAGGTTTATGCTATAGACCCCAACTATAGTGTTATAAAGAGGTGGTGTACTTCTTGAATTGAAATTCATTGTTTTATGTCTGTAATATTGACAACAATCGTAGCAAAATGAATTCAGGGCAGGGAGATTGAACTTTCAAGTTTTCTCTCTTGACTTATGATAGATTTATCTAGATCACTGTTCAGAAGTGTTGGGTGGCTGACTGGTAAACACTCCTGATTTTGAATCACAAGGTCCCAGGCTTGAATCAAGCTATAGGCAGAATTAATTCCACTTATGACTGAAGGGCACTACATAGCACAAGGCCTTTTCATTATCACCCATCATCTCGATATGACAAATAATGTTGAAAGGGACAGGGATGATAAACTTTAGAATCAATCCTGATTTCAGGGTTGATAACTTCCATTTTAAGCATGAAATTTCACTTTTACACTTGTTCACAAGACCGTCCTTTTGTGTCAAAAGTGGTTATTTGGGGTTAATTTATGCCTGAATTTGGGTTAATTTATGCTTCTAATGAGTGCCCACAACATATGTTTTCATTAAAAAATAAGAATATTAGTGGGTTTTGGACTGAATTTTTAGACTCGGGATTGATAATTAATTAACAAAGTTCTATTCTCGCCCCTGACAGGATGTAAAACCGCAAATAAGGCGGAATTCCACTCATGACTGTATGGCGCTTTATTGCACACAGCCTTCTACTGTCTAGTAAGGCTGGCACAATCGATAAATTCCACACAAATGATTATTATTACAGATTTGCTAATATCGATCATTTAATTTCTGCGTCTCTTACTTTACCGTATTTACCCTTAGTATTCAGACACCTCACCTCCTTGTCATACTTTTAAAATCTAAAATTTGAACAATTACAACTTAACGTACTACCCAATGTTGTGTCTAAAATAGCTGGATGAGTGGCAAACAGTGTAGACCCTGATGAGATTTGCAGTCAGATCAAATACATACAGTAAAGTACAACATATGCTCAGATAGACAGGTAAAATTATGACCAAATCTTCAGTGATTACTAATCGATTATCGATCGCAATGGCAGGACCGATAATCGATTATCTTTTCAGCCCTGATTAGCCAGCCTTACTATCTAGATACGACTTAAATATTGTTGAAGAGGACCCTGAAACGCCAAATCATCATCTGTAATTGGAATTCATTCCATATTTTATGTCTGTAATTTTGACGAAGATCATAGTTCCGGGTAACATGCTTATTTAGGTAGAAATGTTGGCCAAGAGATTGAACCGTATTACCGTATTCAACCTAATAACCGCACCGTGTGCTTGGGTTTTTCAAAATTACTGTGAAAACTTGTATTAAATTATGTATCCACCTACTATAAGTAAAACAAGATCTGCAAATGACTTATTTAATGGTGCTTACGCGATGTTTCTTTTTTTCTTTTTATTCATTTTTTCTGATATTCTTTCTAAAAAGCATATGTTGTGGGTACTCATTTGAATTGCATCGACAAGTCGATGCAATTCAAATGGGTACCCACAACATATGCCTTTATAAAGAAGTAGACAAAAAGTACACTGGCTGTAATCTGAAGACTACAGAATTACTTGACTGCGCCCTTATAGGGGTGTGTGCGGTAATTAGGTCGAATACGGTATCTTATGATGGAGATGTATCTAGAAAACTTTATTTGCAATCTAGAGACTGTTAAAACTACAGCCTCCAATCCATATGTATTTGTATACAGAGAGATGCTGCAAGTCAAGAGTATGCTATTGTTTTTATTATAAACCTGTGTATACACATACCCTTTTCAACTGAAAAGTACTGATATTCTCATTTCTTCATGAAAATAGGGCACTCATTAGAAGCACGTTGTCAAGGCACTTCAAATGAGTAACAAGATTTACTGGCTCATATCTGGGGCTCTGTATATTATTTGAAAATCAACTGATCGCACAATTATATGTATTGATAATTTGATAAGTGTTGAACTTGTTCAGACTTTGTTTGAATCTTCCTCAGTGAAATCTCATTTGAATGCTATATTGTTGTTCTGTATTTATTGTAGCTTGGGTTCCCATCCCAAAGCTATGATGTAGGCAAGCCAAGTTATGCTGCGCCTCGTATGCCGAGCCCAGGCATTGCAAATCAGCCAGCTCCAAACATGTACCAGCAACCTCAAGCACAGGGAATGAGGCCTAGTGCTGTAAGTTATTCTTTACGTTATAGATAAACCATGGTTATTGTCGAGGTTTTGGGTATACGTCTTAGTCATACCATGGTTCCTGCGCATGTACGGTGCGATAATGCACGAGCATGAGCGAGTGCATTATTGCACATACATGCGCAGAACCATGGTATAACTGACTTATCACATTTGCATCCATGTAGACCATCTACATCATGAGATATTTCATGCTAGATGTTGGGAATTTAGGCCATTATGTGATAACACTCTTTTAACTTCAGCAGATGACAAATTTATTTTTACCAGGAAATAGGCTCTTGACATTTCATGCAAATTTCATGAAATGTCAAAGCCTATTTTCGGGGGTGGTCCGGTGGTGGGAAGGTGTCGTGATTCTTACATCACCTGGGTGTCCAACTAATGGCTTACAGCTGGACAAGGCCTGCTATCCTTGTAGCGGGTAAGGGTACAGGGGGGAATGTTTTTATTTCTTCTGTTTCTTCACTTTCATTCCTGTTCCTCTTTCTTCCCAGTTCCTCTCTTTCATCGCTTCTACTATCTCTTCTATCTCTTTTCTCCCTTTCTGTGGGAGACGACACAAAATGACCCACGAGGGTTGACGTGTCGTTAAATCCCAACACAACCAATCAAATCAAAGCCTATTTTCTGGCAGAAATATTTCAAGGTGTCATTTGTAGTGTTGTTCGAATGATTGTTTATAATCGAAAATCGTTCATCAACAACCAGTCGAGCTGGCCTTGGTGGCTCAGTTGGATGTGCCGTCCAACTGAGACGAGGAGGTCGCGGGTTCACCCTGCCAAGGTTGTGCCTGTTTGACGTGTAAAGCGCTCATACATATTTATGCATTTTCATCGTTTCTTGTGTTTTTCTATATATAGTACAGTAAAAAAAGAAGTTCCTGCGGTCACACGAATCACCGAAATACCGGAATACTACCGAAATACGGTATACCCGTGAAAAATATAGGTATACCTGTAAAAGACACCTATTAAAGACACCGATATTGGCTTTAATTAATTAAGTAATATTATGTCAGCCGAATGGAAAAGGGATACTATTTTAACATCAAATTATTTGCAAATTGTTTTTGAAGTGTATTTTCCTTTTTTTTTTCTTTTGAAAACATGGTTGATAGTCAGCTAAATCAGAGTCGAAATACGACCGGAATATCAATGTAAAACGTGAATTACCTACACTTCAAATGAAAAGTACATACACAAGGTTCGCACAGGCTTGAAAAGTACTTGAAAATGACCCCCGCTGAGGTCGGCAACATTTTTTCGTGGAGATTGATCATAAAATATTTTCTACGGTCATTCTCTCCCTTCCCCTGATTCAAGAAGGGCAGTTGTCAGTTTCTGGCGAAAGAGTGCACAATACTGGTTAACTGCTTAGAGGACTAAGCCTGCCCAGTATAAGCAGGGGTCAGGCTACAGGGCGACTGGGGTGAAATAGTCGCCCTTAAGGCCTCTAAGTCGCTCTGATTTTTGCAACTTTTGAAAAAGCTAATACTTGTGCAAAACGAACTTTTTGTTAGGAGAAATCCAGTAAAAATTGAACAAACATGCAAAGGTAAATTCTTTTGAAAAAAAGTTGTTAGAAGTATCAGAAATGCCACAGAATAAAAGTCTAATGTGGTTAAACAAGTTTTGGAGGAAAACTGTTTGCCTACTAAGTGACCAAAAAATCATTTTCGTCAATGTCATTAGTTTTAGGGGGTGTCGGTTTTTTCATAAATGAACCATTGACGTGCTGAAAATTGGTCAGAAACAGCATTAAAAATGCTAAAAACTAAGTTTAAAAGTTGACAGACATTTTTGCTAACAAATTTCTTTTTATCATTATGTTCATAGCTTATCAGATCTTGATGTTTTGACTGAGAAGGTCAATTTCCAAAAAGAGATATGGGTGCAGATATGATGCATTTGCCCTACTCACCTCTGTGTTTCTGTGGATCATTTAATTGGTTTAGAAGCAAGAATTAACAGATCTACAGTAAAAATTGTTTCCTTTTTTATGCCCCCAACTTCAAAGAAGTTGGAGGGGCATATTGCTTCTGGGTTGTTCGTCCGTCTGTCAGTCTGTCCGTCCGTCCGTCCGTTCGTCACGCTTTTTGATGCATAGCATAACTTTAAAACCGTGAATGCTACTTTTTTGAAATTTCATATATGGATTCCTCATGAAAAAATAGCTGACACATATTTTTTTTCTTGACAGGATTATGCCCCTTTTCTGAGTTATGGCCCTTTGAAAAAATATGGATGCAATCTTGTCAGCAAAATATCTCAAAAACTATTATAGCTAGAGCCTTGAAACTTGATGAATAGACTGGTAGTGATGAGTAGACAACCTGATTAACTTTTGAAGAAATTTTGAAAAATACTTCTTGAGCTATGGCCCTTTGTAATTTTGGGCAATTTTACCTTGTCAGCAAAATATCTCAAAAACTGTTAGAGTTAGAGCCTTGAAACTTAGTAAATGGATTTGTAGTGATGAGTAGATGACCTGATTAACTTTTGAAGAAATTCTGAAAAATACTTCATGAGTTATGGCCCTTTGTAATTTTGGGCATTTATCTTGTCAGCAAAATATCTCAAAAACCGTTGGAGCTAGAGCCTTGAAACTTAATGAATAGACTGGTAGTGATGAGTAGACAACCTGATTAACTTTTGAAGAAATTTTGAAAAATGCCTTTTGAGTTATGGCCTTTTGTAATTTTGGGCATTTTTACCTTGTCAGCAAAATATCTCAAAAACTGTTAGAGCTTGAGCCTTGAAACTTAGTAAATGGATTTGTAGTGATGTGTAGATGACCTGATTAACTTTTGAAGAAATTCTGAAAAACACTTCATGAGTTATGGCCCTTTGTAATTTAGGGCATTTTTAACTTGTAAGCAAAATATCTCAAAAACTATTGAAGCTAGAGCCTTGAAACTTGATGAATAGACTGGTAGTGATGAGTAGACAACCTGATAAACTTTTGAAGAAATTTTGAAATATACTTCTTGAGTTATGCTCCTTTGTAATTTTAGGCATTTTTATCTTGTCAGCAAAATATCTCAAAAACTGTTAGAGCTAGAGCCTTGAAACTTAGTAAATGGATTTGTAGTGACGAGTAGATGACCTGATTAATTTTTGAAGAAATTCTGAAAAATACTTCATGAGTTATGGCCCTTTGTAATTTTGGGCAATTTTACCTTGTCAGCAAAATATCTCAAAAACTGTTGGAACTAGAGCCTTGACACTTGATGAATAGACTGGTAGTGATGAGTAGACAACCTGATTAACGTTTGAAGAAATTTTGAAATATACTTCTTGAGTTATGCCCCTTTGTTATTTTGGGCATTTTTATCTTGTCAGCAAAATATCTCAAAAACTATTAGAGCTAGAGACTTGAAACTTGGTGAATTGATTGGTAATGATGAGTAGATGACCTGATTAATTTTTTTGTAAATTCTGAAAAATATTTCATAAGTAATGGCCCTTTGTAAATTTGGGCATGTTTCCCTTGTGAACAAAATATCTCAAAAACTTTTGAAGCTGGAGCCTTGAAACTTGATGAATAGATTGGTAGCGATGAGTAGATGACCTGATTATGCCCCCAGTTTCGAATGAAATTGATGGGGCATATTATTTTGCCTTCATTTGTCCATCCGACTGTTTGTCCGTTCATCAAGCTTTTTTTGTGCATGCCATATCTTAAGAACCCTGCACGCTAGGGTTTTGAAATTTTATATTTGGGTTCCCAATGAAAAAATAGCCGACCCGTATTTTGTTTCTTGTCTAGCATGTTTATTTAAAGTTATGCCCCTTTGAAAAAAATCAGAATTAAATCTTGTGAGCAAGATATCTTGAAAAGTATTTAAGCTGGGTTCTTGAAATTCGATACAGTGAGGGGGAATGATGTTTACATTACCCGATTATATTTTGAGAGAATTCCATGAAAATATTGATAAAGTTACGGCCCTTTGCAGTTCTGCTCATTTTGACCTTGTCAGCAAGATTTCTCGAAAAGCACTTAAGCTAGGGTCTTGACATATTATATGCTGATTGGGGATGATGTGGACATTACCTGGTTTGTTTTTTAGGGAATTCCATGAAAAATTGATGTAGTTATGGCCCTTTGTAGTTCTAGGCATTTTGACTTTTTCAGCAAGATATCTCAAAAAGTATTTAAGCTAGAGCCATGATATTTGGTATACTGATTGGGATTGAGGAGGAGATCACCTGAATAAATTTTGAACCAATTAAATGAAATGTTGGAGTTATGGCCCTTCGCAATTTCGGGCCATTTAATGTCGTTGCTTTATTGTGTATAGCATAAGTTTAGAACCATGTATGCTAATGTTTTGAAATTTCATGTTCTGATTCCTCATGAAAAAATAGGTGATCCGTATTTTTTTCTTATCCCAATCATCTCCTATTTTTGAGTTATTTCCCTTTGATAAAATAACATTGAAATCATATATTTGTACTGTTGTTACCGTCATGGCTAAGCAGTGTTGGAGTCAAACAGTGTTAGAGTCAGGCAGTTGGGGGCATAGTGTTTTACAAACACCAGCTCTAGTTTTTGTTAATTCCCAAGACAATGCGGTAAAGGGAGTCGAGAGTCCTTAAGTGTCATGCTTTCAGTAAGGTGATAGGTTAACCAAGTCTTGACTTCTCCCTCATCCTATAAAACTTCTCCCTGTTTTGTCTGGAGGGAGAAGTCACTTCTCCCTAAATTTCTGAGTCAGCTTGACCCTTGATAAGTGTGGTTAGGTGAACTGACCACGCTCGACATGACCCTGTTGGGTTGACTGAGCCGTAAAACCTCAACACAAATAAAATAAATACTTGAAAATGAAGGGTAGTCTTGAAAAGTCCTTGAAAACAAAATTTGTCTTGAAAAGCCCTTGAAAACTGTCCATAGACCTTGAAAAGTACTTGAATTTCTCACATTTTCTTTTATTCTAGACAATTTTAAATCTCGGTGAGGATCAAAAAGTAAAGTTCCTAGAAAAAATCGGCAAGTTTCGAGGAAATTCAGAGGTACAGGGGTGCTATAATTAAAAAGGTTGAATGGGCTGGGCTTTTAAAACAAAAGTGCGAATACACATAGGTTCGAATGATCAGTACTTGATGTTTGGATTGTCTCCCTTGCAGACTGGTACTTGGTGATTTTGACAACTTTTATTACTGACAAAGGTCAGTTCCAATAACCAGACTAAACAAAAAACAAAAATGGCGTCTGCTGTTTTTTTGGACCCTGAATTTATTTTTGCGTAATGGAAAAGTGTGTTTATAGCAGAGTGTGGTAAAAGCAATATCCTTGGGCAAAGGAAACAAACACTAAACATAAGGTGTACTGCAGACCGTTAATAAGGACATCGATACAAATGGGTGAAAGAGCATTGTGGTCACAGGTGCAGGGAGAGGGGCATAAGAAACAAGAAAAGTGATGTCTCCGACATTCGTAAATTTCTTACAGGTGAAAACAGAAATTGCAACCACAGCTTATTATTTTTGGTTTTAAGAGAGTTCATTTTGACATTATTTGGCAGAAATTATCAGTTTTTTAACCCATAGTTTTTCACTGGATGTGTAACCAATGAATGACAGTGCCAGAATTTACGAATTTGTGTAAGTATTATAGTCCTTGAAAACTCAATGTTGGTCCTTGTAAAGTCCTTGAATTTGACTTGGCCATGCCTGTATGAACCCTGATACAACTTTTTGCATAAAACATTTATCGAGTGAATAATTTGTTCCGATTGATTTAGTATCAAAATATATGGCCAGTAGTAAGTCTCAAACACGACACACTGAAAGTTTATCATTTACGCATGTTTGAAACTTACGCAGATTAAACAACCAGTGCAGTCAGATGAGTTACGCCATCCTTATATCCATGGAGCTTGCAGCAGCATGCCTTTATAAATATGAGAATTATTGCATCAGTGTGTGTAAATATTACCGATTACTGGAATACATTGTGAAATTTTTTTATTGCTCTCCCCGCAAAAAAAAAAAAAAAAAAGTCTTATCTATTTCTTTGAACAGTAAATATTATTTAGACATCTAAATTTCCACTGTGTAGACAAGGATTGTATGGTCGTTCCTGGTACCGTGAAATGGTTTCACAAAGGTGGTTTGAGACCAGTGCCTCTATCAAAGTGTGCTACGCAAAGAAGCCGGCGTAGTCATTATCAATATGTGGGGGATGGGGGGGGGGGTGGGGGATGATATCGCCCCAGTTTCAACACCAGAAGAAATATTAAGGCGAATTTGTGGGGAATTGTTGACGACCTTTATGATTCGTGTGTTAAATCAGTCTTTATTGCAGAAATTTTGACTAGGAACGACCATGCAGCCTTTGTCAACACGATGGAAATCTAGATGTCTGACATAGCTATCCCCTAATATAGCAAATGTAGCCATGGTTAGTCATTGACTGAGGTAACCTGTTAAAATCTGACATAATATATGCAATTTAGAAATGAGTACATTATGTCCATATGACACTGCCTTATTTTAGCCATTTGCATAACACCTCAATTAAAAAAGGTGTCATATCAGAGCTGTTAGTAGTAATTAGTGGTTATTTATCTAGGCATTTTAGTGTTGAAAGAAATTTTAAAAGGTAAATAAAACCGTAAAAAAAAATACGAAAATATTATATTTTTCTATTTTTTTAATTAAATAATATTTACTGTTCAAAGAAATAGATAAGACTTCACTTTTTTTTTTCGGGGAGAGTGCTATATATAATATTTCGCAATGTATTCTAGTTATTGGTAATTTTCAGATCATTAGTATGTCTAGCTCACACTAGACGTGCCCTGGATTGAATATAAAGTGAACAGGGCGGCGCTTGGTGACAGACAGCGGCACCAAGTGTGCATGGGTAATCCATGAAAGCAAGGCTGTACAAATACATGTACATAACAATTACCGCTGCCTGTATGTGCCTTGAGTGCCTGGTAGCGTTAAAAATCAGCACAACAACAACAACAACTGTAATCGGTAATATTTACACATATTGATGCAACAATTCTCGTATTTATAAAGGCATGCTGTTGGAACACATTATATTTATATTTATATTTAAAATAATATTCATACAAGCTCCATGGATGTAAGGATGACGTTACTAATCATGACTGCATTGGTTGTTTAATCTGCATAGGTTTCAAACATGCGTAAATGATAAACTTTCGGTGTGTCGTGTTTGAGACTTTTACTACTGGCCATATTTTTTTTTTTATACATCATACATAACTAAAGCAATTGGAACAAATTATTCACTCAATTGATAAATGTTTTATACAAAAATTCGTAAGTACTTTTCGTTTGAAGTATAGGTAATTCATGTTTTTTACAGGTATTCCGGTCGTATAGCGGCTCTGATTTAGCAGACTATCAAGTTTTCAAATAAAAAAAAAAACACATCAAAGACAATTTGTAAATTATTTTTGAGATTAAAATATTGTCCCTTTTTCATTAGGTTGACATAATATTATTTAATTAATGAATTAAAGCCAATATTGGTGTTTTTAATAGGTGTCTTTTACAGGTATACCTATATTTTTCACGGGTATTCCAGTATTTCAGTAGTATCCCGGTATTTCGTGTGACCCAGTTCCTGTAATGTGTGGCATGCTTTAGACAGACAACTTCTTGAGGAGTAGTATTTGATGCTAATCGTGGGATAATTTTCATAAATCCTCAATAAAACATATGGGTACTCATTAAAAACATGTTGTGGGTACTCAATAGAAGCACCTCGTCAAGGGGCTTCTAATAAGTACCCACAATATATTTTTTTATTGAGAAATAAGAAAAATTATCCCATAATTATATATATACAGTACAGCCAACATCTCGTTCCGATTTTTCTCGGTCATCTCCCATTTTTTGTGTCTCAGTGACATCATGTCTGTCACCGGGACAGCGAGACATGCAGGTAATTACAGCGAGACAATCTAACGGTACAGGGAGCGTGACATAAATTGTGTGAGTTTTTTTATCGTCTTCTGTAGTGACAAAAAGGGTCACAGCGAGACATTTATGACTAAATTAAATCAGACAATTTAGCCAACAGCGAAGGCTGCGGCGTCTGATCTGGGCTTGAGGTGTCTGATCTGGGTTTGAGGCTTAAATCTGGTTTAGTATATGTCATGATTTTTTCATTTTTCATGTTAGAAATTATCGGATTACACAGCAGTGCATCATATTGAGCATGTGCAGTTTTTGCGTGAAAAAAATCTACTGTACTGTGTGCGTTATTCCTCTTTTTGCGCCACATCTTTCTTCATATGATTGTTATTTTTTTTTGATGATCCCGATAGCAACAGACAATGTCGCGTGTTAGAGCAGTGAAGGTGCAGCTGAGTTGGTTCATGTGTGCAGACTAGTCTTCGCATCCGACCATACTGTTTATATGTAAAAAAGTATGAAAGATGCTTAGATCAGACTACCAGTGCTTTTAATTGCTGCCTCTCAGTGTGATAGTTGTCCCGAGACAGGTGATGAATGCCTTCCGTACAAACTCCAAATGAGCCAGCACATGGCAAGACCTGCAAAAGACCACTGTGACCTACAAAGGCTACAACCTGTATATCCACCTGAAATGGTCAGAGCTTCCACTTATCTCTATTTCGACAGCCGATAGTCTGTAAATCAAAATACGCGACGCTGATGTGCAGACTGACCAGAGTCTTAAATGGTCGTGCAAGACTTATTGTAAGTTTTGTCGGGCACTGGCTCGTATTTCAGTTGGCAACAGGTTCAGCGTGGCGATTTCATTATTTGAGTGTTGTCCATTTTACTGATACATTCATAGCACATCTGTAACATGACTCTGACATATAGAATTCCTGTTATTGTGAAAGCCTGATCAGATGCTGCACTCTGTGGTACCTGATGAGGTCTGCACAATGAAGCCACTGATCAAACTACATGGACATGCAGGCTGATCTACTCTGGTCCCAAAAGTGTTTTCCAAATTGTCACATTCTGTGTCTCCCAAAATTAGGTTTATTCCTTTGTTCTTTTAAAATATTTACTAATGTTGCCTTGTTGGGTGAACCCTTGTTCCACAGAAAGCCCTGGGTAGCCCCATCCACTGTTCGGGCACTTAACATGGTCCTCATCAAAGCTCCACAGGGCTTCCATTAAATTTCAGACTCAGGAAGTCCCAGACTTCCTACCACTCAGATTTGGAAGTCCCACAGGAAAATCTAGGAAGTCCCACTTTTTCTGTGCTGTGTCAGGCTGCCCTTTGTTTAGCAGAACATAGGTTCTTATTTCAGTGTCGCACAGAATCATCATGATCTATAATGCTTTCAGATGTGTTTTAAAAATGTCCTTATCGCTTATTAAAATTTGATTGCATCTTTTTCGAAAGCCTGTACTTGTATGTCGGGCCTTAGAGAAAGCATCAACATTGGTACAACTTCGCAGTCTTTTCAAAGCCCAGAGAAGGAAAAAAAAAAAAAAATAAAAAAATAAAATGCATGAAAGAAAAGGCCCAAAACATATTTTCTTAAAAATAAACTATGCAGAAAGAACTTTGCAGACATGTATATAATGAAATATTTGTTCGGATTGAAGCCGGCTTCGGTGGCTCAGTTGGATGCGTCGTCCGACTGGAGACCAGGACGTCGCGGGTTCAACCCCCGCCGAGGTCAGCAACATTCTTTCGTGGAGATTGATCATGAAATATTTTCTCCGGTTATTCTATCTTTTCCGCTATTTCAAAAAGGGCAGTTGTCAGTTTCTGGCGAAAGAATGTTTCTAGCAAATTTCCGATAAGTTGGCGGGGCAGACATCAAACAACTCGTAAACTTGGGGGGGGGGGGGGGGGGTGTTTGACAGTTTTGGACATCTCAGGTATCCATTTCGGATGGACAAAAGAAATTTCTGAAATCTGCAGTACGTCTTTGAAGTTCAATTTGACCATCCAGTGGCAATCCCAGGGCATAACATACGTCATACGTCTGCTTAACGGAAGCCCTGGCTTCATATGAAAACGTACCGGATTCTGGTCCGGCCACACAAGTGGGTCCGGCATGGTCTTTTTTATTTAATGTGCCATAAAAAACGAAACAAATACACAAAATCACAAAGAGAATCAAAGATCTGTCCCTAATTGATGAATTCCATATTTGTGTTTGGTATTCCTGTATCTGCCTTTTCCCATGCAGCAACCACATGCGCTCAATATAAATGACGTACTGTGGTAAAATTCTCACTCGCGTGCGGCAACCGCACATGTGGATATAAATTTACTTAAAGGGGCCCTTTTGCTATCAAAGAGGCACTGAATCAGTAAGACAACCCATGTGAAAAGGGTGTTTGTCACATAAAAATTACACTTTACGCACACAAGGGGGGCATATAAACTAATGACAATTCAAATGGGTGAGTGAGTGTTTTATGTCCCACTGACAGCTAGGTGATACGGATATGTGGACCTTAGTTTGATGTCTCATATGAAAGACTGGAGAAGCCTGGGATCGAACTCATGACCCCTGGGTTACACTGAGGCACTCTTTCCCAATATTTCATATTGTTAAATATCAAATAAAAGGGCTGCAGACATTGCTCCTCCATTGCACTTACATCAAGCCAGTGCCATAACTGTTAATAAATTTATTAATAAAGTTTCAAAAAAATATCTCAAATAGTTTTCAAGTTCCAGAGTGGACACAAATATATTACAGAAATCACTAAAATATTTTCGATGTTCAGATGGCCATAACTCTAAAGTAGGCTCACTCGAAAGTATATGAAATAAAAGAAGGGCGGTTGTCAGTTTCTGCTGAAAGATTAACAGCTAATTTATAAGCATGCCACGGAAAAGTGTGCGAGCTTGACAAGACCGAAATAATGTCGACTGGGTAGTTTAACTCCAGTTCAAACCAAAATTACGTCGGTACAAAGTTCTCATGCCTGAAGTATGATTTACAATGTACGGTCATTGAATATGAGCGACGGGTAGTGGTGTACCGATGATCAGGTGGTATCGATTAGCGGCGTGCTAGAAGCTCCCGATTCCGATAATCGATTGAACTTTCTCACAATCGATCATCGGCAAACTGATTGACGCTGCATGTTTTCAATTAACCACGTGGGGTAAAACAAACAGTTACCTATTGATGTACTCAGAGACTATACTTGAGTATTCACAGATGTGTTTTCACAGTGTATGAGGACATTT
Source organism: Anodontia alba (assembly GCA_964016985.1). Lineage (NCBI taxonomy): Eukaryota > Metazoa > Mollusca > Bivalvia > Lucinida > Lucinidae > Anodontia > Anodontia alba. The sequence goes on from OZ024836.1 coordinate 6,240,936, forward strand.
GTCACTGATTACACACCTCATTGACCATAAAGATTTGTGACAATAAGCCGCCGCTTTTGATTTACAAAACTACGCAGTAGAAGGCGGGGCAGAGCAAGTTTCTTTTATTGGCTAGTGTGTAGTTATGACGTGTCATTCAGATTCACCAAGCCTGCCGACTGGTTCACGGTTGATTTGATGAAACAGAATCATTCTGTACAACAGATGGGCGGAAATAATGTGTAAACTGTTAAAGTCAAATGTATTGATAGTTCATGTTCCCTAAAATTAAGCTACCTGGTTCTATGACTCGCACAAATGTCCGTTTTGATGTATTTTTTGCCGCTGAAAATTTCTGAATGGAACAAACTCTTCAAAGTTTATTATTAATTAAAAGTGTCATAGCACTAGTAAAACAGCTTCAGCCCTTCAGACTAGTGTATCTGTCTTTTGTTGTTGTTTTTTTTCACCCAGTTTTTCATTTAAAATCAATAAAGCAACGCTGAAATTTACCGATTGCACACTAGTACCCGACACTGGACTAGTAGTCGGACATTTTCATTTTAATTCTTCCTGAACCATACAGGTGGGTTGAAGCTTATACAATGTCTTAAACAGCATTTTAAAGCATCATAGATATGTATTCTCTCTATGTTAAGTAGTTTTTTATTATTATTTGAATCTGCAAAAAAAAAAAAAAAAAAAAACAGTTTAAATTATTAATAACATGCTTAAAGACACATTTTGGATTGCATAACACACTAATGACTCTGAGGAGATTAAGATAAGAAATTCTTGGTGACTTTGGCCATCCTTTCAGGTAGGGGTCTGATAAGGGGAAATTAGATTTTATATCAGCAAAGTTTATGATGAAGACAGAGAAACAAATGTGGGTAATTTGGTGATAATTTGATGTTGTTGTTTTTTTCTAGTTATTCAATAAAATATACCTGGTTTTTGTTCATTAGAATTGTCTCTCCCAGGCAGTTCTAATGAAACCCACAATATATTTCATGGTGAAATACAGATATTTATGCTATATGCTAATTTATCACCAAATGCCCCCTTTATTTGTTTCTTTGGATCAAATACAGAAGATTAGGAAGATAGTATGAGAAGCTTTTTGGCATAAAATACAAATTCTAAATTGTCCAAAAACTTTTTGACATATTCCATAATGTATTGTTTTACTGAAATGGATTTATGGAATAAATGTGCAGTGTTCTTATTTACTTTAGAAAATAACTAAATGAATAAATAAATAAATATTTTCAATTTTATATTTCTATTTCAGTTCATTTGTACTTTTTCACAATGCAAGAAAAAAACAACACTTTTGTGTTTAGAAAAAAAAACTATCAAAAAAAAAAAAAAATAATAACAATAATAATAAATAAAAAAATAAAATGATACAATACAAATCAACAAATAAAATCAAGTTAAATGCAAAATTTGCAAATGAATTTATTTGATAGTAACATATTGAATACTGCTCAATTTTAAGAATTAATCCTTATATGGCCCCACCTAAGGAGACTTAACAGCCTTATAAAGATTCCATAATTACTTAGATAAGATAAGCCTTTGATGTGCGCTCTGTTATCAGGACTGTATATTGGCGGTGATCATGAAGGGGGGGTCTAGCCAAAGAAGGGAAAAAATGTCTTTAACATAGGCCACCAAATCACTGAAAAATAGTACTAACAAACGCTTTGTAAATATAGAGTTCAGTTGTTGTGCAGTACAGTTGAATGAACTTGTAAACATATGACCATGAACAAGGATTAACAGTGAAACATGCACGCCAAAGCGAATTATTCAGGAACGGATTATAATCGGAAAATCGCATCGGCAGCAGCAACCGATGCCAACCGATGATCGATTATGATTTACAGCCGATGTCCCACCACTATGACGGCTGGACAAAACCTACAATCTTTCAATGTATGTGCGACCAGCAAAGACTCTGGTCAGTCTGTGCATCAACCCACTATATAAAGTAAGCTTCTTGCTTAGCCCGGAGTCCACAGAAGGTGCATACTGTGTGATCAGCTTAGCACTCTGGGTAAAATTTACAACAGATGACATTTTGAAATATTTTTCTCATTCTTCCAAGAAAAAGGGATTTGGCATTTCATGCAAATTGTTTCCATTGCATGAAAAATCAAATCCTGTTTTCTGTTGCAAGAAATGTCAAATTTTGTTTTCTTGGAAATAAAAAAGTGACAAATTTGCCGTCTGCTGAATTAGCCTAGAGAGTGGTAATCCAAAAGTTGCGTGTTCGATACCCGCGAGCACCTTGAGCAAGACACTTTATCCTCATAGCTTATTATTGGTTTATATCCTGGTAGACTGCCTAGAATGTCGGTGAGGGTATATGACAATATAGACAAATATTTTTCCACTGATTGCATCTCTTTTACTCAAAATATATTTACTTGTAAATAAATTACGGTCTTGGTTTTGCATATTGAATGTTTTAAGACACAAAAACAACACTTTACATGGAAATGAAAGTTCCGAAGATTGCTCTGAAAGCCAATAAATATAATGTTCTAAATGTGTATACTGTAAGTGAATAACGTAACATTTGTACCCTGATAAATGCTGGGTAAGGTCCATTTGGGTATTTAACCCTTTTAAATTTAGTCAGTTGGGTAAGATCACATTATTTTTCAGTTTGAGTAAAGATACCCCAAAAATGAAAAGTAATTGGGTAAAAAGAAAGAGCACAAAATAGCCTGATTTAGGTATTTAAAATGTGTTATTTCTTTATACCCTTTTAATATTATGCTAGTATTTGTCATATGAAGAATCAAAAACACCTATTATGCGCAGTATTCATAATATAAAACAGTAATCAGGTGCTTTACTGGCCTTGAAACGTTAATTTTCACCCTGGAATTTGGTAATAATTGGGTACTTTCTCAAATCAATTGGGTATCAATACCCAAGTTTTTGAAAATGATATTTGCTGAAAACATTAGGGTATTTTACACGGATACTCCCCTTATCTCTTACCCTGGGAGTTAACTGCAATTGCTTTACGAGGCGGGCCCATGCGAAATGGGCTGGGGAACAGCATTTTTCTATGTTTAGAACCAAAAAATAGGGGTTGAAAGAAACCTACTGAAGAGACCAATACTGGCTTAAATTAAGAAACACATATACTCGGATACTTGAAAAGCCCAGAGGCCAAATCAGCTCATGCGAACAGCGAAGACTGATTCGCAGGCTGATCAGAGTATTCACTGGTCGCACAGGTGTTATTGTCCTAAAAGTGTTTTCCAAATTTTCATGATCCCTATTCCCCCAAATTAATTTCATTCCATTGACCTCTGCGGTGTCTGATCTGGGTGTACACTGTTTGCATAGGCCTATCTGTCCCAATACAGTGGAAACCACTAACGGTCACCTCCCCTTCCACTGATTCTTGAAGGGCAGTTGTCTTTATTAAAACAAAATATAGGTGACTATGTTTGAATAAAACTGTGCTGATATTGCTTCAGGCAAACACAGTCCGTCCTTAATGAATAACCTAAGTAAAGAGGAGCAGAATCATAGCAACAGATAAGGTGCTTTTTTCATCCAAAAAATGCTGATGTCTTTCTTATTTCTCCATGAAAACATGTTATGGGTACTCATTAGAAGCGCCTCGGTGAGGCGCTTCTAATGAGTACCCACAACATATGTTCGTGGAGAAATAAGAAAAATATTATGTGGATACCCCCTCTTATCTGTAGCTATGGCAGAATGCAGTTGAGGTAGCTAAACTACCCAAAATAAGGTCATTGCAGGGTCAGCCTCTCATATAGAGCTGTGTCAGGTATCAAATATCAATATTGAATAAGAACGGATCTCCACCTACATCTAGTTAAGATCCTACCTTTGGAAGAGATCATGGTTGTAGCCATATTTGATAATAGATTTCTTGATCAGAAATTCAACAGTTAATAACCTCAGTATCTCAGCCCCAGCCCAGGGATTGTAAAAAGTAGGCAACTCCAGTCACTGGAGCCACCCGCTTAACCAGTAATATGAGCCACCTACTTTTGTGTCAGTTTTATTAACTGTAATGCATCCGATGCTTGAAAGGAGCCACTTAATTTTGGAGCGTTTTACTTGAATTGTTTTTGACAATCCGGCCGCAGCTTCAAAATGACCTGTAGAGCTAGAATTATTGTTTTAATACTCCATTATTCAATGATTTCTGTGTCTGATGTTTTTCTATTTCTTATTTCAGCCCTTTTATCAAGGAGGGCAGCAACAGGGCATAAGACAACGCTACCCAGGAAATGTTCAAAACACACAGAGTCAAACATTGTACCCGGCAACAGGGGGTAACCAAGTTGTTTTCATTAACAGTCCCCCACAATTCAGTAACCAGCCTATTGTGATGGGAATGGTGAGTATAGAACTGGTATTGATTTGGCTGAATGTTCGTTGAAAATGATGCCTAACACATACGTGTACACAAACGAAGTTGAGATTCTGAATCTGCTAACATGATACTAGTGGCGTCCAAAAGTATGGATATTTTTCTAATTACTCCACAAAAACATATGTTATGTGTTCTCATTAGAAGCACCTCAGCGAGGCACTTCTAATGAATATCCACAGTATATGTTTTCATAGAGAAATTAGAAAAATTGTGCAGAGGTTTGGTGAGGCAAAGGTGTTGTGTATCTTATGTTAACGCTGGGGTCCAACTGAGATTGGCTTAGAGTTGGGCAAGGCCTGCTATCCTTGCAGCAGGTAAAGGTAGAAGGGGAATGATTTTAATTTTCTATTTCTTCACATCTTTCTCCCATGTCCCTCTCTTTCATCCTTAGCTGGCCTCGGTGGCTCAGTGGGATGCGCAGTCCGACTGGAGACCAGGAGGTCGCGGGTTCAACCCCCGCCGAGTTCGGCAACATTCTTTCGTGGAGATTGATCATGAAATATTTTCTATGGTCATTCTCTCCCTTCCGCTGATTCAAGAAGGGCAGTTGTCAGTTTCTGGCGAAAGAATGTGCACAATACTGGTTAACTGCTTAGAGGACTAAGCCTGCCAAGAATGTGCGGGTTGACTGGGCCGTAAAACATCAACACAAACTCTTTCATCCTTACTATCTCTTCTATCTCTCTGCTCCAGCCGGCCTCATTAGCTGGGTTGGATGCGCAGTCCAAATGGAGACCAAGTCACGGGTTCAGCCCCCGCTGGGGTCGGCAACATTTTTTTGTGGAGATTGATCATGAAATATTTCCTCGGTCATTCTCTCCCCTTGCTGATTCAAGAAGGGCAGTTGTCAGTTTCTGGTGAAAGAATGCACAATACTGGTTAACCGCTTAGAGGACTTAGCCTGCCCAGTAAACGTGTGGTTAGGTAAACTGACCACACTTGACATGACCCCATTGGGTTGACATGGCTGTAAAATCTCAACACAAACAAAAATCTCTCTGCTCCCTTTCTTTGGGAGATGACATAAAATGACCCACAAGGGTTGACATATCGTTAAACCAGAACACAATCAAAGAAAATTATTGACCTGGTACCCACTCTTTTGTAGACCTATGATGCCGGCCTCGATGGCTCAGTTGGATGCGCCGTCCGACGAGACCAGGAGGTTGCAGGTTCCACCCCCGTCGAGTTCGGCAACATTCTTTCGTGGAGATTGATCATGAAATATTTTCTACGGCCATTCTCTCCCTTCCGCTGATTCAAGAAGGGCAGTTGTCAGTTTCTGGCGAAAGAATGTGCACAATACTGGTTAACTGCTTAGAGGACTAAGCCTGCCAAGTAAATGTGTGGCTAGATAAATTGACCACACTCGACATGACCCCATTGGGTTGACTGGGCCGTAAAACCTCAACACAAACAAGACCTATGATTTGGTGTCTCTGTTGTATATCTGTCCATATTCTATTTCTTTGTCAACCTGTCGTAGCTCCAGATTTTGAATATTTTCTATGGTCGTTCTCTCCATTACGCTGATTCAAGAAGGGCAGTAGTCAGTTTCTGGCGAAAGAATGCGCACAATACTGGTTAGGTAAACTGACCGCGCTCGACATGACCCATTGGGTTGACTGGGCTGTAAAACCTCAACACAAACAAAAAATGTCTGTGTGTGTGTCAGTGCATCCATCTTGTTGTATCTTGTGTCCACAACTCACAACTTCTTTGTAACGGATACTTAATCTCAACTTCCTTTTTGCAAAAAAATTTTGTGAGGCACAGCTCCAGATAAGGCACTTTTTTTTTTTTTTTTTTCAACCAAAAAGTTTTGATATTTTTATACGCCCGTTTGAATACTGACATGTTATGTTATGTCCCTCAGGGTCAGTCTGTGACTCAGTCCATCTGTAAATTTTTTGTTTCTAGATAACTCCTCTTACAGTTTACATCTGATCAAACTGAAACTTGATATATAGTTAAACCATGATGTGGATCAGCGCATACTGTCTCGAGGTAACAGTCCACCAAATATTAACAGAGTTATGCCTGTTTGATTTTTTTTTCTAAACATTTTGTTTCCAGCTAAGCCCTCCTACAGTTTACATCCAATCAAGCTGAAACTTAATATATAGTTAGATCACAATGTGGGGCAGTGCATATTGTCTCGAAGTTTTAGTCCACCAAATATTAGCAGAGATATGCCACTTTAAAAATTTTTGTAAACATTTCGTTTCTGGCTAACTCCTATAGATTACATTCCATCAAGTTAAAACTTGATTTAGAGTTAAACCATGATGTGGAGCAGCACTTATTGTTTTGAGGTTGCATTCCACGGAATGTAACAGAGTTCTGCATCATCATCATCAGATTTTTGATTAACATGCAGGTACAGGGGCAATTTCCACATCAGTGGGCCCCCTTCCAGGTATCTGGTTTGCTGCACGCATGGCAGATCTCACTCCAAATCTCCATGTATATCTATCATGAGGGTCAATAGCCGAGGGCTACCACTCTCTGCAATCCCTCTCTGTCGGCTGCTTCCATGTCATCTTGGGCCTCCCAGGCCCACGCTTTCCCTCAACCTGTATGTCAATGGCTGTCTTCACTGCACCGTTGGAGCGTTCCATGTGTCCATACCAGCAGAGCTTTCTCTCCTTCAGAATAAAGTCCTTCAATGCCAAGCCACGCAAATAGCTCTTTGGATCTGGTGGTGACAATGTCTTGCAGCTTGACATTACAGAGCTGTAATGATCATTGCCCTGTCATATGCCCCTTTGAAGATTTCTGTAAACTTTTCATTTCTGGCTAACTCCTGCAGTTTTCATCAGGTCACCCTGAAACTTGGTTTATGGTTAGACCATGATGTGGAGCAGTACATATGTTTCAACTCACAGTCTGCCAAATATTAACAGAGCTATGCCCCTTAGAAAATTTCTGCACACATTTCATTTTCGGCTATCGCCTCCTATGCATTACATTATATTAAGCTGATAATTTGTAAATAGTTGCACAATGATGTGAAGCAGTGCATATTATCTCAAGGTAACAGTCCACCAGATAGTAGCAGAGTTTCTGTAAATGTTTTGTTTCTGGCTAACTCCTCCTGCAGTTTACATTCCATCAAGCTGAAACTTGATTTATAGTATTAGTTAGACCATGATGAGGAGCAGCACATATTGTTTGGAGGTACAATCCACAAAATATTAGCAGTAATGACCCTTTGAAAATTTCATCAGCTAACTCCTCCTATCAAGTAGCATATAAGACAGAGCTACTATGAATACTACCAGGCATTTTCGCTGGGGAACAGCTGATTGGTTAGTTTCAGGCAAGGTAGTTCAACCCTTATAAATCTTAAATTACCAAAACATTTCCTCAAGTGCTACCCATCTTATTTAGAACATTTTCCTTGCATAAAAACATTACTTGATGCTGCAGTTAACAGGCTTGAATGTTTTGTTTAAGATTACTGATAAAGAAGCTTGTGGTAATAAAACACTGGAAGGGTTCAGCATCTGACACTAATGGCCTGGAGAAATGTTAACCTGTTACCTTCAGACCAATCAGACAAATTTTTGCGGAAACAGCTATTCCTACGGAGATAATGTAGAATTTGGTTGCTCTGTCTAATAAGCTCTTGCTCCTATAGATTACATTAGATCAAGCTGAAATATTGTAAAAAGTTGCACCATGATGTGGGGTAGCACATACCAATTTGAGGTTAGTCCAGCAAATATTTCCTCCTACTACAGTTTATATCCCATTAAGCTGAAAGGTGATTTATAATTAGACCATGATCTGAAGCAGAGCATTTTGTTTCGAGGTTATAGTTATTGTTTCGAGGTTTCAAATATAATTCCTAGTTATGTCTGTCCATCCATATGAACTTTTCTTTTGGGCTAACCCCTCCTACTCTATCAGTATAGGTGCTACATCTGATTACTTGCCATGGGTGTATGATGCCATGCTTGCGGAGCTATGTTTAATATAGTTACATGCACAAATAAAGGTTGAAATGCCATTTCTATCATTTGTCAAGAAATATTTTAAAATATCCAAACAGAGTTAGTGCTGTCCCGACAAATGTCTGAACTGCCATTGGTCTAGCAGTCACCGTAACTCTAGATAAGGCCAAAAAAAATAATATGTGTGTTTCAGGTTTCTTCTGAAAATTCACCCTGGGTCGGTAGGTAGGTTTTTTTTTTTTTTTTTAATTTTTTTTTATTTTTTTTTTTTCGTGCTTAGTTTCTAAAGATAGCATTTTCCCCTGAACGAACAAAAAACAAAATCGAAAGTAGTGAAATACAAACCTCTTTTGCATCTTTTCAACCTTGAATGATGAAGTCGGCTTTCGTTGTCGACTGCTTGCTTTTATCGAGGGGCGGATGGTGTTGAAAACAAACATCTCGCATGCTCATACCATTCGCAAATGGCCTGAGGACGTTGACCGCGCCCTCGATGTGCGAGCATTTTTGCATGCAAATCGAAAGTATCGAAGCCATTCTTCAATCCCGCACTCCTCCGAACGCTTGCTAATAAACAACCATGAGTAAAATTTCAAGCATTTAACTGATCAAATAAAATTGTCTGGTCGTATTTTTACTAAAAATAAATCGCGACTATAAATCGATGTTGAAAACCAGGTGTCTATTCAGGTGTGACTGCTTACCGAAAAATGAAATGAACCGCAACGGATACAAGGGAGAAATTCATCCGAATCTGTGTTTTTATTTTTTATTTTTAAAAACGTCTAAACATTGATTGAATCGGCTGCCGAAACGACCGAATCGGTTGGGAAACCTGAAACACACTTATTTTTTTCTTACGCCTAATGCTTTTTTCAACCAAATATGTTGATATTTTTCTTCTTTTTCAATAAAAACATTTGTTGAGGATAACCACATAGCTCTTGATAAGGTGCTTTTCTCAATCAAAAAGTATCTGTATTTTTTTCTTATTTCTCGACGAAAACATGTTGTGGGTACTCATTAGAAGTGCCTCGGCAAGGCGCTTCTAATGAGTACCCACAACATCTGTTTTCGCCAAGAAATAGGAAAAATATTTACCTGATACCCACTCTTATCTAAACCTATGTAACCATGATTAGGAGTATCTCAGTAAGCTGCTTCTAATGAGTACCCACAACATCCGTTTTCTTGGAGAAAAAAGAAGTATTATCCTGACACCTCCTATTGTCTGCAGCTATAAAGCAGGACTTACAGGTAACAAAATGCTGACTATGAGTATGTGTCTTTCAGCCAAGGATGCCAAGTCCACAGTTCAACGCGACAAACATGGCACAGCCAAACAGTGTGTACCAGCAAATACAGCCGCCAGCAATATCACAAGGCTACGGAAATCCTCCGTTGTTTTACAATCAAACAGCACAACAACAGAGGCCACCCTCTACAGGGCAGCCGATACCCTCTCAGAAATCAAAGGAGAGACAGAAACATGTTTTAAAAATCGTTGATCCAAACACTGGCAAGGACATTATGCAAGAATATCAGACTTCAGAGCATTCCGGGGCTTCTAGTGATTCAGGCTCCAGAAGTACCCCAGTGAGTGGGAGCTCACTTGAGGTAAGTGTAATTCTGTCTTCATAGCTCCAGGTAAGAGGGGGTGTCCACATTATATTTTTTTTATTTCTCCACAAAAACTTGTGGGTACTCATTAGACCCACCTTGGCAAGGGGCTTGTAATGAGTACCCACAGAGTATGTTTTTATGAAGTAATAAAAAAAAAGTATGTTTGGGTTGGAAAAACATGTCATGTCGGGAGCTATATAAAAATATTGTTTCTTCACATTTGTAGAAGCATCCAGATGCATCTGTCTGTTGTAGACTGGTTGTGTAATGTGTACAGGAAATGTCCTAAATTTTCATACTAGTTTGGTCTGAATTTTGCTTTTTATGCACCAGTTGCTAAACCCTTGTCCTGCTGAATAAATTAAAATGCCATGCCCACTTCTAATTTTCAGCCAATCAGGTTACTTGATCCAGATTGTTGTTATAAATTTGCATACTTGATGGCAAACAATGCAGATCCAGATCAGTTGGCTTCTTCAGAAGCCAACTGATCTGGATCTACATTGTTTGCAAAAACCCTTGTCCTGCTGAATAAATTAAAATGCCATGCCCACTTCTAATTTTCAGCCAATCAGGTTACTTGATCCAGATTGTTGTTATAAATTTGCATACTTGATGGCAAACAGTGCAGATCCAGATCAGTTGGCTTCTTCAGAAGCCAACTGATCTGGATCTACACTGTTTGCAAAACAGGATATATCTGGGTTCAGCAGGACAAGGGTTAAAATACTTAGTGGAATGGCATACAGTTAATGAAATTTCAAAGCATATCTTGTCTCATGCTAAGTGTTAAATACATTTTTGTCTTTGAAATGTCGAAGCCTATTTGTCTCCTATGAAGAATTTGCATGAAATGTCAAAGCCAAGTGGTTTAGCACTCCTGACTTTTGATCACTAGAACCTGGGTTTGAATCAGCTCATGATTATGGCGCTTCATTGCACAGAGCCTTTCATTATCAGCTATCACCTAGGGTTAAGTCATATCACCTAGATATGACTTAACCCTTAAACTGCCAGTCACAACAATTGTCGTCTGCTTGTGATTTTAAAAGTCATTTTTGCAAACAGTGTGGACCTGGATCAGACTGCTCCTCAAGGAGCAGTCTGATCTGGGTCCACAGTTTGCCTGTATGCAAAAATAGGTTCGAAAAGTTTGCAAGAGTATTCAGCAGACGACATAAACAGAGGACATTTTCGGATGCAGGTTTTCTTGGTGTTTTAAGGGTTAAATCAATGTTGAAAGGGACCTAAAACACCAAATTATTTAAAGCAACAAATTATCATCATCTGTTATTGAAATTCAAACCATCATCATCATAATATTTTATCATGTTTGTTCTCCGGATGATGTGAAATGACATTTTACCATATTTACTCTTAGCATTCGGATGGACCAGTTTCATAGGCGATCATCAGTTGTATAAAACCAACTAATCATCATTTGACTATAAGAAAATATATTATTATTTTAGCCACTTTCCTGGTACTTATTCAAAGCTCCAGACAGGATATCCGCCGGCCTTGGTGGCTCAGTTGGATGCGCCGTCCGACTGGAGACCAGGAGGTCGCGGGTTCAACCCCCGCCGAGATCGGCAACATTCTTTCGTGGAGATTGATCATGAAATATTTTCTATGGTCATTCTCTCCCTTCCGCTGATTCAAGAAGGGCAGTTGTCAGTTTCTGGCGAAAGAATGTACACAATACTGGCTAACTGCTTAGAGGACTAAGCCTGCCCAGTAAACGTGTGGTTAGGTAAACTGACCGCGCTTGACATGACCTCATTGGGTTGACTGGGCCATAAAACCTCAACACAAACAAACATGAGGATATCCACATAATATTTTTCTTATAAATTTCTCCATGAAAACATACAGTGGACTTTAACGTTAAGGAGGAGTATTTGATGATAATTCTGGGATATTTCTCCAGTTCTCCATAAAAACATACGTTGTGGGGACTCTTTAGAAGCACCTCGGCAAAGCGCTTCTAATGAGTACCCACAACATATGTTTTTTGGAGAAATAAGAAAAATTATCCCATAATTATCACCAAGTACTCTTGCTTAACAAGTCCTCTGAACATATGTTATGTGTACTCATTAGAAGTACCCACAGCATGTTTTATAAGAAAGTATATCATTGCCAGAACTGGAGCTTTACTTGTATCAGGCTATTTTTATCAAAATTGTTTCACATTTGATTTATTTATTTTGATAAAATGACTGATTTAAGAATCAGAATTTGTTGCTCCAGTTTTGAACACTTTGATTGGTTTTGATAATATAGGAAAATTGATAGACAGCATCTGCAGGTAAGCAGTGGCTGTTTCATTCAGATGAGTGAGTTGTGTCCATGAGGCCCCATTATTTTTCTGAAAGAAAAAAAATCTTTGATATACAGTCGACTCTTGTTATCTCGAATTCCAAGGGACTCTCTGAAATACTTCGAGATATCCGTAGTTCGACATATCAGGTTTGCAGAATTGTGGAAAAAATAATTTTATTAACCACATTTAACAAACTGATAGGTAATTGGACTTTTGAAGTTAGAGATATATTGAAAATATTGTGGAAAAGAAGAGAAATTAGGAGCAATTTCTCCTCTTTTCTACAATATTTTCCATCTGTTGTTAGGTTTTCATGTATAGGCAGGGACCAGATTTTCACTTCGAGATAAGCGGTTATTCGAGATAAGCGAGGTCGAGGTAACGAGAGTCAACTGTAATTCACAGGGTATTTCAAGCATTAAACAAAAGAAAAAAAAAAAAAAGAAAAAAAAAAATAAATAAATAAAGAAAACAAAAAAATTGAATGCACAATCAATGGCATGCCATCGCAAATCCCAACGCTCCGTGCTAATGTTGCTTATAGCATGACAGACAGATGGACAAACAAATGGACGGACTCGCTTTGGCTCACCTTACTATGATAGAAAGTCATGTAGCAAGTTTGATTAAATTCAGCCCAGTGGTTTGGAGGAGATAATGATGTCAGAAAGGAAGTGATTTAGCGTTTGGTTAAATTCTGCCCAGTGTTTTAGGAGATAGCATGACGGACAGATGGACTGACGGCAGACATACGGACAACCCTTACCGTGAGGGAAGTCATGTAGCAAGTTTGGTTAAATTCTACTAAATGGTTTAGGAGGGGATAGTGTGACTGATGGACAAAGGCTTCACCATAACCCCATCCCTTGTTTAAAAAAGTGTGAGGATAAAAAATATATATATTTAGTCTATCATATGCTGCAATTTTGTATGACACTTAAGGGTTAATAGTTATTGTTTTGGTATAATTTCTTTGCAGCCAAGTATGATGTCTCAGTCACCACATAATGAAATAGCTGCAGAGTTCGCGGCCAAAGTGGCAGCAACTCTTTCACCTGCTGGTGCTGGTTCTTCACACACACCACAGCAGCCACATCGACCGCCTTCTGAGCCAAGTGCAGCACAACGTATGCAGCCTCAGCATTACCCGTCTTCCCTGGAAACAAGTCACGTTAACGTAATGCCACCTCGAATGATGGAAGGCGGCATGGTAATGCCCCAGGATCAGCCACAGCAACCTGTTCGTATAGCTCAGCCAGGAATGGCCCCTCCAACAGTGCCAATCGCTATTCCTGCAAACATGCCTCATGCACATTCACACAGGACACGATCTAGTACACCACCAAACAGTGTTGAAGCTATGCACATGAATCCGCCTGCAGTGATGGACAGTGAAGCTATGGGGCTCGTGATAGAAAGTATAGAACAGCCTCCATTAAATAGTGAAATAGTAGAACCTCAAGGTCTTTCACAAGGGGACATGACTCACATGCACCCCATTCAGCAACAGACTCATTTTACTCCCAATGTTCAACCACAGATTCATCCATTACAGCATCAGCTTAATCAAGAACCTGTTCATCAGTTACCGCCACAGGTATCAATAAATCAGCCACTGCCTCAACAGGGGTTAGTAAATCAACAGCCAGCACACATGTCAGTTAGTCCACAAGTAACGGTGAACCAACCACAGCAGCCATTGATGGTGAATCAACCACCACCTAAGATGGTGGCTAATCAACCGCTTCAACAGATGGCTGCTAATCAGCCACCTCAACATATACTGGCTAATCAGCCTCCGCCACAGATTCCAGTTAATCAGCCGCCACCCCAGGTAACAGCTAATCAGCCCCCGCAGATGCCGACTAATCAGCCACCACAGATGCCGACTAATCAGCCACCACAGATGCCAGCTAATCAGCCACCACAGATGCCAGCTAATCAGCCACCACAGATGCCAGCTAATCAGCCGCCACCAAAGGTGCCAGCTAATCAACCACCACCACCACAGATGCCAGCTAATCAGCCGCCACCAAAGGTGCCGGCTAATCAACCACCACCACCAATGGTGGTTAATCAGCCTCCACCTCATATCCCAGTTAATCAGCCGCCCCCTCCTCCAGTATCAGAAATAGGACAGCAGGCACCTGTGCCAACTCCAATAGTACAAACAGAAAAAGTGCCAGACGCTTTACAACGGCAACCCGAACCTGTGATGAAAAAGCAGTCGGAGCCTGTAGTGAAAAAACAAACAGAGTCCATGGTGAAAAAATCTGAGCCGGTAGTGAAAAAATCTGAGCCTGTCGTGCAACAGCCCCAGGCTGAACCTGCAAAACCAGTCCCGGTTAAAGACAAAACACCCCCACCCCCAATTTCGTCTGAACAATCTCGAGGGGAACCTGTTTCTGTTAGTGTAGAAAAAGTTGTCTCTCAAAGTAGAACTAGTAGCGAAGCAAGTGATTCTGTGAAACAGGATTCAGTTGATAAACGTGAAAAAACACCGGAACTGAATGTACTGCCACCCACCCCAGTTGAGAAGGAGGCAAAAACAGAAGTCCAGAAAACAGCTCCTAGCTCACAGACATCAGAACCAGTCAAGGAAGTAACAGGTTAGTGGTACATTGATAATCATAGGTCTAGATAACATTGGTATCGGGTAAATATTTTTCTTATTTCTCGACAAAAACATGTTTTGGGTATTCTTTAGAAGTGCCTCAGCACTTCTAATGAGTACCTGCAAAGTTTTTGTCGAGAAATAAGAAAAATACAGATACTTTTTGGTTGAGAAAAGTGCCTTATCAAGAGCTATGTTTATTCATGTCATAACTCTAGATAAAAGGGGTATCAGGTTAATATAATGTTTCTTATTGCTCCACAAAAACATATGTTGTTGGTACTTGTTAAAAAACAAAACAAAACAAAAAAAAAAAACTTTGTTTAATACTAAGTCCTTGATAGAGTTGTAAGGCAAAACATCAGATGGAATAAATAAAGTTTATGTTGTCTACAATACAAGAAAAAAAAAAAAAAAAAAAAAAAAAAAAAAAAAGGTGGGTACTCATTAGAATATGCCTTTACCAAGGTGCTTTTGAGAAGGAGAAAATAATTTTCTTATTTCTCGATCAAAAACATTTTTTGGTATTTATTAGAAGAGCCTCACTTCTAATGAATACTCAGGATTTTGTGGAGAAATAAGAAAAATGTCAGTACTGTTTGGATGGAAAAAAGCATGTTGTCTGGAAGAACACATGCATAATCTAGAGATCTAAGTAAGTAAAGTATGCTGATGAGAAGTTTTCTTACTTCTTCATGGAAACATACATTAGGGCACCTAAGCAAGTGCATTTGTGAGTACCCACAACAAAGGTTTTTGAAGAGAAATAAGGGAAAAAAGAAATAACATGTCTAGAGCTATAAAAATTGTCTGCGACAAATTTTTGGGAGAGCTGTCACTGTGTCGGCATGGACATTAGTCATAGCTTCTCCATAGATATTTATACCAACCGCAAATTTTGTTTGTGGGGGAGGGAGGGATGGGGAGTATACAGTTTTCACGTCCGTGTGTCCATCCGTGATGCTGGTTTTTATGCCCCCGCATCGGATGATGCCGGGGCATATAGTTTTTCGGTTTTCCTTACGTGGGTACGTGCATATGAATGTACGTCCTTCTGTACGAATGCGTGTTCGTACATATATACGTACGTAATCCTGTTAGACTTAGGTTTAGGCATTTGTACCAGGTAGAATTGTGCAGTTTTATAGTCAAGTACTCTACAGTGGGGGCATCCGTGTACTGTGGACACATTTCTAGTTTCCTAATATCTTGAAAACGCGGCCATGGATATTGGTTAATTTCTGCAGACACATTGATATCAATAAGCTGTACCTATATAAGAGAGCCAGCCTCGATGGCTCAGTTGGATGCGCCGTCCGAGTGGAGACCAGTAGGTCGCGGGTTCAACCCCCACCTAGGTCGGCAACATTCTTTTGTGGAGATTGAAATATTTTCTACGGTCATTCTTTCCCTTCTGCTGATACGAGAAGGGCAGTTGTCAGTTTCTGGCGAAAGACTGTGCACAATACTGGTTACCACTTAGAGGACTAAGCCTGCCCAGTAAACTTGTGGTTAGATAAACTGACCGCGCTCAACATGACCCTAAGGGGTTGACTGGGCCGTAAAATTCAACACAAACAAAACCTATATAAGAGAAAGTAAGGGCAAGGGGCCAATGCTCTTGGAGTTGTTGCCTTTTGTAAAATTCCGTGTGCCCCTCTGCGATGCTTGTTTTTTTTCCAAATATCTTGAAAATGCAGTGATGGATATTCATTAATATCTGCAGACACAATGATATCAATAAGGTGTACCTACATAAGAGAAAGTAAGGGCTAGGGCCAATTCTCTTGGAGTTATTGCCCTTTGTATTTTTTTTTCTTAATGCTGTAAAAAGTTTCTGTGCACACTATCTCTTTAACCAATGGCTGGAATTTGACCAAACTAGCATAGATACATCATCAGGATAGGGGAAAGAAGTGATTAGATTTTGGTGACCTTGACCTTATTTTTAAGATCACATTATAAATACTAAAAAAGTGAGCCTTGTGAATGCAGTAAAAAGTTTGTGTGCAGTCTATCCTTTTAACCAGTGGCTGGAATTTGACCAAACTAGCACAGATACATCATAAGGATGGGGGAAAGAAGTGATTAGATTTGTTAACCTTGACCTTATTTTCAAGGTCACTAAATTATAAATACTCAAAAAGTGAGCCTTGTGTGCACTCTATCTCATGAATCAATAGATGGAATTAGACCAAATTAGCACAGATGCATCATTGGGATTGGAGAAAGAAGTGATTAGATTATGGTGACATTTATCTCGTTTTCAAGGTACCGATTCTTTGAAACTCAAATTTTGATAGAAAAAGCTTGTGTGCACACTATATCCTGAACCAATGGCTGGAATTTTAACAAACTAGCACCGATACATTGTTAGGACATTGGAAAGAAGTGATTAGATTTTTGTGAATTCGACCTCATTTTCAAGGTTACTACAATATAAAGACTAAAAATGAGCCTTGTAAAAAGTTTGTGTGCTGGGGGCCGATACTCTTGGGAGTTACTGCCCTTTGTAAAATTTTATCTTGATGCAGTAAAAAGTTTGTGTGCAAGCTATCTCTTTAACCAATGGCTGGAATTTGACCAAACTAGCACAGATACATCATAAGGATGGGGGAAAGAAGTGATTAGATTTTGGTGACCATGACCTTATTTTCAAGGTCACTACATTATAAATACTCAATAAGTGTGTCTTGTGTGCACTCTTTGTCATGAATCAATAGATGGAATTGGATCAAACTAGCACAGATATATCATTTTGATTGGGGCAAGAAGTGATTAGATTTTGGTGACCTTTACCTCCCTTTCAAGGTCTCAGCGGCACTTTGAAACTCAAATTTTGATAGGAAAAGCTTGTGTGCACACTATATCTTGAGCCAATGACTGGAATTCTAACAAACTAGCACAGATACACCGTTAGGACATGGGAAAGAAGTGATTAGATTTTTATGACCTTGACCTCATTTTCAAGGTCACTACATTGTAAAGACTCTAAAAATGACCCTTTTGTGCACCCTATCTCATGAACCTTTAGATGGAATTTGTTCAAGCTAGCACAGATACTTCGTTGGGAGAAAGGAAATAGTGATTAGAGTTTGGTGACCTGGACCTCATTTTAAAGGTCACACTGACACTTTGAAACTTAAATTTTGATAGAAAAAAGCTTATGTGACACATTGATATCAATAAGGTATACCTACAGAAGAGAAAGGGCTAGGGACCCATTCTCTTAAGAGTTATTGCCCTTTGTAAAATTTCTTGCCTTGCTGAATCAATTAAGATGCAACACCCACTTCTAATTTCCAGCCAGTCAGATTACTTGATCCTGGTTTGTTTTTTTGATAGAAATTCACATATTTAATGACAGTGAAGATCCAGATCAGTTCAGAAGCCAACTGATCTGGATCTACACTCTTTGCTAAGACAGGGCATGTCATGTTCAGCAAGAGAAGGGTCAAAGGGGGGAAAGGTGTAATTTTTAAACAGGGTCTACACTGTTTGCCATTCCACTAAGTATTTTAAAAAATCAATTGCACAATACAGGGATATTTTTGGGATGGGCATATTGTGTTACCCCTGTCCATCCGCATCCGGGGTTAGTAATTTGCGTTTAAGTTTTTCAGGTGGGGGCATCCTTGGCTTTTGGATACATTTCTAGTTTACCTAAATTTTACTTATTGTAAGTTGTCTCTTAAAATACTTGAGGAATAGAGACAATTTACAAGAAATGTCAGTCTCTGTTTCTAGGACAAATGAGAAAAATATCAACAATTTGTCATCTGCTGAATTAGCCAAGGTAACGGTTAAATAATTTACAGATGACTGTTAGAATTTACCAGGTTAAACATGAAGGTGTGGAAGGAAAAAAGGAAGGAAAAAAAAATGAACTTTTTTTTTTCAGTCACAGAAGTTCCACCAAAGAAATCAAAGAAAAAATCCAAAGATTATGACAAAAAGGGTGAACAACTAGCTGCCTCATCAGATTTCGATGCCTATATTGACCATACAGTAAGTAAAATATGATTCAGCCTGCTGCAGGCAAAACTAACCATATTTACAGCTACAGGTAAGAGGGTTACCCATATAATTTTCTCATTTCTCGATGAAAAAATTGTGGGTACTCATTATGCTTCTAATGAGTATACCCACAACATATATTTATACCTACTGCATACAGAGCTCTAAACAAGAGGGAGGAAAGGGTATTTCAGCATTGAATTTTTGAAACTCAGCATTGAAATTTATGTTGAGGGGTAAAAATATCGATGTAATTTTGGATTTCAGCACTGAAATCAAATTTAGGGGTAAAACTTTTCAGTGAACTTTACATATTTTAATATAAAGCCATTTCCTTCACATTTATTCTTTTGTGAGTAGCAGCAGTAGATAAGATCAGAAAGTGTTTAACCCTTAAAGGTTCTATATTCCTCAGTATAGACATTTTTTATCCAAGAAAGGTTTAATAAATTGCTCTATAGTATTAATACAGTCATAAAATGTGGCATCTGACAGGCTGTAAAATTTTACTTATTAGTCTCTCGTTTTTGATCTGGATCAAAAATGAAATGATTTTTTATCGCACCTGCTTGTAGCAGGGTGCGATATAGACGTCAGATTTTCTGTCCGTCCGTCCGTTCGTCTGTCAGCATTTATGTCGAAGTTATTCTAATCAACTACAAGACTAAACAACCATCAAACGTTGCGTGAAACATCTTCCTGACCTCCTGACTTTGCGACATAGGCGTCCGCTTTTCCATTCGTCTGTCCGTCTGTCAACATTTATGTCGAAGTTCGACATTTATGTCAAAGTTAGTATTCTAATCAACTATAAGACTAAACAACCATCAAATCTTGCATGAAACATCTCCCTGACCTCCAGACTTTGTGACATAGGTGCCCGCTTTTCCATTGGTCTGTCCGTTCCTCCGTCTGTCTGTCCGTCTGTTAACAACTTAACAGTTCTGTTATGTCGAAGTTCGACATTTATGTCAAAGTTAGTATTCTAGTCAATACAAGACTAAACAACCATCAAACCTTGTATGAAACATCTCCCTGATCTCCTGCCTTTGCGACATAGGTGCCCGCTTTTCCATTCGTCTGTCCATTCATCCGTCTGTCTGTCTGTTAACAGTTCCGTTATGTCAAAGTTCGACATTTACGTCAGTTAGTATTCTAATCAACTACAATTCTACAACAACCATCATACCTTGCATGACACATCTAACTGACCTCTAGACTTGGCAGGTACATTGGCCCAATGACCTTGACCTATATTTTGCGCACCATTGACTTTGACATAATTTACGTTGACGTTCCAGATCTTCTCAACTATAAGGCGTACAGCTTCCAAATCTTGCATAGTGCTTAGATGTACTGACTCCGCAGGTACCTTGACCCGGTGACCATGATCTATATTTTGCGCTCCAGTGACTTTGACACATTTTGCGTCGACGTTCGATATCTCCTCAACTATAAGGCCTACAACCATCAAACCTTGCAAAGTGCTTCTTCTCAATGTACTGACTCGGCAGATACCTTGACCTGGTGACCTTGACCTATATTTTGGCTGCAGTGACTCAGACATAATTTACGTCAACATTCCAGATCTCCTCAAGTGTTAGACTCTAGCCACCAAACCTTGCATAGTGCTTCTCCTAGATGTACTGACTTGGCAGGTATCTTGACCCGGTGACCTTGACCTATATTTTGCGCTCCAGTGCCTTTTAAACATTTTACGTCACCGTTCAATATCTCCTCAACTATAAGGCCTACAACCATCAAACCTCGCATAGTGCTTCCCCAAAATGTACGGCCTCCGCAGGTACCTTGACTGGGTGACCTTGACCTATATTTCACGCTTCATTCACTTTTACACCTTTTATGCGCCCTTCCATATGTCCTCAGCTGTAAGGCCTTCAACCACCAAATCTTATATAGTGCTTCTTCTCGATGTACTGTCTTGGCAGGTACCTTGACCTGGTGGCCTTGACCTATATTTTGCACTCCAGTGACTTTGACACTTTTTATGTTGATGTTCGGTACCTCCTCAAATATAAGACCTACAACCACTTAACCTTGCATAGTGCTTCACCTCATTGCACTGGCTTGGCAGGTACCTTGACCCGGTGACCTTGACCTATATTTGACCTATTTTACGTTGATGTTTGATAACTCCTCAACTATAAGGCCTACAACCACCATACCTTGCATAGTGCTTCTCCTTGATGTACTGAATTAGCAGGTTCCTTGACCCATGACCTTGACCATATATATCACACTCCAACTTAAACACGTTTTATGTCCATGTTCCATTATCATTGGGCTGTATAATGCGAAAAGTCAGTGCTGAAGATATAGCCATTAGAGGGAATGGCACTGGCCTGGAATATATGTGCCCCACTAGGCACTTTGTCTACATTTTTTTCAACCCAGTTTTCCAACTAAGCACTGCTAAGAATGAAATAAACTTATTAAATAACCACATTCTGATTGTGGCTCCTGTGACTTCTGCCCCAGCAGGTGCGATGACGCCTTCCGCGGAATTCTTGTTTATTGTATCTCTGAATTAATGTTGGCGACAGTGTTTATTGTATCTCTGAATTAATGTTGGCGACAGTGGGCCCCCTTCCAGGTAGCTGGCTTGCTGCACGCATGGCAGATCTCACACCAGATCTCCAGGTATATCTATTATGAGGGTCGATAGCCGAGAGCTTCCACTCTCTGCAATCCCTCTCTTTCAGCTGCTTCTGTGTCATCTTGGGCTTCCCAGGCCCACGCTTTCCATCAACCTGTATGTCAAAGGCTGTAGCATTGGAGAGTTCCACATGTCCATACCAGCAGAGCCTTCTCTTCTTCAGAATGAGGTCCAGATCTTCAATGCCAAGCCTTGCAAGTAGCTCATTGGATCTGGTGGTGACAATGTCATGCGGCTTGACATTACAGATCTGTCTGATCATTGTCCTGTCATTTCACTGCAGAAGTTGGTTTGGCTTAAAATATGGATGGTTTAAAGTTTTATTCACCACTATTCCCATCCCTGCCCCTGACCTCAAGGTGCATCTCTGACTTAGAACTTTAGGCAGGGTAGGCAATTTAGCAAGCTTAAGAGTTTTGCTTAAGAATCTTTTATTATTTTTTTTTTTCTACTGGTTAACCGCTTAGAGGACTAAGCCTGCCCAGTAAACGTGTGGTTAGGTAAACTGACCACGCTCGACATGACCCCATTGGGTTGACTGGGCCGTAAAACCTCAACACAAACAAACAAGAAACAAACTTTTATTAACTTTAACTTGGAAATAATAAATAATAAATGCAGTTAGTTGGTCAGACATGGCTCAGCCTTGTGACATGGACTTGTGGGTCATGAAGTGAAGGTCAGCATGACCTGTAATTCATGGTCCAGTGATTGTCATATCTTGAAGTCTATTATATATATGTACATCATACTTTTGGATTATGAATCTGTATGACCCGAGGTTTGACCTTATAACAAATGTACATGCTCAGCCTTGTGACATGGACTTACGGGTCATGAAGTGAAGGTCACCATGACCTTTATTTCGTGGTCCATTGATTGTCTTATATCTTGAAGTCTATTTCATGTATGTACATCATACTTCGAGATTATGAATCTTTATGACCTGGGCCCAGTTGTTCAAAGCTAACGATGTCGTTAGTTAACGGTTCATTAAAATTTACATAGAACATGAATATACTGAAATTTTTTGCTGAAAAAACTGTGAGTAGCTTTTGCAGTGCAAAAGCTACTCACATTTTTTCAGCAAAAAATATCAGGATATTGTATATTGAATCCGCTAAAACAGTTAACGAAATGACCCTTAATGAGCTTGTTAAGCTAATGACCCTTTGAACAACTGGGCCCTGATGTTTGATTTCAAAATGAATGTAGGTCACTGTGACCTTTATTTCATGGTCTTGTGATTTGGCCGTATATCTCGACTTTTATTTGATGTATGAACATCCTTATTTGGGATTATAAATCAGTATATGATCGGTGTTGACCTCAAAGTAGATGTAGGACACTATGACCTATATTTTATGGTCCAATGATTTTGCGTTACATTGTGAAAATTTGATGTATGAACAGTATACTTTGGGATTATGGGTCAGTGTGACACCACATTTGACCTCAAAATAAATGTAGGTCTTTGGGATGTATATTTCATGACCTGGTGATTTTGTCTTATATCTCCAACACTATAGCTGGCACAATTAATCGGATAATCGATTAATTGATAGATAAATTCCACAAAAATGACCATCATTACAGATTTGCTAATAATCGTTCATTTTATTTCTGTGTGTTTGTTCCTTTACCATATTTACCCTTCATATTCAGACACATCAACTCTTTACCATACTTTGCCGGCCTCAGTGGCTCAATTGGATGCGCCGTCCGACTGGAAACCAGGAGGTCGCGGGTTCAACCCCCGCCGAGGTCGGCAACATTCTTTCGTAGAGATTGATCATGAAATATTTTCTACGGTCATTCTCTCCCTTACGCTGATTCAAGAAGGGCAGTTGTCAGTTTCTGGCGAAAGAATGTGCACAATACTGGTTAACCGCTTAGAGGACTCAACACAACAACTTACCATACCTTATCTAAAATTTGAACAACTCCAATTTACTACCCACTGTTGTGTCTAAAATAACTGGGTGAGTGGCAAACAGTGTAGACCCTGATGAGAAGCCACGTTTGCGGCATCTCATCTGGGTCTATACTGTTTGCTCAGGCATGTCTGACAAAATACATACAATAAAGTATAACATATGATAGAGTCATGCTCAAATAGGTAAAATTATGATCAAATCTTCAGCTTCAGCCAGCCCCGGTGGCTCAGTTGGATGCGCCGTCCGACTGGAGACCAGGAGGTCGCGGGTTCAACCCCCGCCGAGGTCGGCAACATTCTTTCGTGGAGATTGGTCATGAAATATTTTCTACGGTCATTCTCCCTTCCGCTGATTCAAGAAGGGCAGTTGTCAGTTTCTGGCGAAAGAATGTGCACAATACTGGTTAACCGCTTAGAGGACTGAGCCTGCCCAGTAAACGTGTGTTTAGGTAAACTGACCGCGCTCGACATGACCCCATTGGGTTGACTGGGCCGTAAAACCTCAACACAAAAAAATCTTCAGCTTCAGTCATTTCCTTCCGTCCAGTTATCAGATAAATTTTTGTTGCACTTTTCTCAACAACTGTAAAGGTTATAAAGTTGAAACTTGGTACACACATACCCAGTAGGTTGATGTATCATGTGTACCGGAATCGGGCAAGGGCCCATAACTCTGAGATTTCAGGGTTCGCACAGGCTTGAAAAGTACTTGAAAATGAAGGGCAGTCTTGAAAAGTCCTTGAAAACAAAATTTGTCTTGAAAAGCCCTTGAAAACTGTCCATAGACCTTGAAAAGTACTTTTAAGGAGAAGAACTAAATAAGTAGTCATACTTTCGTTCTGATCCTATTTCTTATGTGCTACAATGTATAGTGTTATGTAATATTTGGATAATAAAATATGTTTAAACCAAAAGTACTTGAATTTCACAGTTTCTTGTATTCTAGACAATTTTAAATCTCTAAGTTCCTAGGAAAAAATCAGCAAGTTTCGAGCAAGGACAGAGGTGCAGGTATGCCGTAATTAAAGAGGTTGAATGTGCTGGGCATGAAAACAAAGTTCGAATACACATAGGTTCGAATGATTCGTACTTGATGTTTGGATTGTCTCCCTTGCAGACTGGTACTTGGCGATTTTGACAACTTTTTTTACTGAAAAAGGTCAATTCCAATAAAACAAAAATGGCATCTGCTGTTCTTTAGTGTGTGTTTTTTTGTTTTTTTTTTTGACCCTGAATGTATTTCTGCCTAATGGAAAAGTGTGTTTATAGCAGAGAGTGGTAAAAATGATATCCTTGGGTAAAGGAAACGAACAGTAAACATAAGGCGCACTTTCGACCATGTAATAAGGACATCAATACAAATGGGTGAAAGTGCATTGTGGTCACAGGCACAGGGAGAGGGGCATAAGAAACAAGAAAAATGTGATGTCTCGGACATTCGTAAATTTCTCACAGGTTGAAACAGAAACTGCAACCACAACTTAATACTTTGGGTTTTAAGAGAGTTCATTTTGACATTATTTGGCAGAAATTATCAGTTTTTTAACCCCAAATTTTTCACTAGATGTGGAACCAGTGAATGACAGTGCCAGAATTTATGAATTTGTGTAAGTATTATAGTCCTTGAAAACTTAAGATTGGTCCTTGAAAAGTCCTTGAATTTGACTTGGCCTTGCCTGTATGAACCCTTGAGTTACATCCCTTAATAGGGTTTTACATGAAGAGTCTCAATAAAACCGAGACTCCCATTTTTTTTTATCTGTAGTGTGTTCTTTATTTCCAAAGGCAATCTTTTTTGACGTTAATTTTACAATTTACCAGTAATGAAAAAATTTTGTTACAGACTTCTGGGGGAACTATGAAAGCTGTAAAGTTGAAACTTGGTACACACATGGACAATGGGCCAATGTATGGTGTATGTTGTATACCAGAATCAGGGCCAAGAGCTTGTAACTCTTTGAGTTACATCCCTTGATAGGTTTTACAAGTTGCCATTAACAGGCCTCCTAGTGAAACCTATAAAACCTATAATAACCTATAATTTTGTGTCAAACCTGTAAAACCTTTATTTTGTTCATAAAACCTACAAAAAGCCTGTATTTTCATGAAAAAACCTGTATTTTTCACTTTTTGAACCTTCTCGCGACTCAACCCTAATTTTTCTTCAAAATGCCCTACTATTTTTACTTTTAAGTCCCAAAAAAGTGATGAAAGCTGTCAAGAAATTGTATTTTTTTCCTCGCTCGCTTGGACTTTGTAAAATTCAGGTCAACTTTATCTGAATAATTGTGGCGCAAAAATTTATCAAGTATTTTTTCTCAGTTTTAAATCTTTATTTGAGTTTGGAAGAACCTTTTTTTAACCTATATTTTTTATTGGAAAACCTGATAATATCCTATATTTTGAGTAAGAAGAACCTGTATAAAAACCTATATTTTCAAAGTGGGCCACTAGGAGGCCTGCATTAATAAAAAATTTTGTCACAATTTTCTCAAGAACTGTAAGGGTTACAAAGTTGAAACCTGGTACACACATGTACAGTGGTTTGATGCATTGTGTATACCAGAATCAGGGCCAAGGGCCCATAACTTCTGAAGTTCAATCCTGTGATAGGTTTTACAGTTTGCCATAAAGAAAAATTGATAGGTTTTATAAACATTTACCGTCAATGAAACATTTTCATTATAGATTTCTCAGGAACTATGAAAGCTGTAAAATTGAAATTTGGTACACACATGGACAATGGGCTGTTGTATTGTGTATTCCAGAATCAGGGCCAAGGGCCTATAACTCTTTGAGTTACATCTCTTGATTGAGGGTTGTTGGGTGTGGCGATGGTGTCGTGTATCTTATGTCACCGGGGCGTCCAACTAATACAGTTGGGCTTTCTGGCAAAAGAATGAGCACAATACTGGTGAACCGCTTAGAGGACTAAGCCTGTCCAGGAAATGTGTTGTTAGATAAACTAACCATGCTCGACATGACCCTATTGGGTTGACTGAGCTGTAAAACCTCAACACAAACAAAAACAAGGCCTGCTGCCCTTGTAGCAGGTAAGGGTAGAGTGGGAATGTGTTTATTTTTCCTGTTTCTTCACTTTTTCCTATTCCTCTTTCTTCCCTGTCCCTTTCTTTCATCTCCTCTATCTCTTTTCTCCCTTTCTCTGGGAGATGACACAAAATGACCCACAAGGGTTGACGTGTCCTTAAACCCCAACACAATCAAAACACATCCCTTAATAGGCTTTGCAATTTTGCCATTAACAGGGATCAATTTTAGCACTTGCTAACTTGCTAAATGCTGGTTAATTTCCTCAAAAAGCAAGCTGCAATTTCCATCACTTGCTAATTCTAGCAAGTTGGAAAGTTTCTCTTTAATTGGCGGAACCTGAGGCATTGTTGCTGAAGTTTTGCAATTTCTTTTCCAAAAGTAATGACGATACTTTTTCTTATTTTTCCCAGAAAACAGGTTTTGACATTACATGCAAATTGTCTCCTATGGGAGACAATTTGCATGTAATGTCAAAACCTATTTTCTGGGAAAAATAAGAAAAATATTTTAAAATGTCTGCTGAAATTTTTACCCAGAGTGCTAAGGTTTAAAGCCACATTTAACAGTGTTTATAAATGTGAAAAAGCAAGTTGGCTGAAAGGTTTAGCAAGTAAAAAATAATGCTACTTGCTAATTTTAGCAAGCTGTCAAAAAAGTTAAATTTGAACCCTGATTAATGAAAAAATTTTGTCACACTTTTCTCAAGAACTAAGGGTTGCAAAGTTGAAGCCTGGTACATACATGGACAGTGGGCTGATGTATTGTGTATATCAGAATCAGGACCAAAAGCCCACAACTCTTGGAGTTAAATCCCCAGATAGGTTTTACAAGAAAAAAATTGATTACAGATTTCTCAGGAGCTATGAAAGGTATGAAATCAGGGCCAAGAGCCCATAACTCTTGGAGTTAAATCCCGTGATAGGTTTTACAAGAAAAATTCTGATTACAGATTTCTCAGTAGCTATGAAAGCTCTAAAGTTGAAACTTGGTACATACATGGAAAGTGGGCTGTTGTATCATGTATACCAGAATCAGAACTGAGGGCCTCTAACTCCTTGAGTTACATCCCTTGATAGGTTTTCAGAGCCACAGATAATTTTGGGGGGCATTTTGGTATTTAAGCCCATCAAAATTTAATCCATTGGGTAAAATCATATTTTCATTTTTAGTTTGAGTAAAGATACCCTCCCCTCCCAAAAATGAAAATTAATTGGGTAAAACTAAAAAAAAAAGAAAGAAAGAGCACAAAAAAGCTGTATTTAAAATGTGGTATTTCATCATACCTTATTAAATTTTGTGTTTGTCATATGAAGAATAAAAACACCTATTATGTGCAGTAATCATAATATAAAATAATAATCATGCTTTTCTGGCCTTGAAACTTTAATTTTCATTCTTGAATTTGGAAATAATTGGGTACTCAAATGATTTGAGTATCAGTACCCAAATGTTTGAAAATAATTGAGAATTTGCTCAATACATATAGATATTTTACTTGGATACTCCCCTTATCTCTTGCCCTGTGGTTTTACAAATTTCCATGAATGAAAATTTTTGTCACATTTCTAAAGAACTATAAGGGTAACAAAATTGAAACCCGGTACACACATGGAGATGGGGTTGTTGTATCATGTATACCGGAATCAGGCCCAAGGGCCAATAACTCATAGAGTTAAATCCCTTGATAGGTTTTATGTTGTGATGTTACCATGTCCTACAATGATGTATGTGGTAAGCATGTATTAATATTTCCAACAGTGATGTATCTGGTAAGCATGTATTAAAAATATTTCAACACCACGTGTATTTCTCCTCTGATAGCACTGCAGTGGGGCTACAGTCAGATCCTCTGACAGCTCTAGTTTTTAGCTCACCTGTCGCACAGTGACAAGGTGACCTTTTGTGATCACATTTTGTCCGTCTTGCGTCCATTCATGCCAATGTCCCTGCATGCGTCCATAAATAATTTCTTCAAATGGCCCCTCCTTCTAAACCATTGTTTGGATTTTGACCAAACTTCACAGGAATGATCCTTGGTTGGTCCATTTTCAAAATTGTTCAGATGGTTCTGGTCCATTGCACATCTAGGTCACAGAAGCTAAAAATAGATTTTTTAACTGAAAACAAAAAACCTTCTTGTCTGAAACCAGAAGGCCCACGTCTTAGATATTTGGTATGTAGCTTCATCTAGTGGACCTCAACCAAAATTGTTCAAATTATAGCCCTGGGGTCAAAAATGGCCAGGGGTCACTTGTTTTACATCAACCCATATAGGGAAAAACTTTAAAAATCTTCTTGTCTGATAGCAGAAGACCCAGGCCATTGATATTTGATACATAGCTTCACCTAGTGGACCTCTACCAAGATTGTTCAAGTTATTGCTCTGGGGCCAAAAATGGCTCACGTGGGGTCAACATGTTTTACATAGACTTATATATAGAAAACCTTCAAAAATCTTCTTACTTGAAACCAGAAGGCCCAGGGCTTTGATATTTGGTACATAGCTTCACCTAGTGGACCTCTGTCAAGATTGTTGAAATTATAGCCCTGGGGCCAAAAATGGCCCCGCCCTGGTGCTGACCTGTTTTACATAGACTTAAATAGGACAAAACTTTAAAAATCTCCTTGTCTGAAAGTGCAAGGCCTAGGTCTTCGATATGGTATGTAGCATTGCTTAGAGGTCCTCTGACAAGAGGTTCAAATTATGTCCCTGGGGTGAAAAGAGGCCATGCCCAGAGGGGTCGGGGGTCACCTTTTTTACACAGAGCAAAAAGTCATTGGCAATGATTAGGCCTAGGACTGTCAAACTAATAGGGAGGATGGACCTGAAGAGTAGATGACCTTAAAGTCAAAGGTCAAGGTCACCATGACCTACATTACCAAAAATGCTTACAATTCTGCAATGCTTATGGTTAGGACCCTCAAACTTAGTAGAGATCTTGGTCCTCACCAGAAGATGATCCTGAGGGCAAAAGCCAAGGTCCCCAGGACCTTTAGTACTAAAAAGCTTGATAACTTGGCAATGCTTGGGGCTAGGACCCTCAGAAGGGATGTTGGTCCTCACCAGTAAATGACACAGAGGGCAAAGGTCATAGGTCAAGGTCATCATGACTTAGTACTAAAAAGCTTGATTACTTGGCAATGCTTGGTTTTAGAACCCACAAACTTAGAAGGGATGTTGGTCCTCACCAGTATATGATACCAAGGGCAAAGGTCAAGATCACAGTGACCTCTAGTACAAAACCAGCTTATAACTTGGCAATGCTTGGAGCTTGGCCCTCAAACATAGCAGGGATGTTTCTTATGACCAGACTATGACTCTGAGAGCAGAGGTCATGGTCATGGTCACGGTAACCATGACCTGCAGAACCGCATCTCTGTTAGCAATGCTATGTATAACATGATTCAGGTGAGCGATATAGGGCCATCATGGCCCACTTGTTGTAATTAAGTAATGGTAATGGCAGGGTGTATTTGTGGCCCTCCCTGCACTTGCTCTAGTTTTATTCAGAAATAAGAAAACTATCAATGCCTTTCAGTTTAAAAAAGCGTCTTGTCTGTAGCTATGAATGATATTTATCCCCTACTTTTTAGCTAACCTGAGCACCAAGTGCTCTAGGTGAGCTATTGTGGTCAGTCAATATCTGTCGTGTGGCGTCAATAGATGCTTTAACCCTGTTTAACCCCTGGGCCAACTGACTCGAAAGTTTGTAGGAAGCATTGGGGTGACTTGTAGACCAAATAAATAGCATAAATCATTCCAATCAGAAATCCAAGATGGCTTCCATCTTGAAAATCTATTTTTTGCTTCTTCTCCTGAACCAAAAGGTCAGTTGACTCGAAACTTGGTAGGAAGCATCGGGGTGACTTGTAGATAAAAAAAAGCTAAAATTGTTCCGATTGGAAATCCAAGATGGCCACCATCTTGAAAATCTATTTTTCGCTTCTTCTCCTGAACTGAAAGGCCAAGACTTTAAACTTGTTAGGAAACATCAGGGCGACTTGTAGATCAAAAATAGCTAAAATTGTTCTGATCGGAAATCAAAGATGGCCGCCGTGGTTGGCCATCTTGAAAATCTGTTTTTCACTTCTTCTCCTGAACCGAAGGGCCAATTGACTCGAAACTTGGTAGGAAGCATAGGGATGACTGGTAGATCAAACATAGCTAAAATAGTTTGATTGGAAATCCAAGATGACCGCCACAGTTGCCATCTTGAAATCTATTTTGAATTACTTCTCCTGAATAGAAAAGCAGATTAGTCTTGAATCTCAAATACTCAGTTTTCAAAATAGAGCAAAGAAAAATGAAAAAAAAAAAAAATGAGGAAGTACTGTTCCGGTAAGCTGTCTATTTTTAAACGCCCATTTGAAAAACGGGACGTATTATGTTACAGGGTATGGCGTTCATCCATCCGTCCGTAAACTTCTTCGTTTCCGGCTAACTCCTCCTACAGTTTACATCCGATCAAGCTGAAACTTGGTTTATAGTTAGACCATGATGTGGCGCAGCGCATATTGTTTCGGGGTTACAGTCCACCAAATGTTTGCAGAGTTATGCCCCTTAGAAAATTTCTATAAAGTTCATTTCCGGTTATCTCCTATATTTTACATCCGATCAAGCTGAAACTTCATGTATAGTTAGACCATCATGTGGGAGGTCGGCAACATTCTTTTGTGGAGATTGATCATGAAATATTTTCTACGGTCATTCTCTCCCTTCCGCTCATTCAAGAAGGGCAGTTGTCAGTTTCTGGCGAAAGAATGTACACAATACTGGTTAACCGCCTAGAGGATTAAGCCTGCCCAGTAAACGTGTGGCTAGGTAAACTGACCGCCCTCGACATGACCCCATTGGGTTGACTAGGCCGTAAAACCTCAACACAAACAAAGACCATGGTGTGGAGCAGCGCATATTGTTTCGAGGTAACAGTCCACCAAATATTAGCAGAGTTATGCCCCTTCAAATATTTCAATAGACTTTCGTTTCTGGCTAACTCCTCCTACAGTTTACATCCGATCAAGCTGAAACTTGATTTGTAGTTAGACCATGATGTGGAGCAGCGCATATTGTTTCAAGGTTACAGTCCACCAAATATTAGAGTTATACCCCTTTGAAAATTTCTATTTTTCGTTTCTGGCTAAATCCTCCTACAGTTTACATCCAATCAAGCTGAAACTTCATGTAAAGTTAGACCATGATGTGGAGCAGCGCATATTATTTTGAGGTTACAGTCCACCAAATATTAGCAAGAGTTATGCCCCTTTAAAAATTATAATGAACTTTTAGTTTCCGGCTAAATCCTACAGTTTACATCCTATTAAGCTGAAACTTGATTTGTAGTTAGACCATGATGTGGAGCAGCGCATATTCTTTCAAGGTTACAGTCCACCAAATATTAGCAGAGTTAAACCCCTTTGAAAATTTCTATTAATTTTTTGTGTCCGGCTAAATCCTCCTACAGTTTACATCCGATCAAGCTGAAACTTCATAAATAGTTACACAATGATGTGGAGCAGCACTTATTATTTCGAGGTTACAGTGCACCAAATATTTGCAGATTTATGCCCCTTCGAAAGTTTTTGTAAACTTTTCGCAGCATATTGTTTAGAGGTAATAGTGTGCAAATTTTATTTAAGAAATAAATTATTCCGAACCATGCTCAAATGCCCAAGATAAAGCACAGTTGAGTTTTGGTTGTACCCATTTGAGCATGAGCGAACGCAACGAGTGAGTGTTCAAATGGGTACAACCAAAACTCAACTGTGCTTCATCTGCGGCATTCGAGCACGATTCAGAATAATTTATTTCTTTTCTAACACCCCTCACTGAACGAATATTTTGCATAAATAAGATTTTTATTAATTTTTATGATTATTTTTATTACCTGACTTGACTTCCCCATTGGTAGTTGATGTCAACTGTTAAGCATTACGTCACACGGTTACGTAGTTACAAGGTTCGATGACGAACATTCAAAATGGCAGATACTTACGCGAATCAGCTGACGATGTAAAATATTAAATTGATGTAAAACATAAAAACTTGTATCCTGTGTTCATGAAAGAATTGCAAATCGAATGAAATTGGAGTGCCGCGAAGGACCTATGGAGGACAGATATAAAACAACAAAATAAGAATGTTAACTGACACTTTTGTTTTCGATAATGTCAACAAATACACGATGGCAACAAGGAGTAAAACGAATGTGTTTGAATGGTATAACCTGTAGAGGAACTACACTAAAAAAGTCAAAGAACTGCAATGTTCGTAGATATTTTCTCTCTTCCTAATATAATTTATTATGTATATGAATGTTCGACCAATATTGTAAGCTAGCATTCAAAGTTACCAGGGACGCAACTTTCGCAACAATATGATTGGTTTCCCGTTGATAGCGTGCGACGAAGTTCCTGTGCTCAAATGCCTCAGATAAAGCACGGCTAGAAATGTAAAGACAAATTAGGATCAACACGAGCAGGGGTGTTAGAATTTATAATAGATATATCTTTTGCAAATAACTAAAGTTTTGGTCATATCGGCAAGATACTGATTTTTTTTTTTTTTATTTGATTTGCAATGAAAGGTTGCCATTATTAAATCTTTATAAATACATAATTCTGTTTGGATTTTTTTTTTTTTTTTTTTAATACTAAAATAAAATCAGTATTAAACAAGTTAAAGGCTTACAAAAAAATTTCTTGCATCATATTTTTTATTTTTTTTGGTTGTTTATTTTTGTTTTGTTATTGTTTGCTCCGATATTGAAGTACATTGATTTATTTACAATTTTATACCTATGCGTCCCAGGACTCGCTTGGACTATATAAAGTGAGTCCTACTAGAAAATCATTGCGTCCATTACAGAATTTTCCACTATAACTTTGTGAGTCCTGGTACTCGCTGAGATTTAAAATGTGAGTACAGGACTCGGGATGCGCAGGTAAAAAAATCACTGGAAGTATAGGAAAAACAAATCAGCCAAAGGCTCATATGAGCTTATAATACAGCTATGCTTCTGTGTGTGTCCTCCGTAGAAAGCACTTCTCCCTAGAAGCAGCAAACTTCTCCCTATTTTCCCAGGAGGAAGAAGTCACTTCTCCCTTCTCCCTTAATTTCTGGGCCAGCTTGGAGTCACTTCTCCCTTAATTTCTGGGCCACCTTGGACCCTTAGGTTACAGTTAAAAAATATCAGTAGAGATATGCCCCAGTGATATTTTTAAAATTGTTTTTTTTTTTTTTTTGTAATTCCACTTACAGTTTATATCCAGAGCACTGAATTATACAGGAGCCAGTTTATGTGCTAAATCTTATTACTTGCCACAGGCGTCTAATGCCCCGCTTGACGGAGCTCTTGTTCGTTTCAAGTTTTCCGGCATAAATCGCTATTTTCCATATGTTACCCAGGGTTTGCACAGGCTTGAAAAGTACTTGAAAATGAAGGGCAGTCTTGAAAAGCCCTTGAAAACTGTCCATAGACTTTGAAAAGTACTTGAATTTCACATTCTCTTGTATTTTAGACAATTTTAAATCTCTGTGAAAATCAAAAATAAAGTTCTAGAAAAACAATTGGCAAGTTTCGAGCAACTATAGCTGTGCAGGAGTGCCATAATTAAAGAGGTCAAATGTGCTCGGCACAAAAACAAAGTTCGAATACACGTAGGTGCGAATGTTTCGTACTTGATATTTGGATTGTCTCCCTTGCAGACTGGCATGTGGCAATTTTGACAACTTTTATCACTGAAAAAAAAGTCAGTTCCAATAACCAGACTAAAAAAACAAAAATGGCGTCGGCTGTTCTGTTTTTGGGAACCTGACTTTATTTCTGCGTAATGGGAAAGTGTGTTTATAGCAGAGAGTGGTCAAAACGATATCCTTGCGTAAAGGAAACAAACCGTAAACATAAGGCGCAATGTTGGCCATGTAATAAGGACATCGATACAAATGGGTGAAGGTGCATTGTGGTCACAGATGCAGGGAGAGGGGCATGAAACAAGAAAAAGCGATGTTGTGGACATTCGTAAATTTCTCACAGATTAAAACAGAAACTGCAACCACACCACAACTTAATACTTTTGGTTTTAAAAGAATTCATTGTGACATTATTTGGCAGAAATTATTAGTTTTTTAACCCAAAGTTTTTTCACTGGATGTGGAACCAATGGATGACAGTGCCAGAATTTATGAATTTGTGTAAGTATTATACTCCTTGAAAACTATGATGTTTGTCCTTGAAAAGTGCTTGAATAGTCCTTGAATTTGACTTAGCCTTGCCTGTATGAACTAGTTACCTCACTATTTCCCAGAGAATTCGGCTAGAAAGTTTTAATAATAATCCCTTTCTCGGAAAACAACGAACAGAAACATTATTATCCGTCGAAGATCACTTGAATTCAGGGTGGGCGTGCAACAAATGACGTAAAAAGGCTGGGTGTGCTTGATTGCTCAGTACGTGAATGACCATATCAGATCAGTACATTGGTGTCGGATAAAAAAAAAGGCTGGGTGTGCTTGATTGCTCAGTACATGAATGACCATATCAGATCAGTACATTGGTGTCGGATAAGGGAAAGATCTGCTGATCGTTTAATCATACACTAATTGCTGGAGTCAATGCATATTGTCACAATCCATTTTTGGCCGTTTTATTTTAATGCAAGCTAATATTTTTCCAAGTCAGAAACTTCTTTCACCAATCTACCTTTAAAAGATGTTTCTTTTGGTATGATACTGTCCGGTACTGGATTTTAGTTACAGACGGACAAGTTAAATAATCGAGCACGCTCCTATTACAAAATTTCAGATTTGAAAAAGTGATGAGAAATCTGTCAACAAAAATTGAAAACAACAGGTTAGAGTAAGCTGATAATGTTCATACGTATGAACATGTACATAGGAGACTGGAGTGAAGCACTGGTGTTGAATGTTATTTTGAACTTTAGAAGTACAATCAGCAGATAAATACATGAACAGTTGAGTATCTTTTTACTGTTTTCATTCAGAAAAATGCTGCAATTTTAAAGCGTTTCAGGGGGGCTCTGATTTGCTAAAATCAAGGAGCTTCCGGGGGCTTCGTCCCCTGGCCCCCCACAAGGGCATTGCTCTGGACTCACAAGGGGGCCTAGGTGGCACAAGGGGACCAAGGTGGCCACCATGACCCCCTGCCAATTTTTCAGTATTGGGAGTTCTGCCAACTTTCACCCATGTTAGTATCATACCTCTTGATAAAATGTTTTGTTTTTTGTTGTTTTTTTTTTTCAATTTAAAAGTATTGATATTTTTCTTATTTCTCCATGAAAACATATATTATGGGTACTCATTAGAAGCGCTTCAGCCAGACACTTCAAATGAATATCCACAACATGTTTTCGTGGAGAAATAAGAAAAATATTTACCTGATAGGCTGATACTCTTATCTAGACCTATGACTATTTCTTGTTTCTGCACTGTCATTAGATTTTTCCTTCATCTTTGTATTCCTCTTTTTCATCTATTACCGGGTTTGATCCCTCAGGGTCCAGCTACATTCTTTCGTGGAAGGTTGATCATGAAATATTTTCTGCGGTCATTTTCTCCCTTACACTGATTCAAGAAAGGCGGTTGTCAGTTTCTGGTGAAAGAATGTGCACAATACTGGTTAATCGCTTAGAGGAGAAAGTAAATAGGGGAACTGGAACTGATACAATGAGAGCCACATTAAGCCAGCCCCCAACACCAAAGGGAAAGACAGACAAGTACAATAAAGCAGCCACAAAATGAACAGATGGCAAGCAGAGTTGCAAAAAGGTGCGAACTCTGCTACCCAAACTTAACTGAATATATACGGTATTCGACCTTATTACCGCACTGTGCGCTTAGGTTTTTCAAACTTACTGGGAACACTCATTCGTGGTAAAATATGTACCTACTAAGGGTACACTATAAAAAAAAAAATCAGAAAAGGACTTATTTGATATTGATTATGCAATTTTTCTGATTATAAATGCATATGTTGTGGGTACTCATTTGAATTGCATCGACAAGTTGATGCAATTCAGATGAGTACCCACAACATATGCCTTTGTAAAGAAGTAGACAAAAAGTACACTGCCTGTAATCTTAAGACTACGAAATCGCTTGACTGTGCGCTTATAGGAGTATGTGAGGTAATTAGGTCGAATATGGTAATCAACTTACATAATTATTAAAAGAAAAACATTAGAAACTCGGTGGTGCAATTGGATGTGCGTCCGACTGGTTATCTGGCAGATGCGGGTTTGACCCCCCCAGGTCGGCAACTTTATGTCATGGAGATTGATCATGAAATATTTTCTACGGTCATTCTGTCCCATCTGCTGATTCAAGAAGGGCAGTTGTCAGTTTCTGTTGAAAGAATGTGCACAATACTGGTTAACCACTTAGAGGACTAAGCCTGTTCAGTAAAAGTGTGGTTAGTCAAACTGACTGCGCTGGAATGACCCCATTGGGTTGATTGGAGCGTAAAACCTCAACACAAACTACATAACAATTAACAGAAAAGAACCACAGTGAAAGTACTGCCTAGGAATGGTCAATTACAGGGTGTGGGGGAGTGGGGGTGCTGACTCAGGCCATGGTGCCAGGTCCCTTAGTTATTTCCCTTTGTTGTTCTGGCTATACTGATGGCCATGGCCGGTGGCATTAGTGAGCATATGCTCACTTCATGGTCTAATTTCACCCTATTTTTACCAAAATAGAGAGTTTAGTATTTCATTGTTAACTACTTGCAGAGGACTTGGAAAGGAGGAAATTTAATGGTAATTTTTGAAAAATTTTCTTGGGAGTGATCGGGTGGTGCGAAGGTGTCATGCACCTGACTCAGGTCAGGTGAATAAGGTGGATGGTTTAAAACTTTCACCTTTTCAGAAGCCAAAAAAGACTTAACAGCCTCACACTTATGAGAGGAGGCGTTGTCATGTAAAAGGTGGACTCCTGACCATCCTTTGCTTGCTTGTTTCTTATTGTAACAAGTAAATTGGTCAGTGTATATGACTGCATCTATTTCAATTTGAAATAACTCGGTCAGTTGGAAAGCAATTTGAACGAAATAAACAGGTATCGTTAGCTATTGAACATACCATTCAAGTGCAGTGAAGCATTTTAAAATATACCTGGGATAAAACCAAGGAAGCCTATTAATGACAGAACTTTTTGCATGACCCTCATAATAATGTTTGTCAGGGTAAGATCACCCAGATCTGCAGGAAAAAAATTTTAACAGGGTGTAATGATTGGGGGTGAAAAGGCAACTCGCAAGAATCAGTTTTTATTTTCTACCCCTTATCCAGCTGTTGCGCATATTGGGTCCTCCAGCATTCCATGGAGGACATTGATCATGAAATGTTTTCAGTTTGTTGTTCCCCCCCTTCTGCTGATCAAGAAGGGCAGTTGTTGATCATTGATCATGAAATGTTTTTGATTTGTCCTTCTCTCCCTTCTGCAGATCAGAAAGGACAAATAACAATTTTAACCCTTGTCCTGCTGAATAAATTAAGATGCCACACCCCCTTCTAATTTTCAGCCAATCAGATTACTTGATCTGGATTGTTGCTATAAATTCAAATACTTAATGGCTAACAGTGCAGCTCCAGATCAGTTGGCTTCTACAGAAGCCAACTGATCTGGATCTACACTGTTTGCAAATGCAGGGTATATCCGGGTTCAGCAGGACAAGGGTTAAAACTTGGGCAAGTCTAACATGGTAGATGCTAATAGTTAGGTTGTCTGTTGACAGACCAGACAAGACGTGGGAGTTTGAATAAAATCAGTTGAAAATGAGGGAAATAATAGGTATTTCCTTTCAAAGACCAGGATGAGAAGAAAATTAGTAGGGCTGGCACAATTAATCGGATAATCGATTAATTGATCGATAAATTCCACAAAAATGATTAGCGTTACAGATTTCCTAACAATCGATCATTTGATTTTTGTTTCTGTTACTTTACCATATTTACCCTTAGTATTCAGACGCCTTACCATACTTACCAAACATTTGAACAAGTACAATTTACTACCCAATGTTGTGTCTAAAATAGCTGAATGAGTGGCAAACAGTTTAGACCCTGATGAGACGCCGCGTTTGCGGCGTCTCATCAGGGTCTACACTGTTTGCTCAGGCCTGTCTGACCAAATACATACAATAAAGTATAACAAATGGTAAGAGTCATGCTCAGACAGGTAAAATTACGACCAAATCTTCAGTGATTACTAATCGATTATCGGTCACAATGGCAGGACTGATAATCGATTATCTTTTTCGGCTTCGATTAGCCAGCCTTAAAAATTAGCAGGATAAGGGTAAGTGATATGTGCCAATTGAAAATATGTCTATGGGCAAATGTGTACAGGTAAAGCCCAGATCAGCCTGTGCATCCGCACAGTCTGATCAGGGCCTTTACTGACTGCTAACAAAATCATTGGATACTACAGAATGTTTTAATGGAGAGCAAAGGCTCGGATGATATTTGTGCATGTGCAGGATTATCTGAATCTGCACATTTTGTGCATATTTGAACCAAATAGTGAAGTAATCCTTTTCTTC
Source organism: Anodontia alba (assembly GCA_964016985.1). Taxonomy (NCBI): domain Eukaryota; kingdom Metazoa; phylum Mollusca; class Bivalvia; order Lucinida; family Lucinidae; genus Anodontia; species Anodontia alba. The sequence continues at coordinate 6,280,116 of OZ024836.1, forward strand.
CTTTCATCAGTCTTATAACTGTAGTATATATGGCACAAATAAGTGCAGGGCTCCAGGTAAGTTTTTTTTTTTTTTTTTTTTTTACTTCAGCAAAGTTTTGATTTCTTTTTCTCCACAAAAACATATGTTGTGGGTACTCAATAGATCCAAGTCCCTCAATTGGATCTAATGAGTACCAACAACATATGTTTTTATGGAGAAATTCCTTAGTTTGTGTGTGAATACCTCTCTTATCTAGGGTTGTGAGTGTGGTATGTAGATATTATCTTGGAGTGTTTCTCTACATGAATTGTAATAGAAGTGTATTTACCAACTGTACTTTATGTAAGAATTTTACTGGGGTGTGCAGAATTCTGATAAGGATTTATAGAGCTTGTGACCTTTTATTTGGAGTTTTTGATCACTTGTGGGGAAAAAATAAAGTTATATTAACAGGTGTGTATTGGAGGTCATTTTTGTCATGTAAAGAAAATTAGTTATAATGGGAGGGGGTGAGTGTTTATTGGATTGAAACAGGACAGGTTTTCTAAGTGTAAAATAAACAGGTACTTGTGTATTTCCTCTTCAATTAAAAGCTTTTGTAAGTGGTTTAAAATCAGTTATCATTTATAATTTTCATGGCTGTTTACACAAACACAGACAATGATCAGGTTGAATCTTGCCTTGTGTTAAAGTTCAAGGGAGGTTAAAGTTACTGATCTTTTGTGGGTGGGGTAACTCAACCCTTTGCATACATTGCAGTCCGGTATCAGAGACACAGGACATGGCATTGAGGTCTATGCTGTTTTGCAGAAATTCGCAAATTACTCATCATGTCTACCCTGTTTTTGCAAATATTATGAGCAGAGATGATATTATGTATATAATGTCTTGCCTCATTTATATGGACAAAAATTGGGCTTAGCTCCAGATAAGAGCTTTTTTTCAACTCTAAAGAGATTCAATAAGTACTCACAACATTGTTGTGAGTACTTATTGAATCTCTTTAGAGTTGAAAAAAAAAGCCCTTATCTGGAGATACCACGTGTTTTCATGGAGAAATGAAAAAAAAAAAAAAGAAAAAAAGCATTTATCTATATGCTCCTCTTATTGGGAACTGTGACCAAAATTCACCAAAATAGATTTTGTCAGTTTACAAAACAAAGTGAATTAGAGGGATATACAAAACAAAGTGAATTAGAGGGATAATTTTGAAAAGGGGCCCTGTGCTGAAAGACCCATAACTTTTCAAAAAAGCCCCCTTCTAGAAAATATATAGGCCTTTTTATAATGCAAAGAGAAGTGCTGTTCTATACTTACTTTTCTCAAGAATTTCCTTCAAAAGGCCCATGAGGTCTATTGGCCAGAAATACCCTGGAATCAAAATGTGCTTATCTCTAGATAGGGTTCTCATCGGTTCGTAGAAATGCTGGAACACACGGAAACACCGGATCACATTCAAAAAAGTTTTTTTTTTTTTAGCTTTTGTGGGGAATATGTGGTCCGTTTATATATTCTGTGTATTGTTTTGGTCATTTGTAACAAGTGAACATACTTTATAAACCTTAGCTCAGTTAAGCATCAGTAATATTATTATATGGCAGTGTGATCCGGTAAATTTTTGTCATGATTAGTTTAGTATCAAAAAGTTATTAACCATAATAAATTTTCTGGTGAAAGAATGTGCACAGTACTGGTTAACCGCTTAGAGGACTAAGCCTGCCCAGTAAATGTGTGGTTAGGTACACTGACCGCACTCGACATGACCCCATTGGGTTGACTGGGCCGTAAAACCTCAACAACCATAATAAATATTATGATGGTGATAAATTTTATAATCATGGGTGCTAGCTTGCATTAAACCTCATACATCACCGGGGTGTCCAGCTGATATTGGCTTACAGTTGGGCAAGGCCTGCTATTCTTGTAGCCGGTAAGGGTAGAGGGGGAATGTTTTTATTTCTTCTGTTTCTTCACTTTCATTCCTGTTCCTCTTTCTTCTCTGTCCCTCTTTTTCCATCTCCTCTACTGTCTCTTCTATCTCTTTTCTCCCTTTCTCTGGGAGACGACACAAAATGACCCTCAAGGGTTGACGTGTCGTTAAACCCCAACACATTAAACCTCATAAGGGAATATTAATGATGAGTGTGAACAATGTATTGACATAAAACATTACAATACATTATCATAAAGGGACCGGAACACATTTTTATAAAACACTGGAATGAGGTTTATTTATTGTGCTAAGATCAAATTTATTATTAACAACATCCGACACACAAATAAACAGCAGTTAAGTTATAAAAACGATCTTTAATAATATAAGATAAAATAATATAAGATAAAATAAATAAAGTGTGTTCCGGTAATTACCAATGTGTTCCGGTGTTCCGGTATTTCTACAAACCTGGGTTCTCATTTACTCCAAATATGGAGTCCTGGACTCCATGTTGTTAATTGGGCTTGCTGTTTTGTTTTTTTTTTCTGGGAGTTTTTCAGGGGACTGGGTGGCCGAGTGGTAAACACTCCGACTTAGGATCAGGAGTTCCCCGGGTTCGAATCCAGAGGCATAATTCAGCTCATGACTGTATATTGCTTCATTACGCAAAACCTTCATTATCATCTTGATATGACTTAATAACCCATTGTATACTGAATAGACTCTCCCACACTATATATTGGAAGAGTCCAATTTCAATTTTAGGTACATCTGGCTATGAGATTTACATATTCCTAGAGAAAAATGGCTAAATTATTTGCAAACAGTGGAGACCCGGATCAGATGCCGTGTTCTGCAGCGTCTGATCTGGGTTTTGCACTGTTTGCCAATTACCCTTTTAAGGGTCTCCCGACTACAATGGGTTAATGTTGAAAAGGACATACAACACCAAGCCATCATCCTCTTGGCAATTTATGGGGTGGTCGGGTGGTGCGAAGGTGCTGTGTATCTTACATCACCGGGGCGTCCAACTGATATTGGCTTACAATTGGGCAAGGCCTGCTATCCTTGTAGTGGGTAAAGGTAGAGGGGGAATGTTTTTATTTCTTCTGTTTCTTCACTTTCTTTCCTGTTCTTCTTTCTTCCCTGTCCCTCTCTTTCATCTCCTCTACTCTCTCTTCTATCTCTTTTCTCCCTTTCTCTGGGAGAGGACACAAAATGACCCTCAAGGGTTGACGTGTCGTTAAACCCCAACACAATCAAAAAATCTTGGCAATTTAGCAAAATTGCATTGGGACTCCTACTTTCTGGAGAAAAGGGGCTTGGGACTCCTATGTTTAGAATCCTATGGAGACCCCTGTGTAGATACAGAGTCCTCTCTCCTTCCTTGACATAGGTTACTGATTAACCTCCTATTGAGTCAGTCTTACATGATTATCAATCTAATCAGTTCCACAGCTTGTGTGGGAATAATGTTTTAACCCTTAGCACTCTGGGTAAAATTTTCAGCAGACGACATTTTGAAATATTTTTCTTATTTTTCTCAGAAAACAGGATATGACATTTCATGCAAATTGTCTCCTAAGGAGACAATTTGCATGAAATGTCAAATCCTGTTTTCTGGGAAAAATAAGAAAAAGATCATCAATCTGTCGTCTGCTGAAAATGCCCAGAGAGTGGTAAAGGTTAATCTACTGTGTCTGGGGAAGTGCATGAAGTAGATAAGCTGCTTCCAGCAGACGACATTTGAAATATTTTTCTCATTTTTCTGCTAAGGAGACAGTTTGCATGAACTGTCATAGCCTCTTTTCTGATAAAAATAAAGAAAATATTTCAAAAGGTTGTCTGCTGAAAATTTTTGTCCAGCAGTCTAAACGTTAAGTGTCAGTGATTAATTTTCTTGTGTTTCTGTTAACCCTTGTCCTGCTAAACCCGGATATACCCTGACGTTCGAAACAGTGTAGATCCAGATCAGTTGGCTTCTGAAGAAGCCAACTGATCTGGATCTGCACTGTTAGTCATTAAGTATTTGAATCTGTATGAACAACTTGGATCAAGTAATCTGATTGGCTGAAAATTAGAAGTAGGCATGGCATCTCAGTTTATTCAGCAGGACAAGGGTTAAAAGAACTCAGCAGAAACTTGATTGTTGTGATTTAATGTGTGATATTTATACTTTATTCCATACTATTTTGGCGTAAATTTTGCTTTTCATGCACCTGCTGCTTAAAATACTTTGTGGAATTGCAAACAGTGTAGACCCTGATCAGACTGCTTCTTCAAGAGCAGTCTGATCTAGGTCAGCACTGATTGCATGTGTCGTTTTGTCAGACACTTAGGTGTTTGAAATCTTAAGACATTTACCATAATGTTTCCTCATTTGGTTTATCTAGAAAGCTGGATTGTCTGATGACCCCAGATTGGATGTTGTTTTGTCTACATTCACAGACAGTAGAGATAAGAGGGATATTTTAGCAGATTTGCTCACTTCTCCATGAAAACATATTGTAGGTGGTACTCATTGAGATCACCTGTCAGTCACAGTGCTCCCACAATATACAATTTTAAAAATCTAGAGCTAGACTATATGACCTCAATTTCAATACACATCCTATTGACCCATTTTTGAGTGGCTTGCATTTATCACCCTTCCAAATTTTGTCCTCTATTCTGGAGTACAGACTTAAATTACACTATTTGGAGACAATCACAGAAAGAAGCAATTTTTAATTTGGTTAAACAAAACGCTTGAAGAGCAAAATATTGTTTATTTTCTTCTTCTTTTTCTTTATTTTTCGTCTTCCTTCAATATCATATTTTATTTTTTAAACCTAAAATACCTGTATATTTCTTTTACCCATTTTATACAGTTTCAGCCATATTTATTTACATGTATGGTGGTGGGGAGGGTGTGTAGGTGGGGGGCATATAGTATCACTGCTGTCCCCACGTCTGTCTGTCCTGGCCCTCCCATTCGTACATAACAAAAATGGTTTCCATTCGATATCTTTTTTTTTTTAAAAGATTAGTGTGTTGGATTCAGATTTTGTATACACAGATAATAATAATATAAAATGTAGCTCAAGTTCAATTTAGGGTAAAATCCGCCAATCATTATGAGAGGTATGGCCCTTTTTCAACTTCATTTTTTTTTCAAAATGCCTGTGTGTGAGTGAGGATGGCCCCTGGGCGGGGGCATCTGTGTCTTATTGACACATTTCTAGTTGATTACTATATTATTAATTTTATTATTCTTGTATTATTTATTGGGCAGAAATTGTCACACTGTAACAAATCTCCTTATTTTAATCCCTGTGTAAGGTATCTGCATAGTCATGAAAGTTTTTACCCTTAAAGTGCCATGCAAAATTTGTAGCAGACGATATTCAAAAAATTTTTTTTTTTTTTTTTAAAGAAAAGTCTTGACATTCCATGTGAATCTTCTGCCAAGCAGACGATTCACATGAAATGTAGAGACTTGTTTTCTCTGAAAAATAAAAAGTAAATAAAAAAATGTCGTCTGCTGCACTTGTGATCCGCGCTTTCAGGGTTAAAACAATTTTTAGCCTAAAGCATCATCACTAAAACATAGGTATTTAGGTCATAGTTGCATAAAAGATTATATCTGACAAGTGAATTATTGGACAGAAGATTAAGATTTGATAAGATGTGAACAAGTGTAAAGATTTTTTTTTTCTAAGCCCCAGGCACATACCATATATACAATAAATATTAAGTCGGACACGCCTGTGTTAACTGTGTCAATCCAGATTGAATCCCTGAAAACAGGATATCTGATCAAAGTCTGTACTGTTTGTCACTCGTGCCGGCTCAGTGGCTCAGTTGGATGCGCGTCCGACTGGAGACCAGGAGGTCGTGGGTTCGACCCCCGCTGAGATCCGCAACATTCTTTCGTGGAGATTGAGCGTGAAATATTTTCTTCGGTCATTCTCTCCTTTCTGCTGATTCAAGAAGGGCAGTTGTCAGTTTCTGGCGAAAGAATGTGTACAATACTGGTTAACAGCTTAGAGGACTAAGCCTGCCCAGTAAACGTGTGATTAGGTTAACCCCATTGGGTTGACTGGACCGTAAAACCTCAGCACAAACAGTTTTTGACAGATTAGAAGATAGTAAATGGGCTTGCTTGAATTTTAGGAGTATGGAAAGGAATTCAGGTGTCCAAATATTTAGCCCATTTTAGTCTTGAAAAACCATTAACCCATTGTATACTGAATAGACTCTCCCACACTATTATATTGGAAGAGTCCAATTTCAATTTTAGGTACGTCTGGATATGAGATTTACATATTCCTAGAGAAAAATGGCTAAACTATTCAGGGGTCATCCTAAGGGGCAATTTGGGAGAAAAAATCTCCCTAGCTGGCTGACCTCCCTATCTTGAGGTGAGGGAGAAGTGAAAATGTATAGAATGTATAGGGAAATCCAAAATTGGACCAAAACTTCTCCCTGAAATCCTGAAATTGTCGCAAAATTTCTCCCTCTCTGAAAGCTTCAGGTTGACCCCTGCTATTTGCAAACAGTGGAGACCCTGAACAGATGCCACATTCTGCGGCGTCTGATCTAGGTCTGCACTGTTTGCCAATTACCCTTTTACGGGTCTCCCGACTACAATGGGTTAAAGGGTAAATGACAAACAGCAGACCAAAATCAGATGCTGCAAAATGAATTTCTATAAAACAAAGCAGTGCTCCAGCTAGGATTTTAGGGCAGATGCCGGGTAGGGCACTTTCTGTGCGGTTATACAAGAATGAGGGCACCATGTGTCATGTGATATGCTAAGTATCATGACATGTTACAAAATATACCATTCCACAATAAATGCCTCAGACTATATATAATACATATAAAACTGACCTTTACACATTGATAACTTTTTTAATCTTTGTCCGATTTTCATGACATTTTCAACAAAATGTAGGGTTTTATGTCTAGAGTTGAAATAAGGCAGCGGGCAGCTTCAGAAGGGCAGAGGGGTGGCAGGAGAGGGCAAGAGGGGTTGCCCTCCCCTCTATATAGGGCTAGCTGGAGCACTGCATAGTAATAATAAAAAATAACCAGATACCCTGCTCCACTCCAAAAAGGTGTGGTAGAAGAGTCCACAGGACCCTAAATGGGATAAACATGTTTCCAGTGATACAACTTCAAGCCTACTTGACAGGTTTTGAAATATACATGGGAAGGGTGGTTGGGTGAGGTGAAGGTGTCCTGTAGCTTTTGTTACCAGGGTGCACAACTGATATTGGCTTACAGTTGGGCAAGGCCTGCTGTCCTTGCAGCAGGTAAGGGTAGAGAGGGAATGTTGTTATTTCTTCTGTTCCTTCACCTTCCATTTTCCTCTTTCTTCCCTATCCCTCGCTTTCATCTCCTCTACTACCTCGAGATTCTCCCTTTCTCTGGGGAGATGACCCAAAATGACCCACAATGGTTAATGTGACATTAAACCCCAACACAGTCAATAAAATATACATGGGGTAAACTGAGAATGACCATCATTAGAAAAAATGAATTTTGCAAAATATATTTTCCCCATCTACAGCATTGTAAAGATGAAAATATATTGATTGACAGGTATTATTTGTGTCAGTTTGGCACTCTTGTCAAGAGTGTTGTGATTTCTTCTTAGCACATATTTTGCCAAGTACAGATAAATGAGTAGCAACATGAGAAACCATACCTTCGGACATGCACTCAAAGAAGACTCAAATCAGCCTGAACATCAGCTGTCTGATCAGAGTCTGATGTCTGCATCCTTGGCTATCCAGAATACGCGCAGTGAAGATTCCGATCAGACTTTATGAATGCACAAGCTGATCTGAATCCATTATAAAAACATGCCTATTCAGATATATTGAAAATTTCACCACCAAAAACTGATACCAAAAACTGAAAGTTTTCAGATAAAAATTTTGATACTTTTCATATTTCAGAATTAAGAAAACTAATCAGTAATGTATACCCCTGTAAACCCCAGTTTTACTATATAAAAGTGGGGTTTAATAGGGTCAAAATTATATACCGTATTCGACCTAATTACCGCACTGTGCGCTTAGGTTTTTCAAAATTACTGGAAAACACTTGTGGTAAAATATGTATCTGCCTACTAAAAGGTACACTTGAAAAAGGTCAGCAAAGAACTTATTAGATGTTTATGCCATTTTTTTCTGAATTTCTTTATAAAAGCATATGTTGTGGATACTCATTTGAATTGCATCGACAAGTCGATGCAATTCAAATGGGTACCCACAGCATATGCCTTTATAAAGAAGTAGCCAAACAGTACACTAGCTGTAATCCGAAGAGTAAGGAATTGCTTGACTGTGCGCTTACAGGGGTATGTGCAGTAATTAGATCGAATACGGTACGCATGTTTCCATGATGCTTCACGGTCATTCTCTCCCTTCCGCTGATTCAAGAAGGGCAGTTGTCAGGTTCTGGCGAAAGAATGTGCACAATACTTGTTAACCGCTTAGAGGACTAAGCCTGCCTAGTAAACCTGTGGGTAGGTTAACTGACCGAGCTCGACATGACCCCATTGGGTTGACTGAGTTGTAAAACCTCAGCACAAACAAATTCACTGGGTGGACATGACCAAAAGAACATTTCCTGAGGTTGTAGCCATATTCGCTATAGATTCAGTACAGTATTAATTAGAAGCCTAGAAAAAAATTAACCCTTACAATACTGTTGACAGTTTACAGAGTTCAGATTCTGCTGCTGTTAGAGTTTATACACATTACAGTAAAACCTGTGTAAGAGAGCCACCTTTGAGACTGACTTTAAATAGTGGTTGATGTGGAAAAAGTTGTCTGTCTTATAAAGGTATATGTCATGTAATTTTGCTAGCAAAATTACATGACATGTACCTTTATAAGACAACCACCTTTCCACATCAACCACTAAGATCAGTTTCAAAGGTGGCTGTCTTACACAGGTTTTACTGTACATTGCATGACATTAGTTAGGCCTGTACTTAGTGAAATAAGCCAAAACTCATGAAGAACATGCTGGTAATATGTCATAGGGGTGAATTCCTATTTTCACTGGAGGAATGAAAGGTGTGAAAGGTTTATTTTGGGATTAAAGGAAAGGGTTTCTCTTGACAATCGACAGTTGAATGAGGGATTAAAATGAGATGTATGACCTTTACCACTCTATGTGCTAATTCAGCAGACAACAAATTGGTGATAGTTTTCTTATTTTTACCCAGAAAACATGATTTGACATTTCATGCAAATTGTCTCCAAAAAAAAAAAAAAAAAAAAATGGAGACACATTGCATGAAATGTCCAATCCTGTTTTCTGGAAAAAGAAGAAAAAAATATTTCAAAATGTCTGAAAATTTTACGCAGACTGCTAAGCATTAATACAACAGCATGTTTATAATAGAGCATATTTGAGTTATGAGCAGAGAAGATGTTTTTATTTGATTTTGTTCACTGTATTCCTGTTTGGCTCAATTCCTGGCTCAGCCCAACCCACCACATGGCAAAAGTTTATGGAACACAGGGATCAATTTTAGCACTTGCTAACTTGCTAAATGCTGGTTAATTTCCTCAAAAAGCAAGCTGCAATTTCCATCACTTGCTAATTCTAGCAAGTTGGAAAGATTCTGTTTAACCGGCAGAACCTGAGGCATTGTTGCTGAAGTTTTGCAATTTCTTTTCCAAAAGCAATGATGATATTTTTGTTATTTTTCCCAGAAAACCGGTTTTGACATTACATGCAAATTGTCTCCATAGGAGACAATTTGCATGTAATGTCGAAACCTGTTTTCTGGGAAAAATAACAAAAATATTCTAAAATGACTGCTGAAATTTTTACCCAGAGTGCTAAGGTTTAAAGCCACATTTAACAGTGTTTACAAGTGTGAAAAAGCAAGTTGGCTGAAAGGTTTAGCAAGTAAAAAATAATGCCACTTGCTAATTTTAGCAAGCTGTCAAAAAAGTTAAATTTGAACCCTGGGAACAGCTTTGGGTATATTGAAAACATTTGTTCTTAGTTCTGGGATGCAAATCACTTGTATGATATTACACGTAATTAGGATTAGTATTGTGTTGTATTGTGGTTTTAATGACATTGAAAAATGGCAAACCTTTTAGAAAGCTAATACTTGTGAAGTAGCTCCAAATAATGCCCTTTTTTATGCCCCAGCCATTTCGAAGAATGCTGGAAAGCTCATAAAGTGTTACCTCTGTCCGTTGGTCTTGTCGCTTTCAGAGATAGTGGTAGCAATTTGCATCTAAGTTTTTCAGGCGTTAGCAATTTGTGTTTCTTTTTTCAGGTAGGGGCATCTGTGTCCTTTGGACATATTCTAGTTTTTTAATGAAATAAAATTATTTTTCTTATTTCCCCACAAAAACGTTGTTTGTACTCATAGAAGTGACTCTTTGAGGCGCTTCTAATAAGTACCCACAAGATAAGTTTTCTTGGAGAAATATTTAAGGAAAATATTTTGTGCATACTCCCTCTATCTGGAGCTCTGCTTGTGAGCTTGTGATGTTGTGAAATACCCACATTCATGGATTCATGGGGTGTTCCAAATTGTATTTAGAATAAATATGACAGTGATAACACACCACAGAGTCAGTGTACCATAGACATTTCGGTAGTTTATATAGGTTTACAAGATATACTTTGGTATAAAGCCAAGTAGCATTAAATTTAGATATGACTGTGAAAAGTACAGCTTCAGAGAATGTGCTTTTATCAACTGAAAGGTACTTATATTTTTCTTGTTTCTTTATTGAAACATGCTGTGAGTACTAATTAGAAGTGCGTAACAGAGGGGCATCTAATGAGTACCCACAGCATATGTTTTCACAAAGAAATAAGAAAAACTCATGACAGTGCTTCTTTTGAGTACCCACAGAATATTTTCATGGAGGAATAAGAAAAATGTCGTGGATACCGCCTCTAAGGAAAAAATATAATTATGGATACAATACAGATGTGGATACCCCTTTTTAGGGAACAATATTATGTGGCTACATTATAACCCTTGTCCTGCTGAACCCGGATATGCCCTGCCTTTGCAAACAGTGTAGATCCAGATCAGTTGGCTTCTGAAGAAGCCAACTGATCTTGATCTGCACTGTTTGCCATTGTGTATGTGATTTTTGTCAACAACCTGGATCAAGTAATCTGATTGGCTGAAAATTACAAGTGGGCATGGCATCTTAATTTATTCAGCATGACAAGGGTTAAATGGATACCTCCTCATAGAAAAAATGTAATGTAGTAGCCAGTGATTCTGTTAGCAGACTTGGAAGGCCATGATCAGACTGCACAGAGGTGCAGACTGATCTAGGCATTCATTGTCTGCATATGCTAGAAGACATATTTTCGCATGGCGGGGGGGGGGGCCATTTTGTCTGAGTGCCAGACAGGTAATACATTGATGCAGCTAGTATACATTTCTGAGATAAGCATAGCTACAGATAGTGGTGGGACATCGGTTGGAAATCATAATCGATCATCGGTTGGCATCGGTTGCTGCTGCCGATGCGATTTTCCGATTATAATCGGTTCCTGAATAATTCGCTTTGGCGTGCATGTTTCACTGTTAATCCTTGTTCATGGTCATATGTTTACAAGTTCATTCAACTGTACTGCACAACAACTGAACTCTATATTTACAAAGCGTTTGTTAGTACTATTTTTCAGCGATTTGGTGGCCTAAAAGATTTTTTTTCTTCTTTGGCTAGACCCCCCACCCCCTTCATGATCACCCCCAATATACAGTCCTGATAACAGAGCGCACATCAAAGGCTTATCTTATCTAAGTGATTATGGAGTCTTTATAAGGCTGTTAAGTCTCCTTAGGTGGGGCCATATAAGGGTTAATTCTTAAAATTGAGCAGTATTCAATATGTTACTATCAAATAAATTCATTTGCAAATTTTGCATTTAACTTGATTTTATTTGTTGATTTGTATTGTATCATTTTATTTTTTTATTTATTATTATTATTATTATTATTATTATTTTTTTTTTTTTGATAGTTTTTTTTCTAAACACAAAAGTTGTTTTTTTCTTGCATTGTGAAAAAGTACAAATGAACTGAAATAGAAATATAAAATTGAAAATATTTATTTATTTATTCATTTATTTATTTTCTAAAGTAAATAAGAACACTGCACAATTATTCCATTTCCATTTCAGTAAAACAATACATTATGGAATATGTCAAAAAGTTATTGGACAATTTAGAATTTGTATTTTATGCCAAAAAGCTTCTCATACTATCTTCCTAATCTTCTGTATTTGATCCAAAGAAACAAATAAAGGGGGCATTTGGTGATAAATTAGCGTATAGCATAAATATCTGTATTTCACCATGAAATATATTGTGGGTTTCATTAGAACTGCCTGGGAGAGACAATTCTAATGAACAAAAACCAGGTATATTTTATTGAATAACTAGAAAAAAAAAAAAACATCAAATTATCACCAAATTACCCACATTTGTTTCTCTGTCTTCATCGTAAACTTTGCTGATATAAAATCTAATTTCCCCTTATCAGACCCCTACCTGAAAGGATGGCCAAAGTCACCAAGAATTTCTTATCTTAATCTCCTCAGAGTCATTAGGGTGTTATGCAATCCAAAATGTGTCTTTAAGCATATTATTAATAATTTAAACTGTTTTTTTTTTTTTTTTTTTTTTTTTTTTGCAGATTCAAATAATAATAATAATAAAAAAAAACTTAACATAGAGAGAATACATATCTATGATGCTTTAAAATGCTGTTTAAGACATTGTATAAGTTTCAACCCACCTGTATGGTTCAGGAAGAATTAAAATGAAAATGTCCGACTACTAGTCCAGTGTCGGGTACTAGTGTGCAATCGGTAAATTTCAGCATTGCTTTATTGATTTTAAATGAAAAACTGGGTGAAAAAAAACAACAACAAAAGACAGATACACTAGTCTGAAGGGCTGAAGCTGTTTTATTAGTGCTATGACACTTTTAATTAATAATAAACTTTGAAGAATTTGTTCCATTCAGAAATTTTCAGCGGCAAAAAGTACATCAAAACGGACAGTTGTGCGAGTCATAGAACCAGGTAGCTTAATTTTAGGGAACATGAACTATCAATACATTTGACTTTAACAGTTAACACATTATTTCCGCCCATCTGTAGTTTACACATTATTTCCGCCCATCTGTTGTACAGAATGATTCTGTTTCATCAAATCAACCGTGAACCAGTCGGCAGGCTTGGTGAATCTGAATGACACGTCATAACTACACACTAGCCAATAAAAGAAACTTGCTCTGCCCCGCCTTCTACTGCGTAGTTTTGTAAATCAAAAGCGGCGGCATATTGTCACAAATCTTTATGGTCAATGAATTGTGTAATCAGTGACAGATGTCCTCATACACTGTGAAAACACTTCCGTGAATACTCAAGTATAGTCTCTGAGTACATCAATAGGTAACTGTTTGTTTTACCCCATGTGGTTAATTGAAAACATGCAGCGTCAATCAGTTTGCCGATGATCGATTGTGAGAAAGTTCAATCGATTATCGGAATCGGGAGCTTCCAGCACGCCGCTAATCGATACCACCTGATCATCGGTACACCACTAGCTACAGATAAGGGGGTATTCACATAATATTTTGCTTATTTCTTGACAAAAACATATGTTATGGGTACTCATTAGAAGCACCTGAGCGAGGCGTTTCTAATGAGTACCAACAACATATGTTTTTATTGAGAAATAAGAAAGATATCAGCAGTTTTTGGATGAAAAAAGTGCCTTATCTGTTGCTATGGATAAGATATGCAAATATGCTAGACTTTGGTGCAGACAGATGAGAACAATCCACTTTTAACTTTAGATAGTATTTTAATTGGTTCCTAATTGGTCTATTCAAGAAAACACTGGAATTACACAAGACAGTTTCTGCACATTTTGATTAAGGTGATTCATCCTATATAGACATTGTGTACAGATAGAGTGGCCCCGCTGATGGAGTGTCCCAGCTTTCAGATCAGGAGGTTTTGGTTCAAATCCGCAGCCATATCATACTAAAATTGATTTTTATGTGGTTGGGTGAGGCAAAGGTGTCATGTATCTTGTGTCACTGGGGTGTCCAACACTTGGGCAAGGCCTGCTACCATTGCGGGTAGAGGAGAGAATGTTTTAACTTCTTCTGTTTCTTCACTTCAATTCATTTTCCTCCTTTCTCCCCTATCCTTCTCTTTCATCTCATCTACTATCTCTTCTATCTCTCTTCTCCCTTTTTCTGGGAGACCACACAAAATTACCTACAAGGGTTGACGTGTCATTAAACCCCCACACAATCGATATACCCCCTGCAAATTGTGTTTTTGTTTTTGTGGGAGGGTACCACTGGGTGGGTGTATTGTTTGCGCATTGTCTGTTAGTCTTTTATGCTCTAGTTTCTGCTTCTTCTCTTGCTAAATAATTTGTTAGAATTTAGTCATTACCTCTGGGGGGGGTGGGAGTGGAGGGGGGGGGGGGGGGGAAATCTAATAAATACTGCTTATTGACACTTCCTTGTTTGATCTTTTTTATGTTTTTCGCGACCTCTTTTTTTTTAGCCTGTTTTAGTCTGGAAACCCCCAACTATGTATCAGATGATGTCATGTCGTGAAATCAGCTTGGGGATCAACACGAGCATGGTCTTAATTCTACCATCATCAGATCTCTTTGGATTATAAATCATAGGATATTTCATTTACAAAAAATAGGTTGCACCATTTCCAAACTTATGGTACTTGGCACAGAATCTTACCAAAAGTTGTGGATACGTATTAGAAGTGTCTTGCAGAGGGACTTTGGAAGAGTGCTCTCAAAATAAGTTTTCATTGACAAATAAGAAAAATACATCACTGTTTGTTGGGAAACAGTGCCTTACCTAAGGTATAGACTAACATTTTTCATATTCACACAAAATAAGTTTTCATTGACAAATAAGAAAAATACATCACTGTTTGTTGGGAAACAGTGCCTTACCTAAGGTATAGACTAACATTTTTCATATTCAGGAAAACATACATTGTAATGGTACATATTGTAATTGTATCAGATATTGTTATGGTTAGTGTGACAGTATTTTCACTATTTTCCTTTCTGTTTGCTTTCTGGCGAAAGAATGTGCACAATACTGGTTAACCGCTTGGAGGACTAAGCCTGCCCAGTAAACGTGTGGTTAGGTAAACTGACCGCGCTCGACATGACCCCATTGGGTTGACTGGGCCGTAAAACCTCAACACAACACAACAACTTTCTGTTTGCAGCCAGAACCAAACCCTGCTAGCACAGAGACCTCAGTAGAAGCGGAGAAAGAAAATGTAGACCCTATCAACCGACTGTCACCTGATCGTGCAGTGCCACCTCCAGTGGCGGAAGAATCCATGCCATCAGATGAGATGGTGCAGAAAGTTGAAATCAAAATTGAGGATTCGGAGGAGCTTCGAGAAGAGGAAGAAGACCAAATGGAACTTAAAAATGAGATAGAGGAGGAAACACCTGAACTAATGTTAAGATACAAGTACTCTGAAGGTGAGCTTTTGATACTAATACTCTGAAGGTTAGCTGTTGATAAAAATACTGAAGGTTAGCTATTTATAAAAACACTGATGGTTAGCTATTGATGAAAATAACCTGAAGGTGAGCTGTTGATGAAAACACTCCGATCTTTAGCTATTGATAAAAATACTCTGAAGGTTAGCTATTCATAAAAATACTCTTGATTGTTATCTATTGATAAAAGTACCCTAACGGATTGCTATTGATAAAAATACTCTAAAGGTTAGCTGTTGCTAAAATTACTCTTGATGGTTGCTTTTGAAAGAAATACTCGGAGTAGAAGCTATTCAAACAAATACTCTGAAGGCTAGCTGTTGATAAAAAATACCCTGAAGGTTAGCTATTAATAAAAATACTACAAAGGTTAGGTATTGAGATACAAAGATAAGAAGGGGAGCATCTTATCTAGAAATATGAAAGCCTACTTTTCATTTGGACCAGGAAAAACCTCCAGTAAATATATTTTCACTACATTCTGTTGTAGATCAGTGGAGTCCGATCAACCCTGAGGGAAAGAAACATTACGACAGAGAATTCCTCCTGCAGTTCCAGCTGGCTCCGGAAGCTGTGGTAAAACCACCTGGCTTGCCAGAAATTCCAGATATTATTCTAGACAAGGTATTTAACTTCTATTTTAAATTGAATTTTCTTGATGACTTTTTTAAATGTTAATTGATTTGTACCTTTCAAAGAATGCTAAATGCTTAGCATCCTGGGCCCAGTTGTTCAAAGCTAACGATGTCGTTAGTTAACGATTCGTTAAAATTTACATCGAGTGATACGCAAAAATGCAAAAATTTGCAAAAGCTACTCACATTTTTTCAGCAAAAAATATGAGAAGATGCTCATATGAAAATCTTCTCTCCTTATATAATATCAAAGCACAATCTAAAAAAATTACCGTACTAAAGGCATCACTTATTATCCAGTATTTATCAAGAAAAAATTAAATGTTCTGTGACATGCCAAAAATAGCTTAATCTAGAATATTCCATCTGGAAAATCCAAAAAGAATATAAACAACTTGTTATTGTAAACATGATTTTCCAGAAAGTTCAAATTTATATATAAATACTTGCAGTAAACATGAAAATAATGATACTTAAAATAATCAAACACCCTATATATAACAATTTTATCAACCTGATTTAGAGTACATTACAAAATAAGGAATAATAATACTAATTATACATACAATTCTGATACAAAATCTGACCTTTACAAAAAAAAAAAAAAAAAAAATCTCACTCAGTTTGTCTGAGCGAGCAAAAAAAAAATCTCTGAATTTGAAAATCTCTCACTGTTTTTGTCCAAGTGGGATTTTTTCTCTCACAAAAATCCGGGGCCAGAATAATCCCTGCGGGACTATGTCCCTGAGCAGCATATGTTGTCACCCAGGCATTGGCAACGGCGTTGACATCCGCATTAGCACAATGTTTAAGTTTTCAAATGTGTGCATAGTTTTTTAACTGTTTAAGGTACTGCTTTCATATTTGGCCTACACCTACTTTAGGGTAAGACTTTCAATAGCATACACCCCCATCCCCAAAATAGACTTTTTATGTAGGTCAAGGTCAGTTCTTTGTCTTTTACACCCATGTTTAAGTTTTGAAAAGTGTACATAACTGCTGAAGTATTTAAGATAGAGCTCTAATATTTGGCCCACACCAGCTTAGGGTTAGACCTTTTCAACAACACACACCTCTTCCTCAGTTTGACCCCCTGCCTAGGTCAAGGTCAGGTCATACTTTGTCATTTTAACCCATGTTCGAGTTCTACGTTTAAATTTTGAAAAGTGTTTATAACTGCTGAAGTAATTAAGATACGGCTTTAATATTTGGCCCACACCAACATTAGGGTAAGACCTTCCAATAGCACAGACCTTTTCCTCAGTTTGACCTCCTGCCAAGGTCAGGTTATACTTTGTCATTTAAACCCATGTTTGAGTTTTGCGTTTTAAGTTTTGCGTTTTAAGTTTTGAAAAGTGTTCGTAACTGCTAAAAGTATTCAAGATGCTGCTTTAATGTTTTGCCCACACCTACCTTAGGGTAAGACCTTTCAATAGTACACACCCCTTCCTCAGTTTGACCTTCTGCCTAGGTCAAGATCAGGTCATACTTTGTCATTTATACCTGTGTTTAAGTTTTGAGAAGTGTACATGGCTGCTGAAGCATGTAAGATATAGCTTCCATATTTGTCCACACCAGCCTAAGGTAAGATGTTTCAATGGCATATACCCCATCCCTCAGTTTGACATTCTACCGAAATCAAAGTCAGGTCATACTCTTTCATTTACTGCTATGTTTAAGTTCTGCATTTAATCTTTAATATTTAAAGATTGTTTTCTTATCCAATCAGCCCTTTTGGCGAGCTGCGTTGTCTTCTGACAACTCTTGTTCTGAATTTCCAGTCTTTACATCATTAAAATTGGGAAAATGCTTTGGCTTCTGGGGGACCGTACCTCCCAGACCCCCTTTATTAACTTTTCATCAACTCCTTTACATAAACTAGCTTTCTTATATCGAGGGTTGAGCGCAAGACTATGGTAACTCAAACATATTTTTGAAACCCTTGTTTTCCATTAGGTTTCTCACCGCTGTGGTTCGAGCCTCGCTTGGGTCATATGTGGGAAAGCCAAGTTCTGCTTACGTATGGTCAGGTGGTTTTTCTCCGGGTTCTCCGGTTTTCGCCCCCCTTCGATGAACGATCGGCTCGATATAAGTGAAATATTCTTGAAAGGGCCGTAAAACCCAAATAAAAAAAAAAAAAGAAACCCTTGTTTAGGGGCAACTTGGACCCCTTTGTAAACAATGCAAATTTAGGTGCCATTGCTCATACGAGCAATGGCACCTAAATTTTCATTATTTACAGAAAGAAATGTTGTAATCTTCATAACGCCTTCATGGTGAGGAGATTAGGTTTGGGGAAAAACAACCATCTGACTTACGCCAGTCTTGCGCTCATCCTCGATATGACAATAAGATTATCAGTAAGTATTTGTCACTCTTCAAAGTGCTTTAGCTTAACAAAAGGCAAATATAGCATGTTTGTGTGTGTAATTTTACTTGAAAAAGCCCTTTAATTCCTAATTTTTAGCTCTAAAATTTTATTAAAATAGCCCTAATTTTTGTTTAAAGTAGCCCTAATTTTAGCCCTAATATTTTTTAAGTAGTGCTTGAAAGCCTGCCAGAGAGTAGAAAAAGTTGAAGCATAGTTCTTTATAAGAGCCTTAAGAGGGTATCTAGATATTTTTTTTTTTCTTACTTCTCCATGAAAATATATTGTTTGGTACTCATCAGAGCACTTCCCCGAGGCATTATTACTATCACTATTTTCATCATCATGGAGAATAGAGAAAAGTATAATTTTTGGTTGAAAAAGGCCCATTATCTAGAGCTGTGTTCTTCTGTAATCTGAGGGCGGATAGGGAGGTAATGACATTTGGTTTTGGATGAGTATAGCTACGTATATAAGATTTCTGAGATGTCCTAGTTTGCACTAATTAAGCCGGCTACCTGGCTTCCTAGCCAGCTAGTGACTTGCAGTGCATACAGTAATTGAGGAGGATTGGCGGTGTGTTACAGGTAGTTGCGTGTAACTTGTTCATACTCCGTACATTTTTTTAAAAATAAAATATATTGATATTTTGCGTATTTCTCAACAAAAAACATACTTAGTGATAATGAGTACTACAACATGTTTCCATTAACCCTTAAAGCGCCAGTCACAACAATTGTCGTCTGCTTTGTCTTCTGCTGGTTACTTTAAAAGTCATTGTTGCAAACAGCGTGGACCCAGATCAGACTGCTCCTTTAGGAGCAGTCTGATCTGGCTCCACACTGTTTGCCTATATGCAAAATGAAAAGTTTGCAAGAAGATGTAGCAGACGACATAAGCAGCGACATTTTCAGATGCAGATTTTCTTGGCGCTTTAAGGGTTAAGTTAATCTGTGTTCAAACCATTATCATGACTATGCAGAGCAAACAGAGCCATAGATGATTTGCAACTTTTAACCTTTATCATGCTGAATAAATTAACATGCCATGCCCACTTCTAATTTCCAGCCAGTCAGATTACTTGATCCTGATTTTTTGATAGAAATTCACATATTTAATGACAAACAGTTCAGATCCAGATCAGTTGGCTTCTTCAGATCTACACTGTTTGCTAAGACAGGGCATGTTGTGTTCAGCAAGAGAAGGGTTAAAATGTGTTTCTAAGCATATCTGAAAAAAGCTATTTTCAGAACTGAAAAGTCTTTTTTTGTGATGTGTAAAATCAAGAATTTCCAGAAATTTCAGAAATAAATGCTAATTGACCTGTGTCTGTCAAAGAAGGTGCTTAATGCATACCATATGATGAGGGATACCCAGATTTTTTTTTTCTTAATTCCATAACTCCAGATAAGATGATTTTTTTTTTTTTTTTTTTTTTCAACCCAAAAAAAAGTTTGATATTTTTCTTGTTTCTCCAGGAAAACATATTATGTTACAGGTATTCAGTAGAAGCACCTCACCAAGGCATTTCTAGTGAGAACCCACATTGTTTTCATGGAGAAATGAGAAAAATATTTACCCGATATCCCTTTCTCTCTGGGCCTGTGTATTTCTCCACGAAAACAGCATAGCTCTAGATAAGGCGCTTATTCAACCAAAAAATAACGATATTCTTCTTATTTCTCAATGAAAATATATGTTGTGGTACCCAGAAGTACCTCACCGAGTCACTTCTAATGAGTACCTACAACATATGTTTTCGTGGAGAAATGAGAAAAATATTATGTGGATACCCCCTCTTATCTAGACCTATAAAAACATGTTTTATGCGACACATAAGGTCAAGGCACTTTTAATGCCAGAAGGTTTTCATTGAGAATGAAGAAAAATGTGAACCCTTTGGTTGAAAAAACAACAAAACATCTAGAGCAGTGTCTTCTCTAGTCAGTTGCTGACAGGATAGGGAGAGTAATTCGGTTGTAGATGAGTATAGCTACATCAGTGATTCATCTAGACCAAAATCAGTTCCGGACATTTTGTCCAAATGGCAGCTGGTTCTTCCGGACATTTTGAAATTTTCTTGGACAAATTATAAAAGCTAGAAAATCACTTTACTGTGGATTCAGCAGTGGGTGGGGGCTGGCGTCGTTATCGCCATTTCCCTTGCAGAATTCCGTTTGGTCACTACTTGATTTCGGCATGAAAAATGTCAACTTTTGTTGCTTTCTAGGGGGCATGTTTTTGTGCGATGTTATGTCCAGCCCTTTACAAAATCACAAGTGTAATATTTAGCCTCGCATGGTGTGACATGTAAACAAACTCGATGAGATCAAGGGAAGTAACTCAGAGGATTAGGCCTTATCTACGTTTCGACCAAACACATTAGATTGGTTCACTCTGTTTGCGGACGCAAAACTAATGGGCATTACCAAAAAATCACCAAAAAAATCAATATTGTTTGTTTGATAAGCAGTCCAGTACATCTTAGATTGACCAATCATCTGTCGTTTTACAAGATAAGATCGGCATCGAAAATAAACTGTAAACAACAGTAGAAATCCATATATTACAAGCCAAAAATGGCAATCAGACAATTTGTCCAACCAGGTCAGAAAAGTTTCGGACATCTGGAAATTTCAGTAGACTATGGCAGATGGCCGACGTCAAACTGAATCCCTGTACATATATAAGGTTTCTGAGATGTCCTAGTTTGCACTAATTAAGCCGGCTGCCTGGCTTCCTAGCCAGCTAGTGTCATACAGTGCATACAATAATTGAGGAGGATTGGCAGTGCTGCAGGTAGTTGTGTGTAGCTTGTTGATACTCCATACATTTCTTCAGCTAAAATGTGTTGATATTTTGCATATTCACAACAAAAGAGATGCGTTGTGACACATTTTGAAATATTTTTCTAGTTTTTTGGGGATGGTCGGGTGTGGCAAGGTGTCCTGTATCTTATGTCACTGGGGGGTCCAGCAGATATTGGCTTACAGTTTGGCAAGACCTGCTGTCCTTTACGCAGGTAAGGGTAGAGAGGGAATGTTTTTATTTCTTCTGTTTCTTCACTTTCATTCCTGTTCCTCTTTACTTCCTGTCCCTCTCTTTCATCTCCTCTACTATCTCTTCTATCTCTTCTCCCTTTCTCTGGGAGATTACACAAAATGACCCACAAGAGTTGACATGTTAAACCACACCACAATCAATTTTCTAATTTTTTCCAGAAAATAGGCTTTGACATTTCATGCAAGTTGTCTCCTTAGGAGACCATTTGCATGAAATGTCAAAGCCTGTTTTCTGGTAAAAAATATAAAAAAATATAATGAATTTCTGCTGAATTCGCCTAGATGTAAAAGTTAATGTGACCATTGTTATTGACCAGAATAGGTTGTTCAACGCTTGGTACTCTGGGTAAAATTTTCAGCAAGAAACATTTCGACATATTTTTCTTATTTTTCCCTGGAACAGGATTTGACATTTAAGACAAACTGCATGAAGTGTCAAATTCTGTTTTCTTGGAAAATAAATAGATAAAAAAAAGACATATCTGTTTGTTGTCTGCTGAATTTACCCAAAGAGTGTTAAAGGGTAAAACTTGACATTGTGTGTATTTCAGCCACACCATGGAGTCAACAGAGTATACAGTCGGGAATCTGACAGTGGATCTGGTCAGAGGGATTCCTCAGCGTATGACTTCACACCTAAATACATGTGGACAAATGCTGGTGGAGGATCTAAAGGAGTAAGTATTTTGTTTGATCTACAGACAACCCGCTTTATACTGACTCTGATACAACGCTGAAATTCGTTATGTTGACAATTTGACTGTCACCAAACCTTTGCTTAAGAGGAAACAATTAGTCATAAATTATGTAAGAATATTATTGTATTCAATACTTCAAAGAAACATATGGTTTGGATATTTGTTAGAATTGCCTCTGAGACGATTCTAACATATCTAAAACATATGTTCTATGAAGAAGTAAGAGCAAAACTAGACCTTTCTTTCATACATATCAATCTGCTCATTAAGTATTCTGTACAATAGCAAATTCATTTTAATGGCAACATCTTTAGAAACTAATGTCGTCGTAACGAGGGTCCACTGTTCTTGACAAAACCTATTTTTGGGTGTAGGCTCAGTACTGAAGACATAACTGCGGATAAGGTGCGTTTTTCATGCAAAAAGCATGTTTTGGGGAGGCATTGGAAGCTCTAATGAGTTCCAACAACATACATTTTTATGGACAATTAACCTTAAAGCACCAAGAAAACCTGCATCTGAAAATGTCGTCTGTTTATGTCGTCTGCTGAATATTCTTGCAAACTTTTAAAACCTATTTTTTTGCATACCAGCAAACAGTGTGGACCCTGATCAGACTGCTCCTAAAGGAGCAGTCTGATCTGGGTCCACACTGTTTGCAAAAATGACTTTTAAAATTACAAGCAGATGACAAAGCAGACGACAATTGTTGTGACTGGCAGTTTAAGGGTTAAGAAAAAATATAACAATTTTTGGTTGTAAAGTGCCCCTTATCTGTAACATTTGTGTATGCATACACAGTTCTGAAGATAATGGTCTGGGCCCAGTTGTTCAAAGCATCGTTAGCTTAACGAGCTCGTAAGTGGTCAAAATGTTAACTGTTCTAGTATGTACAATACCATATTTGCAGTTATTTTTGCTGAAAAAATGTGAGTAGCTTTTGCAAATGCAAAAGCTTCTCACATTTTTTCAGCAAAAATATTAATATATATGCCATATTAAATTATCAAAATTTTAACAATATGTTAACTAACGACATCGTTAATGTTTTGAAAAACTGGGCCCAGGACTGTTTGATATTTAAGGTTGCTTGTACAGAACACACAGCGCTATTGCAGTACCCCAGGCATTGTCCTTAGTGTTAGGCTAATTTTAAAAATAGGTTTGTTTCCCTTTTTACTGACCCTGTCTAAAAGAGTGGTCAGTTGGTGAATTTTATTTTTTTTTCATTGTTGGAGGAAAAAAATGAATTCAAAAAGTATCAAAAAGCACCTAAATGTCCTTAGAAATGCTTAAGATAGTGTTGAATTTAGAACTTTACATTGGAATAGCAATAAAAAATAACTGGATTGTTTTGAGAACATTTCAAATGGCAAATTATGAGTTTGCTTTTATTTCATAAGCGGCCGTTACCAAGACAGCCAAGTAACCAGAAGAACAAGGATCGCGGTCCACCACAGCGACAGATAAACATTTCCATCTCAAAAGATGTGGAAATGTTACACAAAGCAAAAGATGCATGGAAACCAAGTCATAAAGAGGAGGATAAGAAAGAAAAAGAGGAGGAAGTTGATGCAAAGACAGAGGTTAGAATTCATAGTTCCAGATAACATCGCGAAAACATGCCTATATAATTTTGATCCCCCTTAAAACCCTGTTACCCACTTGTATATAGTAAAAATTTGTTCTAACGAGTACCCACAATCTATGTTTTGAGCAGGAATATGAAAAATATCAGATTTTTTAATATGAAATTTTTCCTTTTTTGGTGGTAAAATTTTCAATATATTTGAATAGGCATGTTTACGTAATGAGACACTTTTTTTTCCAACTGAAAAGTAATCATGTTTTTTCTTATTTCTCCACAAAAGCATATGTCGTGGTACTCGTTAGAAACACCAGTGGTACTCATTAGAAACACCTCCAGAGTACCAGCCACATACGTTTTTGTTCGTGGCGAAAAAGAAAAATATCAATACTTTTGGATTGAGAAAAGCATGTTATCAAGAGCTGTTTTTGCAATTGTACACAGATTAGGCTGGTACAATGTAGTTTCAAAAAATGTTCAGAGCATTAGGTATCCAGGTAAAAAGTTTTCTTATTGGAGACACAAAAACACACATAGTGGATACTCATTAAGAGCAACTCACTGGGGCTTTTCTGGGTAGCCATAAGATAACTTCCAGTGAAAAAATAAGAAGAATTATCATTTCATGTAATTTGCAGTTGACGAAATAAAATAACAATGAAAACACCTGATCTAGAGCTGTGATACATTGCATCTCCTTAGCGCTTGATAAAATGCTTTTTTCAATCTAAAAGTATTGATATTCCAAAAACATGAGGGTACTCATTAGGGTGCTTCTAATGAGTACCCACAACATATATTTTCATGGAGAAATAAGAAAAATATTGATCTGAAACCCACTCTAGACCTATGATCTCATTACTTGTGTCGGCCTCGTTGGCTCAGTTGGATGCGCCGTCCGACTGGAGACCAGGAGGTCGCAGGTTCAACCCCCGCCGAGGTCGGCAACATTCTTTCGTGGAGATTGATCATGAAATATTTTCTACGGTCATTCTCTCCCTTCCACTGATTCAAGAAGGGCAGTTGTCAGTTTCTGGCGAAAGAATGTGCACAATACTGGTTAACCGCTTAGAGGACTAAGCCTGCCCAGTAAACATGTGGTTAGGTAAACTGACCGCGCTCGATATAACCCCATTGGGTTGACTGGGCTGTAAAACCTCAACACAAACAAACATTACCTGTGTCTGGCTCAGCTTTGACATGAGAAAAGGTGTTGACTGGATAATTGCAAAAAGATCCAGATCAGCCAATGAAGATGTATAGTCTGATCAGTAACTTGACTATGCGTTATCATAGCACTAGTTAAGGCGCTTTTTTCAAAACAAAGTACTGATATTTTTCTTATTTCTCCACGAAAACATATGTTGTGGGTACTCATTAGAAGCGCCTCGGCGAGGCGCTTCTAATGAGTACCCACAACATATGTTTTCGTAGAGAAAAAAGAAAAAATATTTACCGGCTACCCTCCTTTATCTAGACCTATGATTATGTTCTATATTATCCAGTGATTCTATAAGTTGACAGTGAAGGTCCTGATCGGACTGCACATTTGGGCAGGGTGATCTGGGCCTTTGTTGTCCTGCCCGACGTTTTCACATGGTGCGGCTCAGATGATGCCAATTTAGTGTCATTTCTGATTTGCCATAACATCTAACATCATATAACATTTCCTTCTCCTTAACATGGACTGAAATGTCTTGGTTTTTTTGTTGTTTTTTTTTAAAAAAAAAATGTTTTCCAATTTCCTGGCTGACTGTCAAAAAATATACCGATTGTTATCTTTTTGCAAACAAAAAAAAAAAAAAAAATCCGCAACCGACTGACCCTGGTCTTGTTGCATCATTTAGTACCATTTCTGGCTTACCATATACCTACAGTCATCAAACCGGAATAAATTTCCTAATGGGGATGCAATTTTTACACTGTCACACGATAGTGGCAGTGTAATATGGTATCATATTGGCTGTCCGCGTGTCTCTGTCCGTCCATGGTTTCATTGTCCATATTTTGGGAGATGTGGTTTGGGATTGCTAATGAATAAATTTCGTCAGTTTATGGTGTTATCTGCCCAAGGCGCATCATATTTTCGTTTCCGGAGGATAACTTTAGTAAATGTCAATGAATTTTCTCCAAACTTGGTATAGGCATTGATATTGTGGAGATCTGGTTTGGGATTGCTAATGGGCAAATTTTGTTAATTTTTGACAGAGTTATATGCAGACACGATAATGGCGGGGTGTTATTGTTTTACGTTTTTATTTGACCATGATCTACATACCAGGGTCCAGTGACTTTATCATTTTTTACATAAAAGTTAATATTTAACCTGTTTATAATACTGACAAGCTTTGGGAGATGTGACACTCCCTTTCATGGAGCTTGTCAGTATTATAAGGTGTTCCAATACTTCAGGACCCAGTTCAAAACTAACAGTGTTGTTAGTTAATGTATCGTTAAAACTTTGATCATTAAATATGGCACATACACTTATATTTTTGCTGAAAAAATGTAGCTTTTGCATTTGCAAACATACTCCCATTTTTTCAGCAAAAATACCTGTACTTCATTTGGTACTGTACTTACTAGAACAGTTAACATTTTGACCACTAATGAGCTCGTTAAGCTAACGATGCTTTGAACAACTGGGCCCAGGTATATAAGGTAAGAAAAAAAACATTTATCTGGACTCTCCTTAACTGGAGGTCTTACTGTTGAAGGGCCAGAATTAAAGGCTTTTTCTTTACTTTCAGGATCTGTACAAGAAGACAAGAAGTATATTGAACAAGCTGACGCCACAAAAGTTCCAAACCCTTGTCTCACAGATGCAGGCACTGCAGATTGACACAGAGGGTAAACTCAAGGGTGTAATTGATCTAGTCTTTGAAAAGGTAAATTACCAACAACATGCGTATGTGTGGTCAGATAAGAAGAGTGTCCTGTTAAGAATAATTTGGATGAAAGGACAAAGCCTTCTCTCTGGAAAAATACGAAAAATATCAACTTGTCATCTGCTGAATTTGCCCAGCACAAGATAAAGGTTAAAGAGTAATTATTCCCGGAAAACAGGGCTGAACATTTCATTTAAATTATCATTATGAAAAATTATTGCCGGAAAAAAAAAATTGTTGGAAAGTGCTGTTAACTGATATATTGCATCACAATTCTCCAGTGGGAAAAAATGCCCAATAGAGTATTTTAACTCTCTGCATGCTGGGTAATTTTGTATGCTTTTTTTGTCGTCAGTGAATTTTTTTTTTTTTTTTTTTAATTTTTTTTCAAAAAAAATCTTTCAGGAATACCATCAGAGTGTCAAACAGTTTGGATCCAGATCAGGCCCGATGTTTTGTCTGGTCTGATCTGGGTTCAAACTGTTTGCAAAGGTTATCAGCAGACGACAAAAATTGCCACTAGCGGGGCAAGAGTTCTTGTGTCACCGGGGCGTCCAACTGATATTGGCTTACAGTTGGGCAAGGCCTGCTATCGTTGAAGTAGGTAAGGGTAGAGGGGGAATGTTTTTATTTCTTCTGTTTCTTCCCTTTCATTCCTGTTCCTCTTTCTTCCCTATTCCTCTCTTTCATCTCTTCTACTATCTCTTCTATCTCTTTTCTCCCTTTCTCTGGGAGACGACACAAAATGACCCACAAGGGTTGACGTGTTGTTAAACCCCAACACAATCAATCAATCAAAAAGAAGGAAAAGAACTTTAGCCGGGATATCTTGCGCAACATCAGAAAATGTGCCTTTGAACATGTGCACCCAGCGATGATTCAGATTGGCCTGCGCATTTGCACAGACTGTCACCCAGCTAGCATTCTTTATAAATCTATAGCAGGCCGTTATTGCATTTACACAGACTGATCAGTATCTTCACTGGGCACATTTTGGATGGCGACTGATGCAAAGTTTCTTCATGTGGACAATAGACTGCATGGATGTGCATGCTGATTTTAGTCTTCATTCAGTGCCGGTCAGAAGGTGCATTTTTTCATACAGTGAACCCTCGTTACAACGACAGCATTTGTTCCCAAAGACATTTTCATTAAAAGGAATTTGCTGTTGTACAGAATACTTAATGAACAGATTGATATGTAAGAAAGGTTTTGTTTTGTTCTTGTTTCCTCATAGAACATATGTTTTTGGATATTTGTTAGAATTGCTTCAATGAGGCAATTCTAACGAATATCCAAAACATGTTTTTTTTTTAAGTATTAAATACAATATTTTTGCATAATTTGTGACTAATTGTTATGTCTTAAGTGAAGGTTTCGTGACAGTCAAATTGTCATTATAAAGAATTTTGTCATTGTATCGAGTGTCGGTATAAAGAGAGTTGTCTGTATTTCAGTTCTTTTATTTGTTTGCTTTATATGAATTTTCATTTCCTTGCAGGCCATTAGTGAGCCTAACTTCAGTGTTGCCTATGCTAACATGTGCCGGTGTTTGTCATTGTTCAAAGTGCCATCAGAGTCTAAACCAGGAGAATCTGTGAACTTCAGAGCTGTCCTGCTAACACGGTGTCAGCGAGAATTTGAGAAAGATAAGTCATCGGAGAAAGAGTTCGTTGAAAAGCGCCAGGAAATTGAGAAGGCAGAGGTTAGTAATTTTCTTTTCCGTAGCATACTCTAAAGCTCCTAAGGGAATTTAGTTTGCACATGATTATGGTAAATGGATACTTTTTCAGGGGAAGTAACCCTGCCAAAATGTTTTGCCTTGCCTTTTGAATAGGGGTTTACTCTGAAAGGAGGAGCAAATTCTTCCATTTTGGAGTAGACGCCTTTTCAGAGAGAATGTTTTATACAGGAAAGCAAAGAAGAATTCACAATGCCTTACCTTCTGAAAAGGGGTCTACTCTGAAAGGAGGAGGTTTTGGACTAGACATCTTCTCAGAGGGAACATTTTATCCAGGAAAGCAAGGAGGATTTCACAAAAGTTAACTGACTTGTAAAAAAAACTTATTGGAAAATCTACCATTCAATCCCTGTAAACTAACTTTTCTTAAATCTGACTATTGACAATGAAAGAAACAGTTAAATTATTGAGGGGGAAAAAAAAAAAAAAAAAGGAAAAGAAATTGAAATGTGTTTGGTGAGGTTATGCAGATACATTGAATTTTTTAGTTGATTCCTTTTAACCCTTGTCATGCTGAATGAATTAAGATGCCACAACCACTTCTAATTTCCAGCCAGTCAGCTTACTTGATCTGGGTTTTTGATAGAAATAGAAATTCACACATATAATGACATACAGTGCAGATCCAGATCAGTTGGCTTCTTCAGAAGGCAACTGATCTGGATCTACATTGTTTGCTAAGACAGGACATGACATACTCAGCAAGAGAAGGGTTAAGCAAGATTGTACTTGACCATTGATCTGAGCGGATAGTACCCTGATTTTGGATTGTGCATCCAGGTTTATTGAAAGGCATTTACCCAACTGTCATTCTTTATAAATCTATAGCTGAGGGGGGAGAGGGGCGTTATCAGCCCGTCATCTACCCTGACAGGCCGATAACAGCCCACTATAGATTTATGTAGAATGCTGACACCAAATTGTCATTTTACCATTGATCTCATCTCAGAGTTCTAAAGAAGTAACCTTTTCCATTTTAGGAAAATGTCAAAAATAAAAAAAATCCTGACTTAAGCAGACAAGTTGATTATCCGTGGATATGTTTTTTTTATTACATTTTATTTCTTCAACAGGAATCAAAGAAAGAAGAACTTAAAGCTGAATTAGAATATGAAGAATCAAACGCTAAGCGGAGATCACTAGGAAATATAAGGTAAAGATATTGTTTCAGTAAACTAGCTGCACCTATATCTTATCCGTATTGAATTGTCATTTCTTTCTATACAGTCCATTATTTGTCTAATATATCACATTTCTGGGGAGTTCAGAGTTGCTGCCTGCAAAGCTACAAATGTGATTGGTTTAAACAATATTTATTCAGTTGTTGATAACAATATACAGATACACACAGGACAATAGAAACAGGATTTTACAGTAAGGATGAAGCTCATTTTAGTCCTTTTAGTGGTTGCCTGAAAAACAAATGTGATGTTTGGGTGATAGCATGTTTTTATGCCATCGCCATTTTCAATGGGGGGGAGGGGGGGGGGGGGGCATATAGTATCACCGCTGTCCGTACGTACGTCTGTCCTGTCCGTCCCGTGTGTAACAAAATTTCCATTCGATATCTTTTGAAAAGATTAGTGTATTGGATTCAAATTTTATACACAGGTATATAATCATAAAATGTAGGCAGTGATTTATTTAATTTAATTTTATACCTATGCGTCCCAGGACTCGCTTGGGCTATATAAAGTGAGTCCTACTAGAAAATCATTGCGTCCATTACAGACTTTTCCACTATAACTTTGTGAGTCCTGGGACTCGCTGAGATTTAAAATGTGAGTCCCAAAGCAAAAATGTGAGTACAGGACTCGGGATGCACAGGTAAAAAAATCACTGGTAGGTCAAGTTCAATTTAGGGTAAAATGCACCAATTATTATGGGAGTTATTGTTAGAGATAGGTAGATCTGCCGCCGGCCTCTGTGGCTCAGTTGGATGCGCCGTCCGACTGGAGACCAGGAGGTCGCGGGTTCAACCCCCGCCCAGGTCGGCAACATTCTTTCGTGGAGATTGATCATGAAATATTTTCTACGGTCATTCTCTCCCTTCCGCTGATTCAAGAAGGGCAGTTGTCAGTTTCTGGCGAAAGAATGTGCACAATACTGGTTAACCGCTTAGAGGACTAAGCCTGCCCAGTAAACGTGTGGTTAGGTAAACTGACCGCGCTCGACATGACCCCATTGGGTTGACTGGGCCGTAAAACCTCAACACAAACAAACAAAGGTAGATCTGCCCAGGATTGTTTGGAATAGCTACCAAGGATGAAAATTTAGTCCCCATCTTAGATAAGATGCTGATTAAATGACTTCGTTGTTTCTGAGGTAGATACTTCTCAAACAAATATGACGATATGCATTTCATACTGTATTACAAACATTTTAGTGTTTTTCAGTTAGAAATAGGAATACCTAGGATTTTAAGTGTTTAGAATAGCTACCAAGGATGAAACTTAGTCCCCATCTTAGATAAGATGCTGATTAAATGAATTCCTCGTTTCTGAGGTAGATTCTTCTCAAACAAATATGACGATATGCATTTTATACTGTATTACAAACATTTTAGTGTTTTTCAGTTAGAAATAGGAATACCTAGGATTTAAGGTGTTTGGAATAGCTACCAAGGATGAAAACTTAGTCCCCATCTTAGATAAGATGCTGATTAAATGAATTCCTCGTTTCTGAGGTAGATATTTCTCAAACAAATATGACGATATGCATTTTTTATTATATACAAAGTAATGAAATATAGAGAACTATTAATGAAATAAAATGCGTATTTCGAAAAAGTTATATTTTCACTAGTGAAAATATAAAACATATTTTCACTCCTTTGAGCAGTGAAAAATATAAGATCTGGAACTACTTTTTTTCTTATTTACATTAATGGTCAAAGGGAAGCAACTCAAATTTTGAGTCAAAGTGCTTAATCTTATAAGGGAAACAACTACTAAAATGATTATCACACATGTTGAAAATGTTATTGCTCATATCCCTTAAAAAGATGCTTTTAAGCTGAAATATTTCGGGGACTATTTTCTTTCGGAAGTAGGTTTCCTGCTGTTACGCGGTTCTTACATGTCACCGCCAAGGGACAAAACTGCGTGTCAGACTTCCCCTTGCAAATGCAAGATGTCGAAAGTGATGTATATGATAAAAAGAAAATTCAAATGTTTGTCGTTAATATGACTTTTATTTCATCTCATGAAGTAAAAAAAAATGTATATTTCATTCGTGCCTTTGGCACTCATGAAATATACATTTTTTCACTTCACTCGATGAAATAAAAGTCATATTCACTCCAAACATTTGAATATCCTCTATATACTGTATTACAAACATTCTATTTCAGTTAGAAATAGGAATGCCTAGGATTTTAAGTGTTTGGAATAGCTACCAAGGATGAAAATTTAGTCCCCATCTCAGATAAGCTGCTGATTAAATGAAACTGGCTTCTGAAGAGGATATTTCTCAAACATTTATGACGATATGCATTTTATACTGTATTACAAACATTTTAATGTTCTTCAGGTAGAAATAGGAATACCTAGGATTTTAAGTGTTTGGAATAGCTACCAAGGATGAAAACTTAGTCCCCATCTTATATAAGATGCTGATTAAATGAATTCCTCGTTTCTGAGGTAGATACTTCTCAAACAAATATGACGATATGCATTTTATACTGTTATACAAACATTTTAGTGTTTTTCAGTTAGAAATAGGAATACCTAGGATTTTAAGTGTTTGGAATAGCTACCAAGGATGAAAACTTAGTCCCCATCTTAGATAAGATGCTGACTAAATGAATTCCTCGTTTCTGAGGTAGATATTTCTCAAACAAATATGACGATATGCATTTCATACTGTATTACAAACATTTTAGTGTTTTTCAGTTAAAAATAGGAATACCTAGGATTTTAAGTGTTTGGAATAGCTACCTAGGATGAAAATTTAGTCCCCATCTTAGATAAGATGCTGATTAAATGAATTCCTCGTTTCTGAGGTAGATACTTCTCAAACAAATATGACGATATGCATTTTATACTGTATTACAAACATTTTAGTGTTTTTCAGTTAAAAATAGGAATACCTAGGATTTTAAGTGTTTGGAATAGCTACCAAGGATGAAAACTTAGTCCCCATCTTAGATAAGATGCTGATTAAATGAATTCCTCGTTTCTGAGGTAGATATTTCTCAAACAAATATGACGATATGCATTTTATACTGTATTACAAACATTTTAATGTTTTTCAGTTAAAAATAGGAATACCTAGGATTTTAAGTGTTTGGAATAGCTACCAAGGATGAAAACTTAGTCCCCATCTTAGATAAGATGCTGATTAAATGAATTCCTCGTTTCTGAGGTAGATACTTCTCAAACAAATATGACGATATGCATTTTATACTGTATTACAAACATTCTATTGCAGTTAGAAATAGGAATACCTAGGATTTTAAGTGTTTGGAATAGCTACCAAGGATGAAAATTTAGTCCCCATCTCAGATAAGATGCTGATTAAATGAACCTGGCTTCTGAAGAAGATATTTCTCAAACATTTATGACGATATGCATTTTATACTGTATTTCAAACACTTGAATGTTCTTCAGTTAGAAATAAGAATACCTAGGATCTTAAGTGTTTGGAATAGATACCAAGGATGAAATTTTAGTGCCCATCTTATATAAGATGCTGTTTAAATGAATTCTTCGTTTCTGAGGTAGATATTTCTCAGGCATATATGATAGAGTTTTTACTGTATCACTTAAGATTTTAGTGTTTGTGTTTTTTTTTTTTTTCGATTAGAAATAGGTATATCTGCCTAGGATTGTTTGAAATAGCTGCCAGGGATGAAAATTTAGTCCTCATTTTAGATAAAATGCTGATCAAATGAATTCCTCGTTTCTGAGGTAGATTATAAATAAATAAATTATTATTTCTTAGGTGTTTATGATAAGAGTTTTTTACTGTATTACTGTGCCCGCCTCGGTGGCTCAGTTGGATGCGCCGTCCGACAGGAGACCAGGAGGTTGCGGGTTCAACCCCCGTTGAGGTCGGCAACATTCTTTCGTGGAGATTGATCATGAAATATTTTCTACGGTCATTCTCTCCCTTCCGCTGCTTCAAGAAGGGCAGTTGTCAGTTTCTGGCGAAAGAATGTGCACAATACTGGTTAACCGCTTAGAGGACTAAGCCTGCCCAGTAAATGTGTGGTTAGGTAAACTGACCGCGCTCGAAATGACCCCATTGGGTTGACTGGGCCGTAAAACCTCAACACAAACAAATACTGTATTACTAACATTTTAGTGTTTTTTTTGTTTTTTTTGGTTAGAAATAGGTATGTCAGCCTAGTATTGTTTGGAATAACTAACAAGGAAAAGTATTTTGTCCCCATCTTAGATATGATACTGATTAAATGAACATTCTGGCTTCTGAAGTAGATATTTCTCAAACATTTATGACGAGATGCAATTTATACTGTATTACAAACATATAGTATTCTTCATTTAGAAATAGGAATATATAGGATTTTAAGTGTTTGGAATAGCTACCAAGGATGAAACTTAGTCCCCATCTTAGATAAGATGCTGATTAAATGAATTCCTTGTTTCTGAGGTAGATGTTCTCAGACATAGATGATGGCATACGTGTTATACTACATAGGCAGCTGTAGCTATAGATTAGAGGGGGTAGCCATGTAATCTAATAAGTATCAACAATGTATTTTTGTGAGAGAAAAAGAAAAATATCAAAATATCAGTACTTTTAAGTTGGAAAAAAAAAAACAAAAAAACTAAAAAAAACCCTAAAAAAAACCTTATCTGGACGTAAAATATTCCAGTGACTGACATCATAGCTCCAAAAAAATGTTGACGTTTTTCTCATGTCTCCACAAAAACAAATGACGTGGTACTCTATAATGAGTACCCACAACAAATGTATTTGTGGAGAAACATAGCTACAGATAAGAGGGGGTAGCCACATATTTTCTTATTTCTCTACAAAAATATATGATGTGGGTACTCATTAGAAGCGCCTCACAGAGGCACTTCTAATGAGTACCCACATCATATGTTTTCATGGGAAAATAAGAAAGATATCAGTATTTTTCGGATGAAAAAAATTGCCTTTTCTGTTGCTATGGAGAAATAAGGAAACTATTTTCCTGATACCCTGTTTACTATTTTTCAGGTTTATAGGTGAATTATTCAAATTGAAAATGTTGACAGAGAATATTATGCATGATTGTGTGTTCAAATTACTACGGACTAAAGATCCTGAAAATTTAGAGTGTTTATGTCGGTTGCTCACAACTATAGGAAAGGAATTAGAAACCGACAAGGCCAAGGTATGTATATGTATGTATTAAAATTACCACCTCAAAGGGCTTGATTTCAGCAGATGACCCATTGACAAAAAAATTATATTTTTCCCAGAAAATACCCTTTGGCATTCTGTGCAAATTGTCTCTTCCTAAGGAGACAATTTGCATGAAATGTCAAAGTCTGTTTTCTCGGAGAAATAAGAAAAACTATTTGAAAATGTCTTCTGCTGAAAATTTTACCCAGCATGCTAAGCCTTAACTATTGGGAAGCCTTAGGTACCATGCCCAGTATGGGTATCTACAATGTGTAATACATCGAGGGTTGAGCGCAAGACTAGCGTAAGTCAGATGGTTGTTTTTCCCCAAACCTAATCTCCTCACCATGAAGGCGTTATGAAGATTACAACATTTCTTTCTGTAAACAATGAAAATTTAGGTGCCATTGCTCGTATGAGCAATGGCACCTAAATTTGCATTGTTTACAAAGGGGTCCAAGTTGCCCCTAAACAAGGGTTTCAAAAATATGTTTGAGTTACTATAGTCTTGCGCTCAACCCTCGACATGTTTTCATGGTCAGGGCCCTATCTGATAGAACACAAATTCGAACACCTATGGCTCGTTTACCTTGGCTGATTTCACAAAGGTTTTTAGTGTCTATGAAATTCTTCTGATGGCTTAAGAAAACTAATATTTTGGGATATTTTCTTTTTATCAAGAAATTGTATGTTGCTTTTACTCATTTGAATTGCCTCTGAGGCAATTCTAATTACACTCAACATACAAGTAGATGATCAAAAATGCTTCCCTAAACTATCATCATTTGCTTCCTGACCATAATTAACCCTGAGTGGCTCGAACTACACATGTCTTAATAAATGTCCATGGTCCCAAAGATATTCAAGCCATTGAGATTTTACTGTAGTTTGGCTTGATAGTGACATAGCTTCAGATTGGGAGAGCTTGGCTTATTAAAATTTAGCTGGGGAGAGCCATATCAGTTTGGATAAGTTGGTCTGGATTGCTGTTTTGCACATGCATAATGAAGTTTGATGTACCATATTAAGCCAAAGTATTCAACCCCATTCTGTACATTGTACTTTCCACAAATTTGAAGTGTCCACTTGGCCAAATGGTTAGTGGTCCCGACTGCAGATACCGAGGTCCTGCGTTTGGATTCAGCTTAGGCTGAATTCCTCTCATGGCTATACAACTCCTTATTGCACATAGCTCTCCATTATTATCCTTCCATCCATCATCTCAAGATGACTGAAATCTTTCATTGCCATAGGCATTAATGGTAAGCTTTTGCAAACAACATAGATCCAGATGAGACGGCTCATGATGAGCCGTCTCATCAGGATCTAGGCTGTTAAACATTCAGTCTTTCAGCTTTACATATAAACTTCTTTTTAATCAATAGTTAGTTTAAAAAAAAAAAAAAATAAATAAAGCAGACAAAAAATGTAGTCTGAAATTTGGTGCCGAGTTAATGCATAATTATCATTTCTAATTTGTTGGAATTCTCTTTCTTTCAGCCTAGAATGGATCAGTATTTCACACAGATGACAAAAATTGTCAATGAGAAAAAGACATCATCTCGAGTTAGATTTATGTTACAAGATGTGATAGATTTACGGAAAGTAAGTGAGCACTACATACTTATACTGTGAAATGCATCAGATGATATGTTGCAGTAGAAATAGCCAATTATATAGCCTGTATGATTTGTATATTGTAATAATCCTTAAAGCACCAATCTGAAGAACAGCAGACAAGTACGAGATTTTTTTCTTGAAAAAAATGAGGCGTGTCATTTCTTTTCCATCTTTTCACATGAAATACTGAGCTTTATTTTCTTGGAAAATAAAAAAGAAAATTCAGAATATTTCTTAAAAATGCGAAAATAATGATAATAGTAATGATCTTATTTTTTTAATTATAATAGAAATAGTAATAATATTGAAAAAGTAGTTTGTTGGCAGAAGGTGGCCAGTTTTCTTTGTGAGTTTTTGAAACTCTTATTTCCTTCTGGAAGTAGATACATGTATACATCTACCAATGATGACTGTGTTTCAGCTTTGTCTAAAAATAGCATGTTGAAAATTTACGTTACTGAGGTAGATGGTAGAGCTAAGCCAGCCTAGCTATACCCCTGGCATACAAAGTATATAGGGGTATGTAGTTTTTGTCTTTTCAGTAACAATGTTTTGCATGTTGTGTGTGTGTATGAATTTTTTATTTCTGTCAAAGACTTCCCAGGAACTATGGAAGTAGGATTTTGGAATTGGTACAAACATTGGGTCTGATGTGTCGTATTGCGTATCATATTGTGAATCAGCCTGTTGATGGATTGGGGCCGGCCGGGCGTATATGTGACCCACTGGTCAATTTGTCTAGTTTATCTTTACTTTTCTTGCCAGGGTTTTCCCCATCACTTGTTTCATTTGTCTATTGGCCGGTGCTCTTAGTGAGTTTTGAAAGTGTTATTTCACTCTGTAAGTAGATACATGTATAAATCTACCAATGATGACTGTGTTTCAGCTTTGTCTAAAAATAGCATGTTGAAAATTTACGTCACTGAGGTAGATGGTAGAGCTAAGCCGGTCTAGCTATACCCCAGGCATACCAAGTATACAGGGGTATAAAGTAGTTTTTGTCTTTTCAGTAACAATGTTTGTGTGTGATGTGTGTGTGTAAAATTTTATTTCCATCAAAGACTTCTCAGGAACTATGGACCTAGGATTTTTGGAATTGGTACAAAGATTGGGTCTGACATGTCTTGTGTATCATATTGTGAATCAGCCTGTTGATAGATTGGTGCCAACAGGGAGTGTATGTGACTTACTGGTCAATTTGTCTAGTTTATCTTTACTGTTCTTACCAGGGTTTTCCCCATCATTTATTTCATTTGTCTATTGGCCAGTTTTCTTAGTGAGTTTTGAAACTGTTATTATACCCCCGGCATACGAAGTATGTTAAGGGGGTATATAGTTTTTGTCTTTTCTGTGTGTGTCTGTGTGTCTGTGAGTTAACATTTATTTTGTGTCAAAGGTTTCTCAAGAACAACTATACCTAGAATCTTGAAATTTTGTACACAAGACAAGTATGACTAGCTGTATTGTGGGAAAGAAAATAGGGGCTGTGGGGCCAGGTCCCTTAGAGTTATTTCCCTTTGTTGTTCTGGCTACCTGTGTGTGAGTTAACATTTATTTTGTGTCAAAGATTTCTCAAGAACTACTCTACCTAGAATCTTGAAATTTAGTACACATGACAAGTATGATTAGTTGTATTGTGGGAAAGAAAATAGGGGCTGTGGGGCCAGGTCCCTTAGAGTTATTTCCCTTTGTTGTTCTGGCTATCTGTGTGTGAGTTAACATTTATTTTGTCTCAAAGATTTCTCAAGAACTACTCTACCTAGAATCTTGAAATTTAGTACACATGACAAGTATGACTAGTTGTATTGTGGGAAAGAAAATAAGGGCTGTGGGGGTCAGAGTTATTTCCCTGTGTTGTTCTGGCTATTTGTGTGTGAATAAACATTTATTTTGTGTCAAAGATTTCTCAAGAACTACTTTACCTAGAATCTTGAAATTTTGTACACATGACAAGTATGACTAGTTGTATTGTGGGAAAGAAAATAGGGGTCATGGGACAAGGCCCTTAGAGTTATTTCCCTTTGTTGTTCTGCCTATTTCTGATGGCCATGGCAGGGGGTATAAATGAGCATATGCTCACTTCATGGTCTAGTTTCAGTCTGTAAGTAGATACATGTATACATTACCATGCAGGCCCCAGTAGCCTAGCAGATAAGAGAGCTGATTCTTAATCCATTAGGTTTCTCACCGCTGTGGTTCGAGCCTTGCTCGGGTCACATGTGGGAAAGCCAAGTTTTGATTACAGATGGTCTGGTGGTTTTTCCCCGGGTTCTCCAGTTTTCACCCACCTTTGATGAACGATTGACTCGATATAAGTGAAATATTCTTGAAAGTGCCGTAAAACCCAAATGAAAAAATAAAAAAATCTACCAATGATGACTGTGTTTCAGCTTTGTCTAAAAAAAAAAAAGCATGTTGAAAATTTACGTTACTGAGGTAGATAGTTGAGCTAAGCCGGCCTAGCTGTACTCCCGGCATAGAAAGTATATCGAGGGTTGAGCGCAAGACTGGCGTAAGTCAGATGGTTGTTTTTCCCCAAACTTAATCTCCTCACCATGAAGGCGTTATGAAGATTACAACATTTCTTTCTGTAAACAATGAAAATTTAGGTGCCATTGCTCGTATGAGCAATGGCACCTAAATTTGCATTGTTTACAAAGGGGTCCAAGTTGCCCCTAAACAAGGGTTTCAAAAATATGTTTGAGTTACCATAGTCTTGCGCTCAACCCTCGATATAGGGCAATGCAGTTTTTGTCTTTTCAATAACAATGCTTGCAGTGTGTTGACTGGGCCATAAAACCTCAGCTCAAAAAATTTAAAGTACCCACAACATAATTATGCTTTTATAGAAAAAGTAAGAAAAATATCAATACTTTGTTTGAAAAATGTTTCTTATCTGTAGTGCAATGACATAATTACAGGCCTCCTAGTGAAACCAATAAAACCTGTAATAACCTATAATTTTGTGTCAAACCTATAAAACCTTAATTTTGTTCATAAAACCTATAAAAAGCCTGTATTTTAATGAAAAAACCTCTATTTTTCACTTTTTTAGCCTTCTCACGACTCAACTAACTTTTCTTCAAAATGCCCTACTATTTTTTATTTTTTAGTCCCAAAAATGTGATGAAAACTGTCAAGAAATTGTAAATTTTTTCCTCGCTCGCTCAGACTTTGTAAAATTCAAATAAATTTTATCGTAGCAATTGTGGCGCAAAAATTCATCAAATGTTTTTTCTTCAGTTTTAAATCTTTATGTGAGTTTGGAGGAACCTTTTTTAATCTATATTTTTTATTGAAAAACCAGTAAATAACCTGTATTTTGAGTAAGAAGAACCTATATGAAAACCTATATTTTCAAAATGGGCCACTAGGAGGCCTGTAATTACTTCACATACCTATCCTAAAGTTTGGACAAGTTCCTTTGAAAATATATTAAAAGACGTATTGGCTGAATGGCAGTGTAAACGTGGTCCTTTGAGTTGGGTCTCTACTGTTTGCCTTTGACCGTGTATAGGTCTAGATAAGATGCTGTTTGCCTCTGCATATGCCTTAAAATATTCAGGGTAAATTAGTATAGGGTAATAAGGGCATATACTTTATCTCCTGATAAAAAGAATGTCCAGATTTTTTATTTATCCATGAAATAAAGCAGCCGTATGGCCGAGGTGTTTGCACTCCGGACTTCGGAGAAAAAGTCCCCTCGTTCGAATCCCTTTGTAGGCAGAATTCAGCTCAGGACTGTTTTGTACATGTACTTCATTGCACATAGCCTTCCATTTCATTATCACCCCTTCATTGTCTCTAATATGACCAGCATCATGTTGAAAGAGACATAAAACAAGTGGTACTCATTAGAAGTGCTTTGACAAGGTGCTTCAGATGAGTACCCAGAGGTCCACGTTTGTTTCTTATTGCTGTAGTTGCAAAGAATACTACACTACAACCTCGTTATAACACGGTTCGTTACAACACGGTTTTGGATATAACACGGTTCAAAGATGGATCCCTAAAATGTATAGATTATATTGAAAAATGACCATAAATGGTGGATATAACACGGTTCAAAGATGGATCCCTAAAATGTATAGATTATATTGAAAAATGACCATAAATGGTCATTTTTCAATATAATCTATACATTTTTGTTTGGCTATAATACGGTTGTTTAACTAACACGTTTTATGCTGTGGATCCCAACAATCGTGTTATAAAGAGGGTGTGGTGTATTGGCATGATTTGCCACATAGATCATTTATATTTCTCTTTGTCTTTAAATACTATATTTCTCTTAATCTTTAAATACATTGATATATTATGCAGAATAAATGGATACCAAGACGTAGTGATAATAACCCAAAGACTATTGACCAGATCCATCAGGAGGTTGCAAAAGAAGCTCAAGATAGGGCATTCCAAGCTCAGCAGGCCTTAGCTCAGCAGAAGGCTTCACAGAAACCTGGAGGTAAGTGAACGCTAAAGATAAGTCCATAGCTGCAGATAAGGTGCTTTTTTCAGCCGAAAAGTAATGGTATTTTTCTTATTTCTTCAAGAAAACATAGGTTGTGGTGCTCATTAGATTACCCATAACATGGGGGTGGTCGGGTGGTGCGAAGGTGTCATGTATCTTGTGTCACCGGGGCGTCCAACTGATATTGGCTTAAGCTGGGCAAGGCCTGCTATTGTAGCGGGTAAGGGTAGAGGGGGAATGTTTTTATTTCTTCTGTTTCTTCACTTTCATTCCTGTTCCTCTTTCTTCCCTGTTCCTCTCTTTCATCTCTTCTACTATCTCTTCTATCTCTTTTCTCCCTTTCTGTGGGAGACGACACAAAATGACCCACAAGGGTTGACGTGTCGTTTAACCCCAACACAAATAAAAGTTCCCATAACAAGTTTTCATGGAGAAACATAGCTACAGATAAGAGGGGTATCCGCATAATATTTTATTTCTCGACGAAAGCATGTTGTGGGTACTCATTAGAAGCGCCTCGGTGGCGCTTCTAATGAGTACCCACAACATATGTTTTTATTGAGAAATAAGAAAGATATCAGCAGTTTTCGGATAAAAAAGTGCCTTATCTGTTGCTATGAATAAGAATAATAGTTTCCTGATACCTCCTCTTATCTGGAGCTGTTTAAGTCTAAAAAAGACCACAGACCAACCGATATTCACAGTATGGTAGCTTCTGACTTTATTTCAACTGAAATTAACCTTTACCACTTACTGCGATATTTGAGCAAATTACAAATTGATATTTTACTTATATATCCAAGAAGTGTACGTTGTTGACGTTTCAAGCAAATTGTCTCTAGCCTTTTTTCGGGAGGGGGCGGTAAAGAAATAAGAAAACTATTTAAAATGTCTGCTGAAATTTTTGCCTAGAATGGTGTTAAATCAGAACTTTAAGTACATGTACATTTTACAGCTTGGAAATTATGTCATGATGACAGCAGAAATTCCAATAGTTCATGGCACAGTCCATTTTAAAATGATAGATCATGTGATATTTACATGGGCACTGAAGTGCAGAATGCGATTTAGAAGCAGGTTTACACTGTTATCTTGGTATCCTGGGCCCAGTTGTTCGAAACTAACGATGTCGTTAGTTAACGTATCGTTAAAGCTTTGACCATCAAATATAGCATATATGCTAATATTTTTGCTGGAAAAATGTGAGTAGCTTTTGCATTTGCAAAAGCTACTCACATTTTTTCAGCAAAACTATCTGTGAATTTGATATTGTACTTACTAGAACAGTTAATATTTTGACCACTAATGAGCTGGTTAAGCTAACAATGCTTTGAAGAACTGGGCCCTGTAGTTTATCCTGTAGTGTTTTTGCATGTAAAAATGTTTTAAGAACAATAACGGTAAGGAGTTAAAGTGTCCCACAGCTACAGATAAGACAGCCTCAGGGTATCCATAAAATATTTTTCTTATTTTGCCATGAAAACATGTTGTATAATACTTTCCATACCAGCCGACCTCGGTGGCTCAGTTGGATGCGCCGTCCGACTGGAGACCAGGAGGTCGCGGGTTCAACCCCCGCCGAGGTCGGCAACATTCTTTCGTGGAGATTGATCATGAAATATTTTCTAAGGTCATTCTCTCCCTTCCGCTGATTCAAGATGGGCAGTTGTCAGTTTCTGGCGAAAGAATGTGCACAATACTGGTTAACCGCTTAGAGGACTAAGCCTGCCCAGTAAACGTGTGGTTAGGTAAACTGACCGCGCTCGATATGACCCCATTGGGTTGACTGGGCCGTAAAACCTCAACACAAACAAACTTTCCATACCTATCCTAAAGTTTGGACAAGTTCCTTTTAAAATATGTCAAAAAAGTATTGGCTGGGCCAGTGTAAACGTGGTTTTTTGAGTTGGGTCTCTACTGTTTGCCTTTGAATGTGTATAGGTCTAGATAAGATGCTGTTTGCATCTGCATGTACCTTAAAATATTCAGGGTAAATTAGTATAGGGTATATATTTTGGCTCCAAATAAGGAAAATGTCCAGATTTTTATTTCTCCATGAAACAAAGCGGCCGCATGGCCAAGCTGTTTGCCCTCCGCCCTCCGGACTTGGAGCAAAAGTCCCCAGGTACGAATTCCGTTAGCGGCAGAATTCAGCTCAGGACTGTTTTGTGCTTCATTGCACAGAGCCTTTCATTATCACCCCTTCATTATCTTTATATGACTTGCATAATGTTGAAAGGGACATAAAACAAATCATCATCATACTCCTGGTTTGGGTATTGATTCAAAGTGCTTTGGTAAGGTTCTTCAGATGAGTACCCAGAGGTCCACATGAAAACATATGTTGTGGGTACTCTTCAGTGTATTGGTGTATACAACTCATTTCAGGTCGCCGTGGTCCTCAGGGAAGTCCTATGGGTCCACCTGGCAGTGATGGCTGGAACATGGTGGGCGGGCAGTCTCGGACACCGTTCAAGGCAATAGATAGATCTATTGACCCAACTAAAATGAAGATCTCAAAGGTAAGACGTGAGGTATACCTTTCATTTCCGTGCAGTGGTTATTGGCAAACAACAGTAGATGGGACTCAGACACTGCAGTATCATTTTAACAAAAACTATTTTTCAAGGTCTAGCCATACTGGATATATTATTGTTAGGTCTGTTTCAGTACTGAACCAAGTTATACCAGTTTGACGTATATGACTGTCATAGGTTGACGTGTCATTTGAACTAGTCACCACCATTTCATGCTCTGATGACATCCTTTCTTGTCACACCTGCCAGGGGGTGGGGGGGTGTGGCGAAGATGTCGTGTATGGTGTATTCCTGTTCTTC
The DNA here is from genome assembly GCA_964016985.1 of Anodontia alba. Lineage (NCBI taxonomy): Eukaryota > Metazoa > Mollusca > Bivalvia > Lucinida > Lucinidae > Anodontia > Anodontia alba. The sequence continues at coordinate 6,323,881 of OZ024836.1, forward strand.
TTTCTTCCCTGTCCCTCGCTTTCATCTTCTCTACTATCTCTTTTCTCCCTTTCTCTGGGAGATGACACAAAGTAACCTACAAGGGTTGACGTGTCATTAAACCCCAACACGATCAATGTCACACCTGCTTAAGCAAGCAGGAATGACACAGGTGTAACATCCATCAGTTTATCAAATTTTGCAACAGCCCTGGTGTTCAAGACCATTTCTAAGTAATTATTACACCTGCAATCATTTCACTCACTTTTTCCCTAACAAGGACTCAAACATCGCAGCATTGTTTTATGATGACTTTTTTTCACGGCCTAATTTTTTACTTATTTCTCAACAATATCAAATATCCAGATAAAACAGCTCATAATGAGCCATATCCTCACAATTTACTCTCTTTGCCGTTCAGTTTCTGATTTTTGACTGACATTCCAGTTTGCAGTAGTGGATGCATAGCTCTTGAGAAGGCATTTTTTTTTTTTTTTTTTTCTCAACCAAAAAGTATCTATAATTTTCTTACTTCTTGATGAAAACATATGTTTTTGTTGAGAAATAAGAAAACTATAAACCTGATACCCACTCTTATCTAGACCTATGTGGATATGTCCAAAGTCAAAGAATGAAGAGTTCGCATCACAATCTCTGAGGTGACAGGGTTAAATGTTTAGCTGCATCATAAAATCAGGGCCCAGTTGTTCAAAACTAACGATGTCGCAAGTTAAAGTGTCGTATAAACTTTGATCATTAAATACGGCAAATATGCTAATATTTTTGCTGAAAGAATGTGAGTAGCTTTTGCAATTGTAGCTTTTTTTTCAGCAAAACTACCTGTGAGTTAGATATTGTACTTACTAGAACAGTTAACATTTTGACCACTAACAAGCTCATTAAGCTAACAATGCTTTGAAAAATGGGCCCAGAAAGAAAATGCTTAAAGTTAGTCCTTTAATCTAGAACTATAAGTAATGGTATGTTGCAGAGTGCATTTGAAAAAAAAAAAGAAAAAAAGTTGTATCAGACTTGTAGCTCCATTTAAGGAGCTTTTTCCAACCAAAAAGTGTCGGTATTTTTCTTATTTCTCCATGAAAACATATGTTGTGGGTACTCATTAGAAGGGCCTTACCAAGAAATATGAAGAAATAAAAAAAAAAAAAAAATAGTTACCTGATACCTCTCTTATCCCAAGCTGTGGCAGGCTGCTTCATTCTGTAAATGATAATAAAGATCTTCCATATGTCCAGGGCTAGTTACCATTGTCGAAGCAGGTGCGATGTTTGTGAAGAAGCCAGAAGACATAGCTGGTGTTGAATCTACCAATGATGATCAAACTAGTTTTTGTCGAAAGATAATGTGTTGATTCCTATGAATTCCTCGTTTCTGAGGTAGATTTGTGATACACCAAGATTCAACTATATGTAGAGAAAAACCTACTAATGCATTGTACAAACAGCTTATATTGTGAAATCTGAATTGTGAAACATAATCTGAAGAAAACAGATCCAGATAAGACGAGTGTCCAGGTAGTTTATTTGTTTTGTTTCCCATGAAAAACATACATTCCGAGTTCCCATAACATGTTTTTGTGGAGAAATAAAGAAATATATTGATAGTTCTTTGTTGAAAAACAAACACAAATATCTCATCTGGAACACAACCTCTAAAAGCAGCTTATACAGGTACTTTCTATTGGTTAGAGTCATTTGTGATTGGATGCTTACATTCATAAAATCTTTTTTTTAAGGAACATTCCAACCAAAAATACAGTCGACTCTCGTTATCTCGAATTCCAAGGGACTCTCTGAAATACTTTGAGATATCTGTACTTCGACATATCAGATTTGCAGAATTGAGGAAAAACTAATTCGATTAACCACATTTAACAAATATATGTGTAATTGGACTCTTGAAGTTAGAGATATATTGAAAATATTGTGGAAAAGAGGAGCAATTTCTACTCTTTTCCACAATTTTTTACATGCTGTTAGATTTTCATGTTTAGGCAGGGACCAGATTTTCACTTCGAGATAAGCGGTTATTCGAGATAAGCGAGGTCAAGATAGCGAGAGTCAACTGTATGTATTTTCTCATTTTTCCACAAAAACATAACTTGTGGGTATTTATTACAAGTGTTTTGCCTCTTTTGACTTACCTTAAATCTTTTTTCAGCAACAAGTAGATGAATCTTCAATTCAGCTTGGTCCTGGTGGTGGGGCAAGCAGATTTGCTGGCTGGGGGCGTGGCAGCACAGGGGGTGGAGCTAGAGCATCTCAAGAGAAGGAAAGACCTTCTGCCCCAGGCAATAGGTAAGATCTGAAATTTTTAATGATCATAACAACTCAACACTCATTTTACTCATGTGTGTTCTCCGTTTACTCTTTGCAAAATGATGAGTACGTGTTAAAAGACTGGTGTAACGTCAATGACTCAAATACCAATTGCTTGGTTACCACTGCCAGTATGAACTCATTTTTGAAACCCTCAGAAATTAGGAAAATAGTATTTAGGGAAATTTTACATGAAAAAGTATGTGTACTCATTGAGGCAATTCTAATGACTACACTCAACATACCATTATAGATCGAAAACACATCTGTAAATCATTTCCATTTTCCTTCTGATCTTGTGCTTTAACTGTCAATGGCTTGAACTACCAAATGTCTTGAACAAAATTCCCATGATTTCAAAGATGTTTGAGCCATTGGAATTGGGCTGCATGTTTTCCTTTCCAGAATTGAAACTAAGTACACTAATATACTCAACAGGAATATGAGCAGTTATGTACAATAAAATAATTGTACAGACAACCCTCCTTATACCAGCACTCAATACAACGACAAATTTGTTATAATGACAATTTCACTGTCAGAAAATCTTTGCTTAAGAGGTAATAACCAGTCAATAATTATACAACAATATTGTATTTAATACTTCAAAGAAACATATGTTTTAGATGTGTGTTAGAATTGCCTCATTGAGGCAATTCTAACAAATATCCAAAACATATGTTCATGTGGAAGTAAGAACAAAATAAGACCTTTCTTACATGTCAATCTGCTCATGAAGTATTCTGTACAACAGCAAATTCATTTTAATGGCAGTGTCTTTGGGAACAAATACTGTCATTGTAATGAGGGTTCACTGTAATACATTATGTTGTAGCTTTAGATAAAGCTCTTAAGTATGTGCACTAATATTTTATGTCAGAGGTGACAACTTAACCAGCCTCACTTAATTTTCTAGGTTTTCTGCCCTCAGTAAACCTGAGGAGGAAGGAAGACGAGGCTTCAGTGCAGTCAGTCCTGCGCGAGGAGAAGGCAGAGGACGTGGTGGCTTCGGTCGACCGCCTGGACTGACAGTAAGATTATCTCAAGAGCAAGAAAGAGAGAAAGCCATAGCAGCAGCTAAGTAAGTTATCCATATTTTCTTATTTGCTAGCAGTATTCCTATGTAAGTCACAAAATAATAATTTCAACTGAAGAATGGTACCTTTGGATTTGAGATGCGGAGGCATTTCATAGGGCATAGATTCTTTAGGGAAATGTTGGGTAAATTTAAAGTCTTTCAAGTAGGAGAAAAGTCCGGGAATTATAACAACTGTCAAGGAGGTTGGTGATTTTAGAAAAAATGTTAGTAAATTTTAGAATCCAGTTTTTCAAATACAACAGCTTCAGCTCCCTATTGGGCAAAAAATCTACCCCACCTCCAGATCTCCTATTTATTATGCCCCCAACTTTGAGGAAGTTGAAGAGGCATACTGCTTTGTTATTTTCCGTTCATTACACTTCTTGAGAGAAAGTAATCTTGAAAACTCTGTAAGCTGGGGCCTTGAAATGTGGTGAGCATACTGGGGCTGGATAGTTGATCCCCAGATTACCTTTAGAGAAAATCAGGGCCCAGTTGTTCAAAGCGTCTTTAGCTTAACGAGCTCGTTAAGGGTCATTTCATTAACTGTTTTAGTGGATTCAATATACAATATTCTGATATTTTTTGCTGAAAAAATGTGAGTAGCTTTTGCACTGCAAAAGCTACTCACATTTTTGCAGCAAAAAATTTCAGTATATTTGTGCATCACTCGATGTAAATTTTAACGAATCGTTAACTAACGACGTCGTTAGTTTTGAACAACTGGGCCCAGATGTATATGTACTTGTCTGTGCAGGTAGCAAGCAAATAGTGATATTTTGTACTTTTACAATTTGTGAAAATGAAATATTTTCAAAGCTGAAAGGGTTTTAAACATTCTCTCAGAAAGCTCTCTGAAAGTAGTCTATATTCTTCCATTTTGTTGTACAGGAGTATTGGTGTAAGCCAGTCTGCAGAAGTGGCTCCAAGAGAGAGGTCAAGAGGTCGTGAACCTGAGAAAGAACGACCTTCACCTGTCCCTGCAGTACCAGAGTTACCGAAAGAAGAAATTGACAAGAAAACGAAGGCTATACTTGATGAATATTTACATATACAAGATATGAAGGTAAGACTGCAGAAATCTTAACACTTTATATCCTGGGTAAAAATTCAACAGACAACATTTTGGAATATTTTATTTTTCCTAGAAAATAGGATTTGACATTTCATGCAAATTGTTTCCTTAGGACACAATTTGCATGAAGTGTTAGATCCTATCTTATAGGAAAAATAAGAAAAATGTCCTGAATTTGTTATCTGCTGAATTTGCCGAATTCTTAGATACTTTCTTCTCCTTTCTCCATAAAAAAATGTTGCAGGTACTCATAAGATGCATGTTGCTAAAAATAGATAGCAGATTAGTGGAGCATTACCATGCCCTGGGGAGCCAGCCAGGGTGGCTAAGTCGAATGCACGTTCGAGGATCAGGAGGTTGCTGGTTCGATCCCTGCTGGGTCCGGCATCATTGTTTCGTGGAGATTGATGATCAAATATTTTCTACGTTCATTTTCTCCCTTCCACTGATTTAAGAAGGGCAGTTGTGAGTTTCTAATACATTGGAAATGCAGTTTGTATCGTTTCATTATCATTTACATATTGGTGATTACTTTTATTTTGTAGGAAGCTGTTACTTGTGTTAAAGAATTACCTCCCTCAAACCATGCCCAGTTTACTGCTAATGCATTAAACCATGTCCTTGAACGCTCTGAAGTAGCAAGAAGACAAACCGGCCATTTACTTCATGACCTAGTCAAGACATCAGTCGTCACAGTCGATTCCTATATTAAAGGGTAGGTACATGTTAATGTCACCCCTCTTTCAATCTTTCTTACGATGCAGACACAGATTTCTTTTACATGAGGCTAGATTATTTCTGCTGTAGGCCTTAGAATGTGACAGCTGATCAAGATCTACACTTCCATTTAATACCAGTTTTTTTACATACAGCACCAGTTTGTCAAATAGCTTGGCATTGAGGAGCTGGACCTTATTCTGAAGGAGAGAAGGGTACGCTGGTATGGATGTGGAATGCTCCAATGGTGCAGTAAAGACCGCCTTTGACCTACAAGTTAATTGAAAGCGTGGGCCTGGGAGGCCCAAGATGACATGGAAGCAGGTGACAGAGAGGGATTGCAGAGAGTGGAAGCTCTTGGCTATCGGCCCTCATGACAGACATACCTGGAGATCTGGTGTGAGATCTGCCATGCGTGCAGCAAGCCAGCTATCTGGAAGGGGGGGGCCCACTAATGTGGATGTTGCCCCTGTATCTGCATGTTAATCAAAAATCTGAGGATGATGATGATGATGACTTGGTTCAAAATTTATGAGTAATATGTAGTTTAGTGTGTGAATTTTTAGGGTAAATGTGGTATGTTGATTTCTCACTCTAGTCTGTCTATGCAGTGACCAGCCAGTATTCTTGCGTAGCCAGTTTTTGCCCTACCATATCCTTTATATCACTGTGACTTCAGTAAGAACAGAATGGCTGTTACTTTTTCATTGATGCCAGACATAGATTTTATTGGTTTATGCTGCTTGGCCCTTTTCCCAAAGGTCCAGGGAAATGAAACTGCCTGTGGGGCAGAGCTGTTAGAAACCAAATGCATGTCATTATTATTCATCCAAATTCTGAAAATCACTGGCAGCACTGTGAAAAAAACCCCCAAAAACAAAAACAAAAAATTTTGGATTGATATGCTAACCTTCATTGTTATTGCTGTTTTTTTTTTTTATTTTTTTATTTATTTTTTTTTTTTTTCAGGTTGTTAGAAGTATTAGAGTTTGCTGAGGATATGGAGATAGATATTCCAAAGATTTGGTCCTATTTTGGGGAGCTGGTAGGACAGATGATTCAGGATGGTAGTGTACCACTCAGCTTCCTCAAACAGGCTGCCGAACCTCTCATAGACTCAAACAAAGCTGGTATCTTTGTTGCTGCGGTCTTACATGATGCAAGCCATAGGGAGGTGAGTGCACGAGATTTGTAACCCTTAAAAGTGCTATCACAGCTGCGGCAGGCAACATTTTGATAGTTTAAATTTTTTTTTTTTTTTTTTAAAGAAAAAATGGCTAGCGGATATGTTTTGTTCCTTTTCTATTTTCTATGAAAACAACTGGAAGCTCTGGACAAGTCTTGTATTTTCTTTTCATCCAAAGTATTTGCATCTTATGGAGACTTATATATGATTGTAAGAAGCATTATGTGACCCAGGTAGTTTGCACTTTGACTGCGTGATTCCAATTTTGAAATCCGAGACAAAATTCAGTTCCTGACTGTATGGCGCTACATTGCACAGAGCTTTTCATTATCAACCTTCCATGGTCTTGATAGGATTTCAAATACATTGTAATTTTGTTAAATACCAAACCACAATTTTTACATACAAAAAAATGTATTTTTTGTTCTGTGGAGCTAATTGGTAGAGCACAGAATTTTAGCAGTTAAATAAGGCCCAGTTATTCCAAACTAATGATGTCGTTAGTTAACGTATTCTTAAAACTTTGATCATTAAATATGGCATATACGCTTATATTTTTGCTGAAAAAATGTGAGTAGCTTTTGCATTTGCAAAAGCTACTCACATTTTTTCAGCAAAAATATCTGTGAATTAGATATTCTACTTACTAGAACAGTTAACATTTTGACCATTTACCAGTTTGTTAAGCTAACAGTGCTTTGAACAGCTGGGCCCAGGTTTTTACTCTCATCACAATAAACAAAAAAAAAAGTCAATTCCTGGCAGAAGGATATGCACAAGTGCTGGAAAACTGCATAAAGGACAAAGCCTGCACAGTAAAAGTATGGTTTTTACTCTCAACCATACTCTGCACAGTAAAAGTATGGTTTTTACTCTCAACACAATAAACAAAAAAAAAGTCAATTCCTGGCAGAAGGATATGCACAAGTGCTGGAAAACTGCATAAAGGACAAAGCCTGCACAGTAAAAGTATGGTTCGGTAAACTGACCAGCTCGACATAAACAACAACAGGCAGTAGGTTGTGAATTGTGCATAACTTGTTAAAGGCCATAATGAAGATAAATAAACATTAATGTTTTCATTGAACCATATTAGTAGTAAACTCAGCAGTTTATTTCCTTAGATTCAATTTAATTTGTGGTTGTAGGGTCATAAGAAAATAGCCGAGTTGTGGCGGGCGTCTGGTCTCCAGTGGACAGATTTCCTTCCGAAGAATCAAATAGAACAGTTCCTTATTGATAAGGTGAGACATTTACAGGGATGAGGAAACTTCAGGATTAATCCTGATTTCAGGATTGAGAACTTCCATTTTAAGCATGAAATTTCACTTTCACACTTGTATACAATTCCATTCTTTTGTGTCAAAAGTATTTATTTGGGTTAATATATGCCTGAAATAACTTCAAAAACTATTTATTAAACTAATTATTAGTTGCATTGTTCTAGATAAGAGGGAGTATCTACATAATAATTTACTATTTCTAAGTAAAAACATATATTGTGGGTACTCATTAGAAGTGCCTCCCCGAGGCACTTCTAATGAGTATCCACAATATATGTTTTTATTGAGAAATAAGAAAAATATTAGTAGTTTTTGGACTGAATATTTAGATTTCAGGATCGATTCTTAAGGACTATTCTCACCCCTGATTTGCTCCTGTTTACAGCCATATATGGGCTGGCACATGAAAAAAGGGACCTTATGTTTTTTTTCCGGTTTGTGGTTCTTCAAATACGCATACAAATTGTCCTGTTGGGGCTACAGACATGCATTTTTTGCCTGAAGCTTCCTCTAGGTCCCCACTACATGTCTATGAACAGCAATGGCTCAGGCAAGATTTCACTTAATCATATGCTCAGGCTTTCCCGAGCCTTTTCTGGTCACTTAGGTGATAAGTACCCTTTAATCATGTGCTGGCTCAGATGTGCCGCATGGAGGTGCTTCTAATGAGTACCCATAATATCTGTTTTTATAGAGAACTGGAGAAAATTATGCCACAGTTATTACCAAATACTCCTCCTTAAGAGGTCCTCTGTATATGTTTGGAAAATGAAATTGTCATTTTAGTGTTTGTCATGCAGAACTCAGAATCCAGTGTGTGTCATTTGAGAAAATAGAATTCAGTAAAAATTAAATGTTGTTAAATACTCTCTCAGATGTTACAATATCAGTGTACACGCAAAGGAGTTGATGATAATTTTCTTCAATCTATAAAAACATATTTTATGGGTACTTATCAGAAGGCTCTTGGTGAGTCACTTCTAATGAGTACCCACAGCAAATGGTTTTTTGAGAAATAAGAAAAAAATGTCCGAGAATTATCACCAAATATTCCCCATCAACCCTTTCAGCCCTGCAGACCAAAACTGATACCTGTGCAAACAGCGTAGATCCAGATGAAATGGCATGTAATGAGTCATCTCATCAGGGTCTACACTGTTTGCCATTCTGTTTTCAGAGTTGATTCTAGCGTGCAGGATTGTGGGATTTCCACCCTTTTTTAGGCCTTGGCACTAAATCTGCATTCCAGTGCGTAGTACGATATGCGCTCTGGCGAAATGTGACGCATTTCAGTTCATTCAATACGTATTTCTGTTTGTAAAACTTCCGATTTTCTGGCATTTTTTTTTTGAATATCGATGAAATTCTGTCTTTTTCTGGACCATTTACGATGCAAGAAAGCCAGTTGATTGGATAATGATTAGTACCGAGAACGTCTACGTCATATTCTTGCTGAACTTTCATGAAAATGGTACCGAAAATACTTTAGGTCATCCACGTTAGATTAATGGCGGACAAAAAGTGATATTTGCAAACTTACTCTGCAGTGAAGGATAAATTCATCCTTATAGCTATTAGGGTCTGTACAAATATTCATTGCTAATTGAAAGGTAAAATTAGCATAGATCTATGCTTAGGGACTTAGTGAGTGTATAATAAAAAAATGAAAACTTTGGTGTAACCAGTTTTCGTGACTTCCCATTAGTTTACAAATTTGGCGATTTTCTGAAGGCAAAAAACTTTTGCACATCGGAAATGAGTTCGCACATTTTCAGAGATGTGATGCAGGCATTGGCCCCATTTTAAAAATTCCTAGAAGCAACTCTGTGTTTTTGATTTTAGAATAAAACCCCTATTTTCATCAATGGACTTGTCCAAATTAAGGAATGGAAGCATCTATTTCAGAAACTCAGGGTTGAAATGGTTAACAACTCTGTATGTCATTTCAGAAATTGAAGATATAGAATATTTATGTATGTCATTTCAGAAATTAGAATTTACCAAAGGTGGTGATAGTGTGCCGACTACACCAACCACAGGTCTTCCAATGGTTAAGATAGAGGAGGAATTACATCGCCTCATAGTATTAGAGAAGAGAGATAACGAAACGGTCTTTGACTGGATAGAATCAAATGTAGATGAACCAACAACAAAGAGGTCAAAGTTTATCAGAGCTTTGATGACTTGTGTGTGTAACAGCGCTTTCATAGGTAATAAACTGTACATACAGTCGACTCCCGTTATCTCGAACTCGCTTATCTCGAATAACCGCTTATCTCGAAGTGAAAATCTGGTCCCTGTTTTAACACAGAGATCTACCAACAGGCAATAAAATATTGTGGAAAAGAGGAGAAATGCTTTCTCCTCTTTTCCACAATATTTTCAAAATGTCTCTAACTTAGGAGTCAGATTACATATTCATTCTGTTAAAGGTAGTTGTTCGATTAATTGTTTTCCTGAGTCCGCAAATCTGATATGTCGAAGTACGGATATCTCGAAGTGTTTTATAGAGTCCCTTGGAGTTCGAGATAACGAGAGTCGACTGTATAGTAACTCTCATTGGTCGGAATTTATGCTCAGTTCATGACTATATGCCGTTTTATTTCATAGAAGCTTACCAGCGTCTTGATATAACTGTGTTGAGACTTATAACTAAAAGTCTTCGTCATCTATCACGAAAACATACCAATATAATTTTGGCCCCCATAAACCCCACTTTTATATAGTAAAACTGTGGTTTACAAAGGTTCTAACGAGTACCCACAATCTATGCTTTGAGCAGAAATATGAAAAATATCAGAATTTTATCTGAAAACTTTCAGTTTTCAATGGTGAAATTTTCAATATATTTGAATAGCCGTGTTTTTGTATGGCGTTTTATGTCATGACTGTATGGCGTTTTATGTCACAGAAGCTTACCAGCGTCTTGATAAAACTGTGGAAAGAGACACAACTGAAAGTCCACTTCATCAAAATTAAAACGTCAGAAAGATTGCCTTTGGAAACAAAGAACAACAAAGAACACTCTACAGATTAGAAAATGGGAGTCTCGGCTTTATTTAAGCTGACAAGTAAATTTCTTTAGAGTACACACATTTTCAGATGGGAGACAAAACAAATGTCACAGTTACCTCCCCTGAACATATATTAGTTGCCCTTAACTCTTTCACTGCCACAGGCGATAATAATAGGCTTTTGCAAACAGCATAGATCCAGATGAGACCACTCAATGAGCTGTCTCATCTGGATCTGTGTTGTTTGACATTCAGTCTTTCAACTTTACATATGAATGTCTTTCCAAATGATAATTTGTTAGAATAAAAAAAGCAAATGTCGTCTGAAATTTGGCACCAGAAGAGTTAAAGGAAGTCTTTTGTATGCCAACAGAAAAAATTGAGGGACCTTTTTGATTTTGCTTTGTTTGTTCATCACAAATCTTTCAGAAAGCAAATTTGAGCTACGGCTTTGATATTTAGCAGACTTGGGGGTGGTGTGAAGGTGTCGTGTATCTTATATCACCGGCGGGCCCCCGCAGCCTAGTGGATAAGAGAGTTGACTCTTAATCCATTAGGTTTCTCACCTCTGTGGTTCGAGCCTAGCTCGGGTCATATGTGGGAAAGCCAAGTTCTGCTTACGGATGGTCAGGTGGTTTTTCTCCGGGTTCGCCGGTTTTCGCCCACCTTCGATGAACGATCGGCTCGATATAAGTGAAATATTCTTGAAAGGGCCGTAAAACCCAAATCAAAAAAAAAAAAAATCTTATATCACCGGGGCGTCCAACTGATGTTGAATTACAGTCGGGCAAGGCCTGCTATCCTTGTAGCAGGTAAGGGTAGAGGGGGAATGTTTTTGTTTCTTCTGTTTCTTCACTTCCATTCCTGTTTCTCTTTCTTCCCTGTTCCTCTCTTTCATCTACTACTCTTCTATCTCTTTTCTCCCTTTCTCTGGGAGAAAACACAAAATGACCCTTGGGGGTGGTCGGGTGGTGCGAAGGTGTCGTGTATCTTGTGTCACCGGGGCGTCCAACTGATATTGGCTTACAGTTGGGCAAGGCCTGCTATCATTGAAGTAGGTAAAGGTAGAGGGGGAATGTTTTTATTTCTTCTGTTTCTTCCCTTTCATTCCTGTTCCTCTTTCTTCCCTGTTCCTCTCTTTCATCTCTTCTTCTATCTCTTTTCTCCCTTTCTCTGGGAGAAAACACAAAATGACCCTTGGGGGTGGTCGGGTGGTGCGAAGGTGTCGTGTATCTTGTGTCACCGGGGCGTCCAACTGATATTGGCTTACAGTTGGGCAAGGCCTGCTATCATTGAAGTAGGTAAAGGTAGAGGGGGAATGTTTTTATTTCTTCTCTTTCTTCCCTTTCATTCCTGTTCCTCTTTCTTCCCTGTTCCTCTCTTTCATCTCTTCTTCTATCTCTTTTCTCCCTTTCTCTGGGAGACGACACAAAATGACCCACAAGGGTTGACATGTCGTTAAACCCCAACACAATAAACAATAAACAATAAACAAAATGAACCCACAGGGATTGACGTGTTGTTAAACCCCAACACAATCAATCAATATGTAGCAGACTTACTAGAGCTGAGGTGTAGATCACATGATTACATCTGAAAGAAAAAAAGATATTGATTAATTTTTATGAGAGTAATGCCCCTTTTCAAGTTTGGCATATTGTAGGGACAAGTATGTAGTTGGGGAAATAAGTGTTTTACAAAGACACATTTTTAGTTTATCATATACTTTTGTCATTTTTCAGGTGATGGTAGCAATATTCGAGTTGAGCCAAAGGAAGTTAGTAAGCGACATGATCTGTTACAAAAGTATCTTGATCATCAAGCTGATTCTGAGTTACAAGCCTTGTATGCTCTCCAGGCCTTGGTTACAAAGTTGGAGCATCCTGCAGGTAATCTTCACATTTTCAGTTTTACACAGACTGTTCTTTGATACTATTTCATAGTTTTAGATAAAAATGTTTTATTATTATTATTATTATTAACTCACCTGGCACTTTGCTTCAGGTCAGCTTATGCCGTGTCCTGTTGTCCGGTGGCCGTCCGTCGTTAACTTTTCACATTTTCGACATCTCCTCCTGAACGGTAAGTTGGATTGAGCTGAATTTTGGCGGGAGGCATTGGGGTGACATGGAGATTCAGAATTGCTATAATCGTTCTGTTCTGAGATCCAAGATGGCTGCCATGTTGGCAGCCATCTTGAAATTCTTCAGACATCTTTTGAACGGTAAGTAGGATTGAGTCAAAAGGAAGTGGGAGGCATTGGGTAGACATGGAGATTCAGAATTGTTAAATCGTTCCGTTCCCATATCCATGATGGCCTCCATTACAGGCATCTTGAAATTGTTCAAATGGCATTTCCTCCCGAACCGTAAGTCGGACTGAGCTGAAATTTGATGGGAGGCATCAAGGGGACATGGACATTAAGTATTGCTAAAATCATTCCATTCCGATATCAAAGATGACCATCTTGAAGATCTTCAAACCCCATCTGCTCCCGAACGGTAAGTCAGATTCAGCCCAAACTCGTTGGGAGGCATTGGGGCGACATGGAGATTCAGAATGGCTAAAATTGTTCCGTTCTGATATCCAAGATGGCTCCCATGGTGCCATCTTGAAAATCTTCAAATCACATCTACTCCCGAAGAGCCAAAACTTTTTGGGAGGCATTGGGGCGATATGGAGATTCAGAATTGCTAAAATCCTTCTGTTCTGATATCCAAGATGGCGGCCATCTGACATCTTCTTCCAAATGGTAACTCGGATTAAGCTGAAACATGGTGGGAGGTATTGGGGAGACACAGATATTCAGAATTGCTAAAATGGTTACGTACTGATATCCAAGATGGCCGCCACCATGGCAATCTTGAAATTCTTTAAACGACATCACCCAAACCATGAGATGGATTAAGGCGAAACATGATGGGAGGCATTGAAGCGACATAGAGATTCAGAATTGCTAAAATCATTCTGATGGCTGCCAGGTGGCCATTCTGAAAATCTTCAAATACATCTCCTCCTGAATGGTAAGTCGGATTTAGCTGAAAGTTGGTGGGAGGCATTGAAGCTACATGGTGATTTAGAATTGCTAAAATTAATTTGTTACGATAGCCAAGATGGCCGCCATGTAGAAACTCTTCAATAATCATCTGCCCCCAAAAGGTAAGCCAGACTGAGCCAAAACTTGGTGGAAGGCATTGGGGCAACATGGAGATTCAGAATTGCTAAAATTGTTCCATTCTGATATCGACGATGGCTACTATGGTGGCCAGACGATGGCTACTATGGTGGCCATCTTGAAATTCATCAAAACGACTTCTCTGGAACCATAAACCAGGTTCAGCTGAAACTTGGTGGTAGGCATCTTGGCGACATGGAGATTCAGAATTGTTAAAATCATCTCGTTCTAGTAGCCGGTATGGCAGCCTTGACAGCCATTTTGAAAATCTTCAAATGACATCTCCCAAACGGTATGTTCCATTGAGCCGACATTGGAGTGACATGGAGATCAGAATTGCTAAAAGTCTTCTGTTCTGATAACCAAGATGGCCAGCCCTGGTGGCCGTCTGCTCCCGAACAGTAAGTTTGATTGAGCTGAAACTTGGTGGGAGGCAAGGTGGCAACTTGGAGATTCAGAAATTTGTAAAATTAATTGGTTCTGATATCAAAGATAGCTGCCACAGAGGCCTTCTTAAAAAAAGTAACATATCATGATCAGCCTAATCCAGGTGAGCGATTTCTGGCCCACTTTGGCCTCTAGTTATTATTTGCATAGCATATTGGTTATTGTTAGAATTATTGTGAAGCATTTTATACCTTCAATATAATATGCTTTAGTCATTATCAGTATCTGATCGGGCTCTATACTGATTGTCACTAATCCAACAATTTTGGACACATCAACAGGTAGTAAAATAGAGTTCAAATTTATGAAATTTAATGCAAGGAGTCAGCGGGACCCCGTAGCCTAGTGGATAAGAGAGCTGACTCTTAATCCATTAGGTTTCTCACCGCACTGGTTCAAGCCTCGCTTGGGTCACATGGGAAAGCCAAGTTCTGCTTACGGATGGTTAGGTGTTTTCCCCGGGTTCTCTGGTTTTCGCCCACCTTTGATGACCGATCGGCTCGATATAAGGGAAATATTCTTGAAAGAGCTTTAAAACCCAAATCAAAAAGAAAAAAAAAAAAAAAAAAAAAAAAAAGAAATGCAAGGAGTCAAAGAGCCTTGCATTTAAGGTAAATATGCTATGTATTAAATTCAACTAGTGGATTCACTGTGTGTGTTTCTATTTTCAGGAGTTTTACGGCAAATGTTTGATACGTTATATGATGAGGACATTATTTCTGAAGATGCATTTATTCAGTGGGAAAAGTCTGATGAAGAGCGAGAAGGAAAGGGTGTTGCGATGAAACAAGTTGTTCAGTTTTTCACGTGGTTACGAGAAGCAGAAGACGACAATGATAGCTGAGAATTACCCAATTTTAGTGCTTTTTCAAATTTAAATTTATTTCTTAATCGTTCAGAGCTCCAGATAAGGCTTTTTTTTTCTCCCAAAAATGCAGGTAATTTTCTTATTTCTCAATGAAAACAGATCTTGTGGGCACTCATAAGAAGTGCCTTGTCCTTCTAATGAGTACCCTAAAAATATGTTTTGTGGAAAATAAGAAAAAAATTGGATACCGGCTCTTACCTGGAGCTATGATTGTTACTCTTAAAAGTGGTGTTAAGTAATTTTTGTGCCGTTTTTGTTTTGTTTTTCAAACAGCTTCCTAAGGAAGTAAAATCCGCTGAATCGGGAGAAAAGGGGGCCTTATCAATGGTGACGGTACTCATCAGACTGTTGATGTTGAGTATTGGAGCTGTCACTCTTCACTACATGGTTGGATACTGTAGATCTATTTGTCAATGTGTGATAGGTTCTTTTTCTCCTGATACAGCTTGTATGTGTTGCAATGCATGTAAAAAATCAATTTTAAATATTTGAAGATGTACTCAGTCGACTTGTTTTGGTACATTTTCAGTTCTTGTTCCACAATATATATAAATATATATAATAATAACTGTTTGCACTTTGAAGTGATACTAAACTTCATGTGTACAACATTAAGTGATAAAATATTGAATTTATACAAATAATAAATGTTTGCATTATAATTGTCAGTGATAAGTGATTATATAGTGAAAATTTGATAAATTGAAATTGGTGAATAATCACTAAGTGCTTGTTGTTTAGTGAAACTTTTATATAAAATATTGATGTTCCCCAGGAAATGCATATGCTTTATTTGATAGTCATTGAATATCGCATTCAATGGTTTTGATAACATTAAAGATACAGACTTCGTTGAAACAGATGTATATAATGTTGTTGTCTTCTGCATCTTGTACATGTGATGTGTTTGCCGTAATGGGTTCTTGTAGGAGAGTTCCAAGGTGCTACTAGATTAAAGAAGTACGTAGTTTATTCCCTGGAAAAAAAAATTGGAATCACAGCAAACAATAATGTTGGACATAGCTGGTGATTAAATTATTGTGTTGCTAAAATATTTTGTGATGAGAACTTGTAAAGAAATGATTAAATATATATGAGCCAGCGCACAACAAAACCTACAATAAGACTTGGGCGACCAGCAAGGATTCGGATCAGCCTGTGCATCTGCACAGTCTGATCAGAGTTCGCTGACCGCATGTGTGTTCTACACCCTCCAGGCTATCCAAAGAGGGATAAACGACATACTGGGTAGATGTACAGGCTGATTTGAGTCATTGCTGGTTACACAGGGCTTATTGTAGGTTTTGTCATGCACTGGCTCATTTTGTGATGAGAAACTTGTAAAGAAATAGTTGAATATATATCCTTTAGCACCCTCTGGGCAAATTCAGCAGTAAAAAAATTTACAGCTCTAGATCAGGTCCTCTTTTTTTTTTGTCAGCTGAAAAATACTTATATTTTTTCTTGTTAGAGCCAGCGCATGACAAAACCAACAAAATGGCATGTGCGCCCGGCAAAGACAGATCAGCTGGGCGTCCTCTCAGTCTGATCAGTCTTCGCTGTGCGCTCAATGGGTAGCTAAGGACCCAAGCTTTCTTCATGCAGACAGCGAAGACTGATCAGACTGGGCGGATGCCCAGGCTGATCTGAGTCTTTGCTGGGCGCAGATGCCATTTTGTAGGTTTTGTCATGCGCCGGCTCAATTCTCAATGAAAACAAGCTATGGGTATTCATTAGGAGCATCTTGTTGAGGTGATTCGAATGAGTATACCTGCAATATGTATTTTCATGGAGAAGTAAGAAAAATATTATATGTGAATAGCCTCTCTAAAACTGGGTTTGACATTTCATGCAAATTAAGCATGAAATGTCAAATGTTTTTTTCTTGGAAAAGTAAGAAAAATATTAGCAAATATTTTCTGCTGAAATTTAAATCTAGCATGCTTAAGGTTAATAAGCTGGGGCCTAGCCAGATATGCAAAACGCCATATGCAAACAATGGGACCTAGACCTGCAATGCAATCTGGTCATGGTCTTCACTTCATTATAGTTAGAAACCGAAGTTTATATGGGCCAGGTTAAGCTGAAATATTTCTTAAGAGGACAAGGTAGATTTTCTGCAAGGGGCGGGCCCCCGTAGCCTAGTGGATAGGAGAGTTGACTCTTAATCCATTAGGTTTCTCACCGCTGTGGTTCGACCCTCGCTCGGGTCACGTGGGAAAGCCAAGTTCTGCTTACGGACGTTCAGGTGGTTTTTCCCTTGGTTCTCTGGTTTTCGCCTACCTTTGATGAACAATTGGCTCGATACAAGTGAAATATTCTTGAAAGGGCCGTAAAACGCAAATCAAAAAAAAAAAAATCTGCAAGAGAAGATTACTGGTGTGACTTCCTTTTTGCTTTACGGTGCGCCTTTGAAACTGATCTAATATTCAGATTCTTCCCTTTTAGAGTAGACCTCTTTTCAGAAGGGAATCAAAACCATTTAGAAAAGGTTACCTTCCTTGAAAGTAGCCTTTACTGTTAAAATGTATGTGAATGCAAATTCAGGTGAATCTGCTTAATAGTATCTCTGCAGTATATCTGGGCCTAGTTGTTCAAAGCATCATTAGCTTAACAAGCTCATTAAGGGTCATTTCGTTAACTGTTTTAGCAGATTCAATCTACAATATTCTGATTTTTTTTGCTGAAAAAATGTGAGTAGGTTTTGCACTGCAAAAGCTACTCACATTTTTTCAGCAAAAAATTTCAGCATATTTGCATATCACTCGATCTAAATTTTAACGATTTGATAACTAACGACATCGTTAGCTTTGAACAACTGGGCCCTGATTTCCATCACTACATTTTACAGTATTAATTGATTTTGTTGAGATCATGAGATCCCAGTTTCAAATCTTGCTAGAAGCAGAATTCAGCTCATGACTGTACAGCGCTTCATTGCACAGAGACTTTCATTTTCACTCCTTCAGTCTCAATATGACTTAATGTATGTTGAAAGGGACATTAAACACCAAATCATCATCAGACAGTGAAGGCATAGATCAGATTGGATGCGCAGGCTGATTTAGGCCCTCTCTGTCCTTGTATGCCTTGAGTATTTTTGCATGGCTTGCCCATATGTTTTTGTAAAATGTTAATGCCCTGATCAGAATGTGCAGCTGCCCATGCTGGTCTGGGCCTCTGTTCTTGCTCTGCTATATGGCATTCTGTAAATAAGCTGTGTCCCAGTTCAGCTACTTTCATCTGTGAATATTTGAATGTTTATAAATTGACATTTTGCTGTATGCCAGTTCTTATGAACCATACAAAAACCATATATGTTGATGTTTATATTGTTTCATAATGCTTTGTGTGTGTGCGTGTGGAAAGGTATTTATTTTGTGTACATTTGTACAAAAAGTTCAACTCCTATCATGGCTGCAGGTAAGCTCAGTAGTATATCATAGCTCCAGATAAGGCACTTATTCATCTAAAAATTGCTGATATTTTACTTATTTCTCCACGAAAGAGTATCTTGTGGGTACTCATTAGAAGCACATGCCACCAAATATTTTCATGGAGAAATTGAAAAATATGTTGATACCCCTCTTATCTGAAGCTATGTACCGTAATAATCCTAAGTATTGGGACAGATAGACCTTTAAAACCTTTAGTATTGTTGAAATCCTTTAAAACCTTTAATTTGGCTGAAAACCTGTAAAAACCTGAATTTTAATGTTAAAACCTTTTAATTTGGCAATTTGTAAATGCAAGAGAAGGGCGGAATAAATATGTAGCATTTCATAACAGCAAATTATAGTTCTGTGACATAGATCCGTGTGTTCCTAAACATAAATGCAAGTTAATGTCATTCCCATTTAAAGATAAAAAGGTCAGATTTTCTCTGCAATTTCCTCCCTATTTGCTTGAGAGGGGATGGCACGGAGTTCTTTTGCTTGGGATCTGGCAAGAAATTTAATCGTGAAAGCTTTTTTTTTGTACAAATTTCATCCTGAAAAACAACAATTTTATTTGGCTGAAAATAGCCTTTATAAAAAGCCTTTATTTTAAAGAGAAACTGCTAGGGGACCTGGGCCCAGTTGTTCAAAGCTAACGACGTCGTTAACAATTCGTTAAAATTTACATAGGGTGATACGCAAATACGCTGAAATTTTTTGCTGAAAAAATGTGAGTAGCTTTTGCAATGCAAAAGCTACTCACATTTTTTCAGCAAAAAATATCAGAATATTGTATATTGAATCCGCTAAAACAGTTAACGAAATGACCCTTAACGAACTCGTTAAGCTAACGACGCTTTGAGCAACTGGGCCCTGGACATTCCTAAATTATCCCCATTTGCCTCCTGACCTGACACTATGATTAACCCCACTGGCTCAAACTACCATGTTTGAACAAATATCCATGGTTCCAAAGATGTTGGAGCAAGTGAAGTTCTGTTGTATAAACAATTTTCAATCGAAAAATACCTTATCTGGAGAGTTGATATTTTCCTTCTTTATTTTCTATGACAATTGACTTATCTGGAGTGATGATAAGAGCCCTAAATGCATCTAGACAGAAGCCGCTTTCTTGATATCACCACTCAGGTACAGGAAACAAATCGTAATACAGAAGTATGGAATAAAAGACAAAAAAAAAAAATAAATAAATAAAACAATCATATATAGATAGATATATATATATATATATATATATATATATATATATATATATATATATATATATATATATATATATATAGTGGCTTTTTTCTTTTTGCATTTCTTGAAATTTGTGATACTAGAATAGCATTTCTTACAGCCCTGTATATATGCAGCTGCCATTGTTATCTCTTGAAATACACAGTATTAGAAAGCTCCAGATGAGAGGGGAATTGAGTAATGAGTACCCACAACGTTTCCATGGAGAAAAGGGAAAAGTATCGAAACGGCTTTTTTTATGCGAAAAAAGTGCCATATCTGGAGCACTGGGCCCAGTTGTTCAAAGCATCGTTAGCTTAATGAGCTAGTGGTCAAAATGTTAACTGTTCTAGTAATTCACAGGTATTTTTGCTGAAAAAATGTGAATGCAAAAGCTACTCACATTTTTTCTGCAAAACTATTAGCATATTCATGTATGCCATATTTAATGATCAAAGTTTTAACAATACATTAACTAACGACATTGTTAGTTTTGAACAACTGGGCCCTGGTATCAGGTGGCATACAGCTGTACAGTTTACCATTATTGATAGCTTCAGGATCATTTACTGTGTATTCATGATCTCGTTTGCTGAGCAGGTCAAGCTTCGTCATGCAAAATGAGGCCTTCGCTGTTTGGGTGTGGTATTGGGACCTTTTCCTTGCATTTAGCATACAAATATAAACTCTTTACACTAAAAGGACCAGAAATCTAACTCCTTTCTAGTCTGCCTGTACAGGTAGAACTGTCACTACAATGTTGGGGTGAGCGTTGGTTAAAAGTTTTTAGTTAAAGTTCTCTGGATGGAAGTTGTTCATACTTAAGCTGGTGTTAGATACTGGTCTGGAGTTGTATGCTATACCATCTTGACCAACAAGAGTGACTTTGAAGTTTTGGTTATGGGCTTAGACAAAAATGTTAAAGTTTTTGGTTTAAGTGTTTATAGGCAAAGTGCAATTCAGGTGCGCTAAGCTGTCATGTGACAGCTTATTTAGGCAGAAAATATTAATATTTTACTTATTTCTGCATGAAAATGTGGTTACAGATTGGAAGCATCTCATTTAGATTCTTCTTAGTACTGACAACACATTTTTGTTCAAAAAGGAATAGAAAATTTTTTTATTTTTTTTTTGATTTCCATGTTGGCTAGTGTTATGAAGGAGCCTTGGGATAGGATACATGCATATGCAAATGGCTGTATCTGTTATCACATTATCTGTCCCTATCCTTAACCCATTCCATGTTTTCAGGTGATTATTGAAGAGCTTGGGGGCAATGCAGGCTGTCCTTCACTGTGCCTGTGCATGCCAAAGCCCATTTTGTGTGACACAAACATCCATCTTCTGTAACTGCTTAACACTTAAAGCGCCATGCAAATTATTATAGCAGACAACACACTAAATTTTGTTTACTATTTTACAGAGAAACTAAAGCTTGAAATTTCCTGTGAATTATCTATTGCAGACAATTCAAATGAAATTTCAGGCCTTATTTTCTCGGAAAAATTAAAATATTTTAGGATATTGGCTTCTGCAGTTGCAGTTGGCTCTTTAACCCTTAAAGCGCCAAGAAAATCTGCATCTGAAAATGTCGTCTGCTGCATCTTCTTGCAAACTTTTCAAACTTGCATTTTGCATATAGGCAAACAGTGTGGACCCAGATCAGACTGCTCCTAAAGGAGCAGTCTGATCTGGGTCCACACTGTTTGCAACAATGACTTATAAAATAACCGGCAGAAGACAAAGCAGATGACAATTGTTGTGATTGGCGCTTTAAGGGTTAATGGTTAAGGATAATACCCAAGTTCAAATTTTTATTACCGCTTGCTTTTATTTGTGAATTACTAGTAATTATCATTATGTTGGATTGTTTTGTCATATTTGTCAAGTTTTGTCCGGCTTATTGTACAGCTCACACTAATTTATTTATTCATTTAGTCAGTGCTGTATCATGAATGTTCTGTCATTGAATAGATAACCCTTAAAGTGCCAGTCAAAATAACAGCAGATGACATTCTTGAATTTTTGTTTTTGAGAAAATATGGGCCGCATCAAGTGAAAAAGTGCCTTTGAACATGCGTAAAATGTGCAGCTTCATTTCATTCTGCGCATGTACAAGGTCTCATCCGTGCCTTTGCTCCATTGCTACATTCTGTAGTATCCAATGATTCTGACCAGGAGGTCGCGGGTTCAATCCCCGCCAAGGTCGGCAACATTCTTTCGTGGAGATTGATCATGAAATATTTTATACAGTCATTCTCTCCCTTCCGCCGATTCAAGAAGGGCAGTTGTCAGTTTCTGGCGAAAGAATGTGCACAGTACTGGTTAACTGCTTAGAGGACTAAGCCTGCCCAGTAAACGTGTGGTTAGGTAAACTGACCGCGCTCGACATGACCCCATTGGGTTGACTGGGCCGTAAAACCTCAACACAAACAAAACCTCAACACAAAAAAAAAAAAAAATCCAATGATTCTGTTAGCATACAGGAAAGGCCCTCATCAGATTGGGCGGCTACTTAGGCAGATGTGGGCCTTTGCTTTCTGCATATACCCGAAGACGAGTTTCCACGGCAGATATAATTAAAAATAAATTATTTCAGAATGTTATTGGCTACAGGTTTTAATGGCATTTTCGAGTTATATGTTGCCATAAATTTTCTAATGCGATAGATTTTTTTCTGCATGTCTGTCGCCACACATTCAGAAGTTTTAAAAATGGGTAGGAGCTAGAATTGAAATAACAAAGCAGTTATGCAGCACATCACATGTGAAGCAAAACAAAACAAAATTGCTTTTGCAATGTCTGTTTGCTCAGGCCTGTCTGACTGAATATTTAGATATTTAGATTTATTCTGGCAAAAGAATGTGCACAATACTGGGTAACCATATAGAGGACTAGGGCTGCCCAGTAGAAGTGTGGTTAGGTAAACTGACCTCGCTCAACATGACCACATTGGGTTGACTGGGTCGTTAAACCTCAACATAAATTTTCTGGAGAAATTAGAAAAGCTATTTTGTGGATATCCCGCTGGCCTAGGAGTCTGAGATGGATGCGTGGCCGACTACTGGTCAGGAGGTTATGGGTTCGACCCCCACCGGGTCGGCAACATTCTTTCAAGGAGATTGATCATGAAGTATTTTCTACAATCATTCTCTCCCTTCTGCAGATTCAAAAAGGGCACTTGTCAGTTTCTGGCGAAGGAATGTGCACAAGTACTGGTTAACTTCTTAGAGGACTAAGCCTGCCCAGTAAAACTGTGGTTAGGTAAACTGACAGCGCTAGACATGACCCCATTGGGTTGACTGGGTCGTAAAACGTTGGATTGCAACGTGGTAAAAGTGCATTTGTATTTGTGCACAGACATGCGGTCTGATTAGTCAAATGCTTACAGAATCATTTTATATACATAAAACCATCACTGATTCTAACATCAGTAGCTTTTTAACTGTGGCTGAATCAAACACTATTTTGAGTCCCTAAGGAATTCTTCCAATAGCTCCACAAAATAAATATTTAGGGACATTTGGGGGGAATTAAATCATGGAAATGTATGTTGTGTGTACTCCTCGAATCGCCTCGTTCAGGCAATTCTGCTGAGTACATTCAGCATGCTGTTATTTTGTAGAAGGTTTTAAAGGTATCCCTTTGTTTCTGGGGAAAGAAAGTGCACAAGTACTGGTTAAGGGCTTAAAGGACTAAGACTGCCGAGGAAAATGTGTGGTTAGGTAAACTGACATGACTAATGGATTGAGTGACAAACAAAGACATCCCTAAATATATCCCGGTTTACTGCCTGACCTTGGGCTCTTGATTAACCATCAGTGGCCGGTACTACCCTTGTCTAGAACAATTTCCATGATCCCAAAAATGTTTGAGCCATTGAAGTTTGTATATTGATGAATAGGGAAGGCGTTAGTACAGAATGTGCAGGCTAATCTGAGTCTTTGCTCCAAACACATCATAAGATGTATTTTCTCGTGCTGCAGTCCATTTTGTTTTATTTTGCTTAATTTCTTTTTTTTGCTTCTGGTGTTAGTTTCACTTTTCATTTTGAGCTTGATTTAAACCTTCTTTTGCTGAACATGGCATGCCCTGTCTCAGCAAACAGTGTAGATCCAGATCAGTTGGCTTCTGAAGAAGCCAACTGATCTGGACCTGCACTGTTTGACATTAAATATGTGAATTTCTGTCAAAAACCCAGATCAAGTAATCAGATTAGCTGGAAATTAGAAGTGGGAGTGGCATCTTAATTTATTCAGCAAGGCAAAGGTTAAAACAACCTATATAGGGGAAAATGTGTCCTTGGCTTCTGTTTATAGGTAATGTGACTTAAATTTGCTTTCATTTCATTAAGCTTGATGCAATGTGTTTGGAGGCAGTAATAAAGTTAATTGGCAGTTGTAGCATGTTGAAAGGCTGTTGTTACAAATGGCTTTCAAAACATTCAACGGCATAGCTCCAACAGACGAGATATCAGGTAAATATTTTTCTTATTTCTCCATAAAAACATCTTGGTAAGGTGCTTCTAATAAACCCACAATGTATGTTTTCGCGGACAAATGGGAAAAAAATATCAATACTTTATGCTTGAAAAATGACAAGTGTCTTATCTTGTTCTATGATATAGTATAGAAGAGAAAAAATATTACATGCTTTGTTATAATCAAATGATTCTCTCAGCAGATAGCAAAAGCCCTGATCAGTTTGCAAGGATTGCATCTGATCCCGTCCCGCTCTGTACCAGTACTCCAGAAAACGTCTTTATTATGATCTAGCTTGGACATTTATTGTGTACCTGTATGTTTGGAGGCATGAAAAAAGAATTCTATCAAGAATAAGCAGTCATTGTAGATGTAAATTTTGAAGTTTCTCATAAAATCTATTGGTAACATGTTTGCCTTATATTTATGTCTGTACATAGTATTTTGTTAATGTAATAAACAGATCATGTTTCCAGTTTTCATCTTGTGATTTTTTTTGAGGGGGTTAACCAATAGCTCCAGATAAGATGATTTGTACAGCTGAAAAGTATTGATATTTTTCTTATTTCTCTACAAAATATATTGTGGGTACTCATTAGAAGTGCCTCATTGAGGCACTTCTAATGAGTACCCAAACATGTTTTCATGGAGAAATAAAGAATATTATATGGATACCCTCTTATCTGGAGCCATGTTAAGTGGTAGATGTGTCGAGCAAAAAGCGCTTTGATATGCAAACCACAACATGAGAAAATTTATCTTTGGGCGTGTTCGTCCAGTGAAGACTAAACAGCTTGCTCATCCACACAGTCTGATCAGTGTTCATTGGGTGCTCTGTTGAAAGCGAAGGTTTAAAGTCATCTGTCCTGGCTGGATGTACATGAGTGAAAGTACAGTCGAACCTCGTTATCTCGAACTCGCTTATTTCGAATTACCCCTTATCTCGAAGTGAAAATCAGGTCCCTGTTTTAACATGAAACTATCACAACAGGTAATAAAATAATGTGGAAAAGAGGAGAAATTGCTCCTCAGGAGCAATATCTCCTCTTTTCCACATTATTATATATATATATTTCTAACTTCAGGAGTCAAATTACATAAATGTATTCATTTGTTAAATGTGGTTGTTCAGTTTATTGTTTTCCTCACTCTCTCAACTCTGATATGTCGAAGTATGGATATCTCGAAGTGTTTCAGTGAGTCCCTTGGAATTCGAGATGACGAGGTTCGACTAGTTTCTAATGTTGCTGCTTGCATATGCAGCAGTATATTTCCTAGAGCAGAGTCTGTATCAGTGCTCTACACTTGTCTGAACATATGGTACGGTAATAACCCAAAGTATTGTGACAGAAGGCCTTTGCAAATAGATATAGATCAGACAGCATCAGATCAGGATCTACACTGTTTCCCATACATACAGCATTATTTTAGACACATCAAGAGGTAGTAGAATGGACCATGTCAAATTTTAGGACAAGAATGTTAAGTAGATAAGATGTCCCAATACTTAGGATAAATATGGTATTTTACCCAAAGTATTCAGGCAGACACAGGTCTGAGCAAACTGTAGACCCTGAGCAGATGTGCAGGCTGATCTATACTTCTGCTTTATTCATTTGCACTTAGGCCATAGTTGTGGGACACTTCTCATGTTTATTATGTTGTATATGATTTGTGAAACATGATAGGTTACCTTAAACTCAATATTTAAAGGGAAAAGTAACTTTGGTGAAGAATGTATCTGAGGGCAAAGAGCTTGACAAGTAATGCATTTTGATGCAAATTTTAATCAAAATCGGGTAAAAATTAAGAAAATTAATGATGTCTAAAGATTTCAAAATCCTTAAGGGTGCTGCCATTAATGAGATTAACAACTTTAAAATGTTAACCCTTGTCCTGCTGAATCCGGATATACACTGCCTTTGCAAACAGTGTAGATTCAGATCAGTTGCCTTAGAATCTGGATCTGCACTGTTTGCCATTCAGTATGTGAATTTATATCAACGTTCTGGATCACTTACCTGATTGATCATGAATTATTTTCTACGGTAATTCTCTCCCTTCCGCTGTTTCAAGAAGGGCAGTTATCAGTTTCTGGCGAAAGAATGTGCACAATACTGGTTAACCGCTTAGAGGACTAAGTCTGCCCAGTAAACGTGTGGTTAGGTAAACTGACTGCGCTCGACATGATCCCATTGGATTGACTGGGCCATAAAACCTCAACACAAACAAAACCTGATTGGCAGAAAATTTCAAAATGGCATGGCACCTTAATGATTCAGCAGGACAAGGGTTTAATGATTTTTTTCATCAGACAGAAAACGGTGTAGTGTTCTAGAAAAAAAAAATCAATAAACATCTAGAAAACAAGCTTTATACACAAATAGAGATGTCATATAATATTGCATATATTATTTGTTTAGGTTTTGCATATTTAATTAGGGCTGAACGCCCACTTCTAATTATCAGCCAATCAGCTTACTTGATCCAGGTTGTTGATACAAATTCACACACTGAGTGTCAAACTGCAGATCCAGATCAGTTGGCATATCGGGGTTCAACAGGACTAGGGTTAATGATATTATAAATTCTTATTCAAAATGGCAGAACCCATAAAAGCAGTATTGAAGACTTTATACCACAATAACATTCTTATCATCCATCCGATTTTGATCAAATTTACATTAAAATGAATGGTCAAGGTCTTTCATCTGGTTTAAAATCTTAATGTTGCCTTTCCCTTTATCGGACTGGGCAGATGTTGATCTGTGAATGCATTGTCATGATCTTGATCTGTACTTCTCATGTCCTTAGCCGTATTTCCAGATGACTGGAGTATTCAGAAGATACTGTGTTATTCTTGCTCCTGAAAATAACTTTTGGGATTCTCATTGGAATAGTCTCACTGAGTAGATCCCAATGAGTGCCTACAAGTTAAGTTTTACTCCTCTCATGGCTAATTAAGCAGACAACAAATTGACAGTAGTTTTGGACGTTTTTTTTTTTAAAATCCTTCCTTTAAAATAGCAATGTGCGGAAGGGCACGCGGACGTCAGGAATCATTCAAAGTTCACCTTTTGGTTAACTTTTTTGAAAAACCAGTCCATAATGCCGTTAGGTGTTTTTCTTGTTCTTATTTTTTGCAGAAAATAGTCTTTGACATCTCGTGCAAAATGTCTCCTGCGGAGACAATTTGCATAAGACGTCAAAGACTATTTTTTGGGAAAAAATAAAATATTTCTAAATGTCATCTTAACATTTTTACCCAGTATGCTGAGTGTTGACTATAGTGCAAAAATGATAAAAGAATATACTAACATCATCTGAATTATTGCTGTTTCTGGAATGTAGGACAGTATTTGACAAATATAATCTGTATAATGGATGGCACAGACAGGTCGGGTAGCTTGGATGTACTTGCTGATTTGGATCTGTGCTCTGTTAACCCTTAAAGTGCCAGTCACAACTATTGTCGTCTGCTTTCTCATCTGCTTGTGATTTTAAAAGTCGTTTTTGCAAACAGTGTGGACCCAGATCAGACTGCTCCTTTAGGAGCAGTCTGATCTGGGTCCACACTGTTTGCCTGTATGCAAAAATAGGTTTGAAAAGTTTGCAAGAATATTCAGCAGACGACATTTTCAGATGCAGTTTTTCTTGGCGCTTTAAGGGTTAAGGTACATGTACCTTAAATGCTTATAACGGCTTCTCTGTATGTATGAGAACATTGCTCTTGTTGGCTGCTTTTATATTATCTGCTGCAAACTTTTTCTTGTCTGAATGTCAGTTGTTATTTCCTTGACTTGGAATTGTTTTCAAGGTCATTGTATTAACCTTTACCACTTTCTTTGCAAATTCAGCAAAAGACAAATTGATGTTATTTTTCCCAGAAAGTAGCTTCGACATTACATGCAAATTCATGCAAATTGTCTCCCAAGTCAAGTTGCATGAAATGTCAAAGCAATTTCTTTGGAAAGAAATCATTACAGATTGTCATCTGCTGAATAAGCACAGAGTAAAGGTTAAATGTTATAAAATGAAAAGTATCTGATGAAAGGGACTGGTGATAGAAGGTTTTCAACATATTTGTGACAAAATGTTGATCAAATCTGTTTATTAACTCCAGTGAGCTTTATAACATCTTAGCCTTTTTCCTTTTCCAGTTTATGTAAATTTACTACAACAGTGTATATTGGGATGGTACCCCTGGTTTCCAGTTTAAACAATTTTGCTATACCTGTGCATAAATCAAAGGCCAGTTGTTCAAAGCATCGTTAGCTTAACGAACTTGTTAAGGGTCATTTCGTTAACTGTTTTAGCAGATTCAATATACAATATTATAATATTTTTTGCTGAAAAAATGTGAGTAGCTTTTGCAATGCAAAAGCTACTCACATTTTTTTCAGCAAAAGGTTTCAGCATATTTGCGTATCACTCGATGTAAATTTTAACGAATCGTTAACTAACGACGTCATTAGCTTTGAACAACTGGGCCCAGGCTGCTCATAAGGAGCCATCTGACCTGGGTTTACACTGTTTGCCACTCAGCCAGTTATTTAGTGGCACTTAAACTTAGTCAATAAAAATATTTTAAAAATTTTAGAGGAACAATGGACGTTTTCAAAAATTTAGGGGTATTACGATAAGCATCTTGGAATGAAAAGGTACTAAACTGGGTTGTTATCAAGCTTACAAAATGTTGGTGAATACAAAGGTCCAAAACAGCTTGCGTGTGCATGCAGCCTTGTCAGGACCTTAACTGTTCAGGGCCCAGTTGTTCAAAGCTAACGACGTCGTTAGTTAACGATTCGTTAAAATTTACATCGAGTGATACACAAATATGCTGAAATTTTTTGCTGAAAAAATGTGAGTAGCTTTTGCACTAAAAGCTACTCACATTTTTTCAGCAAAAAATATCAAAATATTGTATATTGAATCCGCTAAAACAGTTAACGAAATGACCCTTAACGAGCTCGTTAAGCTAACGACGCTTTGAACAACCGGGCCCAGATTGGTTAAGAAACATTTTCAACTGTCTGTGGCTTGTATGGTGTGTATATTAGTGGCTTTGTTCTAAATTTTTCACTCATTGTATTAATTACAGTAAAGACCATTGCATGACAAAATGTTAATCCCATCATTGATACCAGTATGTCATTATGCTATGAATATTCATGATTTGATTTTTCTTAATTAACATACTCCAGATAAAACAAATCAGCTGAACAAGCAAGAAAAAAAATGTGTAAAGTGAAGACCAAAATTATTACAGATGTGTTGGAAAAAAAAATACAATTAAATAAAGTTCTCATTTGTAACATCCTAGTTCTGGATAATAGGGGAAATCAGGATAAACATTTTTTTCTTATTTCTCCACAAACCACATTGTGGCATAGCTCTAGATAAGAAGAGGTATCGAGTAAATGTATTTTTTTTTTATTTTTCCACAAAAACATGTATTGGGTACTCATTAGAAGTGCCTCGAGGAGGCACTTCTTATGAGTACCACAACATGTCTGCAGAGAAATAAAAAAAAAATCTCAGCACTTTTTGACTAAAAAAAATCGCCTTATCAAGACTCTGTGTGGGTAATGAGTAGCCACAACATAGACTTCATAGAGAAATAAGGAAAATATCAAAACCTTTTGCATAGCTCCAAATACGAGTTGCGAGCTGGTATCAGGAAAATATTTTTTTTTTATTTCTCCATGAAAACATGTTTAGTGGGTACTAATTTGGAGTGCCTCACCCAAGCGCATCTGATGAGTACCCACAAAATGTTTTTTCGTGGAGAAATAAGAAAAATATCAACAACTTTTGGTTAAAGAATGTCTTATCTGGACTGCTTTTGGTTTAAAAAGTCTTATCAAGATTTATGGATAGTGCAGAAGCATAAAAAATCTTTTTATGTCTTTTGATAGGTTCATAACAAGTCTAAAATTGACTGTTCTGGTTCTACAGCCACTGATAAATGTGTGATAGGGATATAATGCTCTTTGTTCTTTTACATGTGACCGACTCAACCCTAATGAGTTGATAGGGCCATAAAACCTCAGCTCAATCAATTCTTCACTTGTGTATTATATAGCAGCATCAAGCAGCTGACATTACTGCCTTGGCCGCCAGGGTGGAATCTGGTCAAACAACTTGCCATCCATAGAAGTGGCTGTGAAGGAAATTTTGTCAGAGCATGCTTGACCTAGCTCAAATTAACCCTTGTCCTGCTGAATAAATTAAGATGCCAAGCCCACTTCTGATTTTCAGCCAATCAGATTACTTGATCCCAATTGTTGCTATAAATTCTCATACTTAATGGCAAACAGTGCAGATCCAGATCATTTGGCTTCTTCAGATGCCAGCTGATCTGGATCTACATTGTTTGCAAAGGCAGGGTATATCCGGGTTCAGTAGGACAAGGGTTAAATATTCAAGGCTCACTGAAGGATAAATAATGCAATCTATTGTGTGTATGGCAAAGAAGTGGGCTAGCTTTACATTTACCACTCTGGGCAAATTCAGTAGAAGACAGATTGATAGTTTCATATTTTTCCCAGAAAACAGGATTTGACATTTCATGCAAATTGTCTCCATTGCAGAAAATTTGCTTGAAATATCAAAACCTGTTTTCTGGGAAAAGGGGAAATGATGTTTTAATGTTGTCTACTGAAAATTTTACCCAGCATGCTAAGTATTAAGCAGCTATGTAGTATCTTTGTTGTTCACATGCAAGATAGCGTTGATTTTACTGTGGCTGTCATCGTTTCTCTACACTGCTCAAAGTGTTACTCTGTAATGACTCCGTTTTGACAGATGTGGTGGATATGCACCAGTTCTGGGGGATGCTTCTGGTCTTTAGAGATCTGCACAGATCCGGATCAACTAATAAATCCATGTCAGGCCCATTGGAGACAAATGTGCTTTTTAGCATTCAACCAGCATTTCTACAAAGTTTAAGTCGAATTGATACACTTTCAAGAAACAACTTGTCAAAATTATTTTTGCCTCCTTCTGTAAAGTGGTCTACTCTTAAAGGAAAGAAGTTGCTCCATTTGGAATCAAATTTTATTTTAGGGTGTCCTTATAACCCTTGTCCTGCTAAACCCGGATATACCCTGCTTTGCAAACAGTGTGGATCCAGATCAGTTAGCTTCTTAAGAAGCCAACTGATCTGGATATGCAGTTTGCTATTCAGTATTTGAATTTGTATCAACACCCTGGATCAAGTAATCTGATTGGCTGAAAATTGGAAGTGGGTGTGGCATCTTAATTTATGCAGCATGACAAGGGTTAAGAGTTGACCACATTTGAAAGGATGTAAAAATAGTTCTGATAGGTGCCTTTCAAGAAAGTATCCTTTCCGTGTTAAATCTCTGCTCTTTGCAAAGATGTTGGCAGAAGACTGGGCCTTCCCAGAGAACTTGGGTTCTTGTCGGGCCTTTATTGTTTGGATATGGAATCCTGATGCAGTGGAAGTAGCTAATCTGCTTCTGTGTCAGTCCTGGAGAACAAAAGAGTTACTCCTGAACTGGTACATATATATAAAGTAAAATTGGCATCTGTTATAAATAAAATAAATAAAAAATATGACTCTTACAGGTGTTTTTATTCAATAACTATTCTCAATCTTGTCTGTTTTCTGTACATACTTTCAGCCACTCTCAGCTCTTCCCCACTGGCAGCCAGCCTAGGTTACTCAGTCGGATCACGTCAATCTGGTGATCAGGAGGTCGCGCATTTAACCCAGCAGGGTCCGGCAACCATCACGAAAACATACCTATATAATTTTGACCCCCTTAAACCCCACTTTTAAAACTGGGGTTTACAGGGGTATACATTATTTTTATTATTTCTGCTCAAAACATAGATTGTGGGTACTTGTTAGAACCGCCTCGGCGAGGCGGTTCTAACCAGTACCCACAATCTATGTTTTGTGCAGAAATATGAAAGATATCTGAGGTTTGTTTATCTGAAAATTTTCAGTTTTTTGAGATAAAATTTTCTATATATTTGAATAGGCGTGTTGTCGTAATGATTCGTTCGTGAAGATTAATCGTGAAAAATCCTCCAATCCCTCTGTCCCTTCAGCTGATCAAGAAGGGCAGTTGTCAGCTTCTGGCAAAGCACTTGTTACTGAACCGGTAAAAGACTAAACCTGCTGAGGAAAGTGTGCTTAGGTAAATGTTACGCTTGAGATTGGCCAGGACGGAACGAGGGTGACTCCAGGGTGGGTAACTCTTAACTGTATCACTACTCAGAAACTATAAAACACTGTTAGAATTTTTATACCACCCCGGCACAAAGTGCAGGAGGGCATATAGTTTTACCCTCCATCATACGTCTGTCACACGTCTTAGTATTGTTGGTGGTACCCATGATTTACTTAGAATATGTTACTGGTAACGCATCTGAGATTTGGTTCTTTTGGGACATTATCAGGATATGCGCAGCACACACCAAATGCACTTTTTACTGCTATTAAACGGTTAAGTCATTTAGGGTTGCCGCAGACCTTATTACTGCACATACCCTTATAAGCACACAGTCAAGCAATTCTGCAGGCTTCAGATAGTCTTGTGAATTTACTTAACGAGGCAATTCAAACGAGTACACACAACACATGCTTTTATAAACCTGTTGAGGTAATTCAAATGAGTACCCACAATATATGCTTTTAAAAGAAAATCGGAACACATCACATAAGCATCATTAAGCTTAGCATTCGTGGGGTAAAATTTTCAGCAGACGACATTTTGAAATATTTTTCTCAGAAAACAGGATATGACATTTCATGCAAATTGCCTCCTCAGGAGGCAATTTGCATGAAATGTCAAATCCTGTTTTCTAGGAAAAATAAGAAAAATCAATTTGTCGTCTGCTGAAAATGACCAGAGAGTGGTAAAGGTTAAATACGAATCTCGGAAAGTCCTGCTCATATTCCTTTAAAGTGTACCCTAATTAGGAAGATATTTTTGAATAAATTTTTCCAGTAATTTTGAAAAACTTGCGCACAGTTTTATTCATAGAACTTTAGCAAAGAAGAGCTCAAATCATGGAAGTATGTATGAAAAGGGGATATTTATTATTAACTCTTAAAGACACAGGTATCATACCGTTTTCTCGGCGTTTTTCCTGCTAATCTCGTCACGGCACAATTTTATCCCCAGCATCGAAGGTAGGGACAGCCAATAAACATATTCATTACGAAAACATGCCTATATAATTTTTACCCCCTTAAGCCCCACTTTTATATAGTAAAACTGGGGTTTAAAGGGGTAAACATTATTTCTCTTATTTCTGCTCAAAACATAGATTGTGGGTACTCTTAGAACCGCCTCGATGGGGCGGTTCTAATGAGTACCCACAATCTTTATTTTGAGCAGAAATAAGAAAAATATCAATTTTTTATTTTTTTATCTGAAAATTTTTATTTTTTGGTGGTAAAAATTTCAGTATATATGAATAGACGTGTTTATGTTTATAACTTGCTAACAAACGCTCAGATTTATATGACGGTTTGTTTGACATTATAAATGGTTACTTTGTCAGCGAATGTGGGTGGTGGTATATAAAGATGCACAAAACCCCAAAATGTCTGGATTGAATCAGCACAAAGAAGAAAGTGAGGGGTTTGTCAGCAATTTAACGTCTGTTTGCATTATTTGAATTTCATTTTGGCTTTGTCTAAAGAACATTCATTCTTGTTCATTCTTGTTCTTCTGTGTGAAAGTATTTTGTTTTTTTGTTTGTGTTGAGGTTTTACGGCCCAGTCAACCCAATGGGGTCATGTCGAGCGCGGTCAGTTTACCTAACCACACGTTTACTGGGCAGGCTTAGTCCTCTAAGCGGTTAACCAGTATTGTGCACATTCTTTCGCCAGAACCTGACAACTGCCCTTCTTGAATCAGCGGAAGGGAGAGAATGACCGTAGAAAATATTTCGTGATCAATCTCCACAAAAGAATGTTGCCGACTTCGGCGGGGGTTGAACCCGCGACCTCATGGTCTCCAGTCGGACGGAAAAGTATTTTGTACAAGTCCTCGTAGATTAGTAATGATAACCATTTTTTCTGACACTACCCTGTCTCTTCATGCTAATCATAATCGCGGAGGCATGTAAACAAATGCTATTACAGCCACGGAGTTTTGCTTTCTGACCGCGGCGCAAGGCATTATTAAACACATTATATAATGAGAACCTATGCGATCAGAACCAGGTTTAGACTAAAAACGGACGTATCTTATGATCCTCTGGATTGTACCTACCAGAGCATAGATCCGAATCTGCACCGCGGCGCAAAATGGCGCTGCTGATCTTGGCTTCGGATGCGATATTTCGTTATGTTTTCTTGTCCTCAGCATTGTATTTTTAATAAATAACCTAAATTATTCAATGACGTTATTATTATTGAACATTTACGCCACTTTTAAACTTTAGGCAATTGATGACTTCAAAGACTATCGGTATGTTGTGTTTGATGAAAAAAAAATATTGATCGACATGCCCAAATATGTCCCGGACTCCCTATTTGATTTTTTCCTCAGATTTTGTGCTTGTTTGGAATTGTCTGGGAAGGGCTGCGGTTTGTGATTGTGGCTCTCCCTGGACTTTTCTCTTACCTTTTTTTTTTGCAGACTGTAAACTAATGCTATTGTTTTAGAACTACGTAGTACACATATGCGCGCAAGCACACATGCTCGCACGCGCGTGCAGATGTATTCGCACACGTTCTAGCAAATGTATGAGGGGAGGGGTGGAAGGGTCAAAATTACGCGAAAAATGCGTATATATAAAACGCATTTTTTTTTTTTTTTAAGATTTTCACATTCCAATATCTTAAATGTAAAACTTATCCCAGCTAGCATTCTACTTAAATCTATATCGGGCCGTCATCGGCCCGTCAGCTACCCTGACGGGCCGATGACGGCCCGATATAGATTTACGTAGAATGCTGACTGGGTACCAGACTGCACAGTTGCATAGCTCCACATAAGGCACTTTTCAGCCCGAAAAAAAATCTTTACGAAAACGTAGTGGGTACTCCGTAGACACGCATCGGCGAGGCGTATCTAATGAGTGCCCACAACATACATTTTCGTCGAAAAATAAGAAAAATAATATGTGGATACACCTTTTTATCTGGAGCTATGCAATTGTACAGGCTGATCTGAGTCTTTGCTGGATACACATGTGACAAGTAGGTTTTGCTGTGCTCTGGCTCATTTGTGACTGACATTCTTAGAGCATATTGCTATATTTTCATTAATGTCAAACAGTATTTTACTATAAAGCAGATATTTGTACAATTAAAATCTTAGCTTTTTTCTCTCCTTAGCTTTAGGAGTAGTCTGATTAGGGTCTATACAATCTGATAAAGAGTCTTTCATATTCATCTCGAGCAGATCATTATTGCTGCCTAAATTAGAAACGAATATACAGTCGAACCTCGTTATCTCGAATGCGCTTATTTCGAATTACCGCTTGTCTCGAAGTGAAAATCTGGTCCCTGTTTTAACATGAAACTATAATAACAGGTAACAAAATAATGTGGAAAAGAGGAGAAATTTCTCCTCTTTTCCACATTATTTTATATATATATATTTCTAACTTAGGAGGCAAATTACATATTCATTTGTTAAATGTGGTTGTTCAATTTATTGTTTTCCTCACTCTCTCAACTCTGATATGTCGAGGTACGGATATCTCGAAGTATTTCAGTGAGTCCCTTGGAATTCGAGATAACGAGAGTCAACTGTATATTTAAATTGTATATCGGAACAGCTCTTTTTCACTGACGAGGTTGGCATCAGACATAATGCCTTCGTTGGCCTAATGTTAAAAATTGTGCAGAGCTATGTTGTTGGCCCAGTGTTAGCCAAAGATGGCTCAACATACGTGCCTAATGAGCAGACTAACGTTGGTCCAACTTTGAATGTCCACGTCAGGCCAAAAAATGGAATTCGGAATTTCCTTGATGCCCCAATGCCTCCGAATAAATATCCCAGTCAGCATTCTACGTAAATCTATATCGGGCCGTCATCGGCCCGTCAGAGCATTCTACGTAAATCTATATCGGGCCGTCATCGGCCCGTCAGGGTAGCTGACGGGCCGATGACGGCCCGATGTAGATTTACGTAGAATGCTAGCTGGGATCTGCTCTATCCGATTTACCGTTCTGGAGCAGATTTAAATTGAAGATTTTATAGATGGATGCCTTGGCGGCCATCTTGGATATCGGAACGGAAAGACTTTAGCAGTTAAGAATCGTCATGTCAATCCGATGCCTCCCATCAAGTTTCAGCTCAATCTGACAAGATATTTAAAGTATTTCAAGATGGCCAACCACTGTGGCCAACTTGGGTATCGGAACAGAACGATGTTAGCAATTCTGAATCTCCATATCGCCCCAATACCTCCCTTTAAAATTCAGCTCAATCCTCTTTTTTCGGTTCAGGAGAAGATGTTTGAAGAATTTCAAGATAGTCGCCATGGGGCATGGAGATTTTATAGATGGATGCCAGGGCGGACATCTTGGATATCGGAACATCTACATCTACATCTACGTTGAACCGTCATCTTCGACTTATTCAACGGGTTGACTTCTGGTGGTACGCTAGGAAAGATGAAACAAAGAGAAGATAGGCAGAAAGAAGAAAAAAATAGTATAGAAGTGATAGAGAATATTGTGATGTAAATATACATTACATGGTAACCCAGTCAGCATTCTACGTAAATCTATATCGGGCCGTCACCGGCCCGTCAGGGTAGCTGACGGGCCGATAACGGCTCGATATAGATTTAAGTAGAATGCTAGCTGGGAAAGTATAGATTTAAGATTACAATAGAAATATAGAATAGAAGGAAGAAAGTTTTCCCACAAGCTTTTGGCTCACCTGGCAAAGACCAAGCTGCCTTCCGTGACAGTACCAGGGCCCGGAGACCCATGACAGCACAGCTCCCCCTACCTTGATGAGTTACTAGGCAAGTGGGTCTTTAACATTGCTTGGAAGATAAAGGGGGTCATCCCCTTCTTGAAAGATACAAAAGAAGGGGCCTCAGCGACTGATGCTGGTAGGGAATTCCACAGAGGGATAGACCGGGGGAAGAATATGTATTTAAAGGAATCTGTAGATGTACGGAACGAACCAAGTTAGCAATTAAGAATCGCCATGTCGGCCTCATGCCTTCCATCAGTTCAATCTGACTTTCCATTCGGGAGGAGATGCCGTTTAAAGTATTTCTGGATGGCGGCCATGTTGGATATAGGAACGGAACGATTTTAGCAATTCTGAATCTCCATGTCGCCCCGAAACCTCCCGTCAAGTATCAGCTCAATCGAAATTTCCATTCGGGAGATGTCGTTTAAAGAATTTCAAGATGGCCACCATCTTGGATATTGAATCGGAACGACTGAGCAATTCTGAATCTCCATGTAGCCCCAATATCCCCACCAAGTTTCAGCCCAATCTGACTTTCCGTTCGAGAGAAGATGTTTAAAGAATTTCAAGATGGCCGCCTATCTTTGATATCGAAACACAACGATTTTAGCAATTCTAATCTACATGTTGCCCAAATGCCTCCTACCAAATACCAGTTCAATCCGACACGGTTTTAGAGAAGATATCGAAAATGTGAAAAGCTAACAATAGACGACAGACGGACGGACGATGGACGATTGATAGCAGGCCACGGCATAAGCTTATCTGGAGCCAGTAACTCACCATGAACTAACAATACGCTTTTTGAAAGCGAATTGTAATCTAAAAATCGTTGACATTAACGGCGGTCTGCAGCTCCGAGGACAATATTAGCATCCAACATAAAACACAGCCGAGGTCATTATTAGCATTTTCTGCAAATGTAATCCGCGGTCAGATTAGCAAAAAGAATATGTGCGCCAAGGGCAGTAACACATACCGCCGCAGAGAAGATTGACATTTGTAGTATAGGTACCTTGTTTAAACGACTTCAACTACAAAGTTCTTCATGCAATGAACGTAAACTTTTTGGGAAAAACATTTATAACATTACGAAAACATGCCTATTCAAATATATAGAAAATTTCACCCCAAAAAAACTGAAAATTTTCAGATAAAAATCTCTGATATTTTTCATATTTCTGCTCAAAACATAGATTGTGGGTACTCGTTAGAACCGCCTCGGCGAGGCGGTTCTAATGAGTACCCACAATCTATGTTTTGTGCAGAAATAAGAAAACTATTGTATACCCCTGTAAACCCCAGTTTTACTGTATAAAAGTGGGGTTTAAGGGGGTCAAAATTATATAGGCGTGTTTTCGTGATGATCTGGCATTACAGCTATTAAGGTGGAAAAAGTATTGATTCAAGATTATACAGATATAGGCCCCTGAATTCAATTTTAGCCAGTCTGAACAACTTCCTCGATTTTGAAATATATTTTGCAGGCGAACAGAAAGATTTCCAATGTATCTGGTCTTTTCAGTGGAAAGGCAGTTCATTTCTTATATTTATGCACAAAGTGTTTGACTTTTCAAATACTCTAAACATTTCATTTACCCTTTGTAACAAGCACCATTCAGGCTCTCTGTTGTACATAAATTCTGCGCCGAGACAAGATTAGCAAGAAAAACGCCGAGACCAGAAAACAGTATAATACCTGTGAAAGATAAAATTATCAGTGATGTGCCCCAGCAGAAGCTTGATGAGGGTTTTCTGTCACTTAACTCACTATACTACAGTGTTTTACGGTCTCTAAGAAATATTTCACCATTTTTGTTACTAAAAGAATTTTAAACTTAATTGCCTTTCATATTTATTTAGATACTATCAACATCCGTGTATGCATTGCATACAAAGAAGCAGTCAAAAAGTAACAACAAAATGCATATTAAGGCATTTATCAAAAGCCTATAACGAATAAAACCAATAATCATACAATACAATAATACATGGAACTAAGTGCAAAAAAAAAAAAAAAAAAAAAAAAAAAAAGTAAGAGAAAAGTCTCTGAAACACTGGGCCAGTCTTCTTCAAACTTCATGTGAAGCCTTCTTTTAAAGGGGGATTGAAAATTTGTACAAATAGCCGTAGTCTGTTACCCAAGATGGCTGCCGTGCCCATATATGGTAAAAACACTTAAAAATCTCCAGAGCCGGCCTCGGTGGCTCAGTTGGATGCGCGTCGGACTGGAGACCAGGAAGTCTCGGATTCGACCCCCGCTGAGGTCGACAACATTCTTTCGTGGAGATTGATCATGAAATGTTTTCTACGATCATTCCCTTCCGCTGATTCAAGAAGGGCAGTTGTCAGTTTCTGGCGAAAGATTGTGCACAATTCTGGTTAACCGCTTAGAGGACTAAGCCTGCCCAGTAAACTTGTGGTTAAGTAAACTGACCGCGCTCGACATGACCCACTGGGTTGACTGGGCCGTAAAACCGAACACAAACAAACAAAAATTTCCAGAACCAAGAATGCTTCAAGGCTGAATCTTGGTATATATTCATGAACTCAAGGTCTACGAAGTTTGTCCAAATGATGACGGTAGGTTGACCTTTGACATTTTTACGGCAAGGTCAAATTTGCGTCCCCATGCATTTGTATGGAGAAAATGTTGAAAAGTCATTCTCATGGCCCCGTTATTTTCAATGGAGTGGAGTGGGGGGGGGGGGGGGGTGGGGGGGGGGGAGCATACAGTATCACCGCTGTCCGTCCGTCCTGTCCGTCCCGTACCTAACCCAAATGGTTTCCGTGCGATATATTTTGAAAAGATTGGTGTGTTAATTTGAAATTTTATAACCAGGTAAATAGGTATATAATCATAGAATGAAGGTCAACTTCGATTTAGAGTAAAAGCCAACAGTCATTTTGGGAGTTATGGCCCTTTTTCAACTTTGGAAAAAAAAAATCAACTTTGAAAGTGGTTTCCGTTCGATATCTTTTGAAAAGATTAGTTTATTGGATTCAAATTTTAAACACAGGTATATAATCATAAAATGTAGGTCAAATTCGATTTAGGGTAAGATCCACCAATTATTTCGGGAGTTATGGCTCCTTTTCAACTTTGAAAAATGGTTTCTGTTCCATAACTTTTGAAAATATTAATGTATTGGATTCATATTTTATACACGAGCATATAATTATAAAATATAGGTCAAGTTCGATTTAGGGTAATTAATTTTGGAGTTACGGCCCTTTTTCAACGTTGAAAAATAGTTGAAAAATTGTTTCTGATATCTTTTGAAAAGATTAGTTTATTGGATTCAAATTTTATACACAGGTATATAATCAAAAAATGTAGGTCAAATTCGATTTAGGTTAAAATCCACCAATTATTTTGGGAGTTATGGCGCCGAACTTTGAAAAATGGTTTCTGTTCCATAACGTTTGAAAAGATTAGTGTATTGAATTCATATTTTATACACGAGCATATAATTATAAAATATAGGTCAAGTTTGATTTAGGGTAAAATCCACCAATTATTTTTGGAGTTACGGCTCTTTTTCAACGTTGAAAAATAGTTTAAAAAAATGGTTTCTGGTATCTTTTGAAAGATTAGTATATTGGATTCAAGTTTATACACAGGTATATAATCATAAAATGTAGCTCAAGTTCGATTTGAAATCAATTCCACGAATTATTTTGGGAGTTATGGCCCCGTTTCAACTTTGAAAAATGGTTTCCATTTCATCTTTTGAAAAGATTAGAGTATTGGATTCATATTTTATACACGAGCATATAATTATAAAATATAGGTCAAGTTGATTTAGGACAAAATCCACCAATTCTTTTTGGAGTTATGGCCCTTTTTCAACGTTCAAAAATATTTGAAAAATGGTTTCCGTTCGATATCTTTGAAAAGATTAGTGTATTGGATTTAAATTTTATACACAGGTATATAATCATAAAATGTAGGTCAGGTTCGATTTAGGGTAAAAATACACCAATTATTTTTGGAGTTACGGCCCTTTATCAACATTGAAAAATAGTTTTCGTTTGATATCTTTTGAAAACATTAGTGTATTGGATTCATATTTAATACACAGGTATATAATAATTAAATAGAGGTCAAGTTCAATTTAGGGTAAAATCCACCTATTATTATTGGAGTTTTGGCCATTTTTCACCTTCAAGCAATGTTTTCCTTTCGGTAATTTTTTGAAGAAAGATTGGTGTATTGGATTCATATTTTATACACAGGTATATAATCATAAAATATAGGTCGTCCGATTTAGGCTAAAATCTGCCAACTATTATGAGAGTTATGGCCCTTTTTTTCAACTTCAATGTTTTGCAAAATGCCTGCATATGGGTAAGGATGGCCCCTGGGCGGGGGCATCTGTGTCATATTGACACATTTCTTGTCTCAAAATGTATTTAAGACTAATGGCTGAAACTTACAATGAGTGATTAAAGTAGTAAAACATTTTAGTTAAAATCAAAATTTTGTTCCCTGGGGGTTATCTGCCCTTGCTCCTGTGCTATGTACAGGTATAAAACCAATGAAATCTTAAAAGGTCTTTTTCTTTGAAACCACCTGATCAATTTTCACCAGAATTCACATGGAACCTTCTGTTGAAGAGATGTTGACACTCTCTTCAAACGGTTTTGCATAATTGAACAAGATGGCTGCCATGCCCATAATGGTAAACACTTATAAATCTTCTTCTCCAGTACTAAGAAAGTTATGAGGCTGAATCTTGGTATACAGCATTGGGGTGTCAAGTTCTACAAAATTTATAAAAATGATGAGACTAGGATGAACTTTGACTTTTTTAATGGTATGCTCAGATTTGTGCCCAGTTGCTGTTGCAATACTGGAAGACTTTTGCATGGCATTTGCAAATATGCAGGTGAACGAATTGTGGCCCATGGGCCTCTTGTTTACTCTTCACTCTTTCCATGCAATTTGTTAATCTGAACTTTTGTCATATTGAATAATTTAGAAGTCACACCCACTTCTGTCAACCAATTAAATAACTTGATCCAGATTGTTCATACATACTAATGACAGTGCAGATACAGATCAGCTGGCTTCTTCAGAAGCCAACTGATCTGAATCTGCACTGATTGCAAAGGCAGGGCATTTCTGGATTCAGCAGGGCCAGAGTCTATGTATTTGTGACAGTAGAATATCTACAAGAAATGTCGCTATATTCTAGAGTCCGGGTTATGAGGAAGTTGTCGATCTAGATATTGCTATTGCCTAGTCAGGGTTGTGAGGAAGTTGTTGATCTAGATATCGCTATTGCCGAGAGTCAGGGTTGTGAGGAAGTTGTTGATCTAGATATTGCTATTTCCTAGAGTCAGGGTTGCGAGGGTTGTTGTTCTTGATATCGCTATTGCCTAGTGTCAGGTTTTTGAGGAAGTTGTTGATCTGCATATCGCCATTGCCAAGAGTCAGAGTTATGAGGGTCCTTTTAGAGTTAGGGTTTATATTTTCATGCTAAATGCAAGACAAAGGTCCTTATGCCACACTCAAACAGCGAAGGCTTCATTTAGCATGAGGAAGCTTGACTTTCTCAGCAAAAGCGAATCAACAATGTAAAACAAAAGGAAGTGTCTAGTGACAACCGGTTGTCAGCAGACTTTTTGGTCTGCTG
Organism: Anodontia alba; assembly: GCA_964016985.1. Lineage (NCBI taxonomy): Eukaryota > Metazoa > Mollusca > Bivalvia > Lucinida > Lucinidae > Anodontia > Anodontia alba. The sequence continues at coordinate 6,366,773 of OZ024836.1, forward strand.
ATTGTCAGCAGACCAAAAGGTCTGGTGACAACCAGCTCAATATTTTTCCAATAAATGGCTTAGGAACTGGTTTTCTATGTAAAATGTTAATGATGGTCATTTAGAAATACTGGTACTGTTAAAACAGTGTTTTAAAGGTAGTTTTATTGTGTCATGGCTACTACTAGTGTTTATTTTATTCATATATACATGTAAATATATAGAAGATAAAATGTGATCTTACTTCATGACAACACTCATTATGGGTTTTCCTTAAGTTTTTGCATTTACCTACATTTAAAATTTCTATTTTGCCATTCTTAGATTTACCATTCTTAGATCTGTAAATATTTAGTATAAGCTGGCAAAGTTAAAAGAAAATCTAAAGTGGCCATAAAACAGGCCTTTTGGAGACTGGTCCTTTTCAGGAAATGTTCATGAAAGCCAATTCTTTCTTTTAAATACATGTAACTTGATTTTGAATTTTATAGCCCAAAGTCCCTTAATCGAATCCTAGCCCATATGTATATAATATGATATTATTTTTCAGTAGCATTATAAATTAGGGCTGCTCCAATACAAAGCTTAAACAAACAAATATCTTGTTTCCAGGATGTCTTCAAAATTGTTAGTGTAGGTAGGTCGGTATTTTCCTTCAGAAATTTGTTTTTTTTTTATAGAAAACGCATAAAAACTTCATGAAAATAAAATAACTAAAATCAGACATAAAAATTCCCAGTGCCCCCCAAAAGGTTTTAGTAGGCTCCAAAAAGATTTGGTGCATTTTTGGAAAAAATGCTTTATTTTTTATTTTTTATTTTTTTTTTATTTTTGCCTCATCAGATGTTAGTGTATATTGCAGTAACTTCTTTCATACAGTAAAGTCCGCAGAAGGTTTTCCTTCCCTTAGAATATGATATTTGGTTCCATTTTGCTTTAATGTCCCATAGAATAAGACTCAGTGTGGATGTGTGATCCCTAAATTGAAATTCAGAGGGAAGACTATGGAACGCCATAGCTGTCTTATGTTGTAAAAGGCTAGTTAAATATGTTATAAAGTGGGTTATCTTGTCTGAGAAGCATGTAAACTTGTCTGTACAATGTGCTGTTATGTTAAAAGCGTGTGTTTTGTCCACACAATGTCTTATTATGTTAAAAGGTAAGGTTGTCATGATAAACGCTCATATTGTTATGTCTACACAGTGTCTTATTATGTTAAAAGGCTATGGTGTTATGTTAAATTCTTTTGTTGTTTTGTCCACACAGAGTCTTATTATGTTAAAAGGCCATGTTATTATGTTAAAAATTGGTTTATCCTGTCTACGAAGCATGTAAACCTGTTTATAAAATATATCATGTGTTGTTTTGTCCAAACAGTGTATTAGTATGTTATAATGCTATGTTATTATGTTAAATGTATGTGCTGTTTTGTCCACGTAGCGTCCTGTTATGTTAAAATGCTATCTTAATATGTCTAAAAATGGGTTATCTTGTCTACAAAAACCGTGATATTATGTTACATATACGCGTTGTTCTGTTCACATACAGTCTTATTCTGTTAAAAGGCGATGTTATTATGTTAAAAGGCTTTGGTCTATACAACATGCTATTATGTTAAACATATGTGTTGTTTTTTTTTCCAAATAGTGTCTTATTATGTTAAAAGGCTATGTTACTTTGTTGAATGTGCAGGTTGTCTTGTCCACACAGTGTCCTATAATGTTAAAAGGCTACATTATTATTTAAAAAAATCCGGTTATCTTGTTTATGAAGCATGTGAACTTGTCTGTAAACGTGTTATTATGTTAAACGCGTGATTTGTTATGCCCACAAACTGTCTTATTCTGTTGAAAAGCTACGCTATTATGTTAAAATGTGGGTTATCTTGTCTATGAAGCATTTGAACTTGTTTATACAAAGTTTATACAAAGTGTTATTATGTTAAACGGGTGTGCTGTTTTGTCCACACAGTAACTTATTATGTTAAAAGGCTATGTTATTATGTGAAAAAGTTGGGTTATCTTGTCTACAAAACAAGTGAACTTGTCTATAAAAACTGTTATTATGTTAAGCGCTCGGGTTGTTTTGTCCTCCCCATTCCTTATTATGTTAAAAGACTATGTTATTATGTTAAACACGTATGCTGTTTTCTCCACACAGTGTCCTATTATGTTAAAAGGCTATATTATTATGTTAAACGTTGGGTTATCTTGTCTACGAAGCATGTGAACTTGTCTATAATGCAAATGAGTGTGCTGTTTTGTGGACATAATATCTTATTATGTTAAAACACTATATTATTATATTAAAAAGTTGGGATATCTTGTGTATGCATTATTTGAACTTGTCTATACTACGTCTTATTATTTAAACACGTGTCTTGTTTTGTCCACATAGTATCTTATTATGATAAAAGATCTAGTTATTATGTTAAAACATGGTGTTATCTTGGTGAATCAATATCTTGTCTTGTTCGAATGCATGGCGCTGTGAAAATTTACGCATGCGACATTGTGAGGACATAACAACACGTGGATTTAACATACGAACATATCATCTAGCTAACTTACTCTTAGACAAGATGACCCAAACTTTTAACATAATGACATACACTTTTGACATAAAAAAAACCCGTGTAGACAAGTCAACGCCATATGCTGACAAAATAACACGTCTGTGTAAGATAATAACACACTATATAGACAAGTTCACATGCTTTTCAGACAAGATAACTCCACGTTTTGACAAAATAAAATGGTTCTTTAACATAATAAGACAGTGTGTTGACAAGTCAACACTTTATATTGACAAAACAACACGCGTCTGTAAGATAATAACATAATTCATCGACAAGGTCACACAATTCTTAGACAAGACAACATGGAATATAACAACATAAGACAGCTTTGGCGTTCCATAGAAGACCATAGGTCATGGACAATTCAAGTATTTTACTGACTCAAGCCTGCACTTGACCTTCACAGATTTTTTTTAATCAGTGACCTTCACAGCTAGACCATGGAAGTAGAATGAATTAAATTGCATATCACTGCTTATCATCATGCAAAATATGAACATTAAAGATGTCTAAAATCATCTGCTCTTAAAGGCTTTAATGTAAAAATAGTAGGATCATGTGCAGGAAAGAGGTTGAAACCAGAAAAGGATGAATTTAAGAGAAAGCTTGTAAGATTTAGAGATGGTGATAGTATAATGATGCATCCTGATGTTAGACCCTCGATATTAATAGAATTTACATGTGAAAAGGGAATCCTCCTATAGTGATAGTATTTTGACTGTTAAAATTTGGCATAATAGTTAGCCCTAGAAGATGGATTTTGTTCATAAGCGTCTTTAGTAACACCCCAAACCTCTGGGCAAGACCAGAATTTTCATCTTAAAAAAGCTGTATAATTATTGTCCTTTAAATTCAATGAACTCATTTACCGTAAGTAAAGTTGGCCTAATCAAGCATTTTTGGCATTTTTTTATTGAGCCTCGTCATGGTCCAGCATTGAAAGTCAGAGTTATGTATTGAAATTTAGTGAGTATTAAAAGTTTAAAACAGCCCATATTATTATAATCTTTTGGTAGAATTAGTTTATAGTTCATTAGGGATGATGATAGATATTTGCCCTGTCCATGATCTAGAGTCAAAGTCACGTATTTTGTAGTACATGTAGCATTACAGTTTTAAATAATCTTTACAGCTTAATTTACTATAGTTGTACCCTGTAGGAGATTTAAAAAATACTGTGAATAATGGTTGATTTTCGCATAGAATGTAATTTGGCAGCCCTACCGTCTATGAAATGGCTGAGAGGTCAAAGTCAGAGACTTAGAATATTTATGTTGAAGAATTATATTTCAGTTTTTAAGAGACAGGCTCCGGTCAATCAGGGCTAGTTTAATAGATAGGCTGCACAGTACCAATGCGACAGAGCTGCCAGGAGCTTGTGGCAGGGCCTGAATGTCACTTGTCTTTGAACAGTTGGGTAAAACTCCCATAGATTCTAAGGCAACATCTTGACATTGCCGACGTCAAGGTCAGAGACATAAAATTTCCATGTGAAGGAATTGCAGCATCTTGACACGACTGAAATATTGTTGATTGGAACGCCGAATCTCAAATGAAAAAAAAAAAGTTTTAAGAGCTCATATTAGATTCAGTTTATGCTTGACATGGTGGTAATTATATTTATCTGGTTTCGCCTGAACCCCTGCCCGTGACCAAGAAAGGCAAGCACCATGAACTGGAGAGGCAAGCTTAAGTTATCTGAGCTACCCTGGTCATAAACTGGTCTTTTTTTACCATATATTACCAAATATTACGCATCGATAAAGGACGGGTTTTACCTTAAATATTAGATAAGAGCAAAGTGCAAAAAGCAGGATATACTTAAGACAAAGATATAATCACATGGGCCACATGAAAATCCTTAAAAGTTAAATTTTAAACTAGATATGAGAAACGTGACCAATAGCTCTACTCAACTTCAAACGAATAATTATAAGCTCATAAGCCTGTTTGCTTGGATGATTATAATGATTAAAGACTTCAGTAAAAATATTGTAATCATAGGACAGTTCTAGTACCATATTTTCATAATTCATATACACTGGGCCGACAAACACTGCAGACTCAAGCCACAACTATCTGTTTTTTACACTCGATTTCAAAGGAAAAATGGCATGTATTTTCAAAGGATTATACTAAGATTCATTCATCTAGATATATTATGGTAATTGTAGCAAACAGTGCAGCTTCTACAAGAAAATACAGGGCACAAAGTTTGTTTGCATTTTTTTTCTCTCTATTCATTTGCTATGCCAAATATTATTTAAACAATTCTATCATTTTAGAACCATTTTAAGAAATATCATACTTATTTTAAGAAACACTCCAACTCTAATGGTCAAAAGCATCCAAAAATTGACTCAAGTCCAATAAAATATAATTGACCCAATTTCATCTCAAGAAAATGTCATTTTAGGATGCTTGAATAGCAACAACCAGGGGTATTTATTCACATAACTGTGGAAAGAGTTACTTTTTAATAATTCAAACACATTCAAAGCGTAAGATATTCAAAACAGATAAATTACTCCTACTATTTATTGGAAAAAATATAGCCGGTTGTCACCAGACTTTTAGGTCTGCTGACAACCGGTTGTCACCAGACCTCACCAAAACAAAAACCTTGATAAATGTAGATGGTAGAGCGATGACAGAGTTTTTTTCTTTCTAAAAAAAGGCCACAGTGACCTTGATCTTGAGCCCAAGACCCTTAAAGCTGTGGATTTTTTTTCTGCTGAATTTGCCCAGAGGGTGCTAAAGGATACGCAGTCGACTCTCATTATCTCGATCTCGCTTCTCGAATAACCGCTTATCTCCAAGTGAAAAATCTGGTGTGCTAAAGGCTATATATTCCAACACAATATGATTATTAAATCACCAGCTATGTCCGTCATTATTGTTTGCTATGATTCCAATATTTTCTTCCAGGGAATAAACTACGTTCTATTTAAAGGCTCCATATTCATCAAAAACAGAAATTTATTATCAAGAAATATTTAATAAATTGATATGTAGTATTAATATAATCATAAAATGTGGCATCTGACAGCCTGTAAAATTTCAGCTTCAGATTTCAGTTAGTCTCTCGTGTTTGAACTGTATCAAAAATGAAAGTATTTTTTTTTTTTATCTTATCTCTGAATTAATGTTGGCATCATTAATTCAGAGATACGATAAAAATCGTTCCGTTTCAAGAAGGAGAGACTAATTGAAATTTTACAGGCTGTCAGCTGCCACATTTTATGATTTGTATTAAGACCATATATCAAGTTGTTAAACCTTTCTTGGATAATAAATGTTTATTTTTGAGGAATATGGAACCTTTAAATCTAGTAGCACCTTGGAACAAATTACGGCAAACACATCACATGTAAAAGATGCAGAAGACAACAACATTATATACATGTTTCAACAATGTCTGTATCTTTAAAGTTATCAAAGCCATTGAATGCGATATTCAATGACTATCAAATAAAGCATATGCATTTGCTGGGGAACATCAATTCTTATATAAAAGTTTTACTAAACAACAAGCAATTAGTGACTATTCACCATTTTCAGTTTATCACATTTTCACTAAATAATCACTTATCACTGACAATTATATTGCAAACATTTATTCTTTGTATAAATTCAGTATTTTATCACTTAATGTTGTACACATGAAGTTTAGTACACTTCAAAGTGCAATCATTTATTATTATATATATTTATATTTATATCATGAAACAAGAATTAATTGAAAATGTACCAAAACAAGTCGATTGAGATATAAAATTGATTTGTACATGCATTGCAACACATACAAGCTGTATCCGGAGAAAAAGAACCTATCACACATTGACAAATAGATCTACGGTATCCAACCATGTAGTGAAGAAGGACAGCTCCAACACTCGACATCAACAGTCTGATGAGTACCGCCACCGTATATAAGGCCCCTTTTCTTTCTAAAAGCGGGTAATTCTCAGCTATCATTGTCATCTTCTGCTTCTCGTAACCATGTGAAAAACTGAACAACTTGTTTCATCGCAACACCTTTTCCTTTTCGCTCTTCATCAGACGTTTCCCACTGAATAAATGCATCTTCAGAAATAATGTCCTCATCATATAACGTATCAAACATTAGCCGTAAAACTCCTGAAAATAGAAACACACATAGTGAATCCACTAGTTGAATTTATTACATAGCATGTTTACCTTAAATGCAAAGGCTCTTTGACTCCTTGTATTTTTTTTTGATTTGGGCTCTTTCAAGAATATTATATCGAGCCGATCGGTTATCAAAGGTGGGCGAAAACCGGAAAACCCAGAGAAAACATCTGATCATCCGTAAGCAGAACTTGGCTTTCCCACGTGACCCAAGCGAGGCTCGAACCAGTGCGGTGAGAAACGTAATGAATTAAGAGTCATCTTTCTTATCTACTAGGCTAAAGGGGCCCGCTGACTCCTTGCATTAAATTTCATAAATTTGAACTCTATTTTACTACCTGCTGATGTGTCCAAAATTGCTGGATTAGTACCATCAGTATCAGATACTGATAATGACTAAAGTATATTATATTGAAAGTATAAAATGCCTCACAATAATTCTAACAATAACCAATATGCTATGCAAATAATAACTAGAGGCCAACGTGGGCCAGAAATCGCTCAACTGAAATAGGCTGATCATGATATGTTACTTTTTTCAAGAAGGCCTCTGTGGCAGCTATCTTTGATATCAGAACCTATTAATTTTAAAAAATTCTGAATCTCCAAGTTGCCACCTTGCCTCCCACCAGGTATCAGCTCAATCAAACTTACTATTCGAGAGTAGATGTTGTTTGAAGATTTTCAAGATGGCCACCTGGGCGGCCATCTTGGATATCAGAACAGAAGACTTTTAGCAATCCTGATCTCCATGTCGCTCCAATGTCGGCTCAATGGAACATACCGTTTGGGAGATGTCATTTGAAGATTTTCAAAATGGCTACCAAGGCTGCCATACTGGCTACTAGAATGAGATAATTTTAACAATTCTGAATTTCCATGTCGCCCAGATGCCTACCACCAAGTTTCAACTGAATCTGACATGATTCCAGAGAAGTCGGTTTGAAGAATTTCAAGATGGCCACCATAGTAGCCATCGTTGATATCAGAATGGAACAATTTTAGCAATTTTGAATCACATGTTGCCCCGATACCTTCCACCAAGTTTTGGCCCAATTCGCCTTACTATTCGGGCGCAGATATTGTTTGATGAGTTTCAAGATGGTGGCCATCTTAGATATTGGAACGGAATGATTTTTAGTAATTCTGAATTTCCATGTCGCCCCAATACCTCCCACCAATTTTTGGCTCAATCGGACTTAGTGTTCAAGAGCAGATGTGATTTGAAGATTTTTTAAAAAGCGCTGCCGTGGCAGCCGTCTTATATATCAGACAGAACGACTTTAGCAATTTTAAATCTCTATGTTGCCCCAATGCCTTCCACCAAGTTTTGGCTCAGTCTGGCTTACCTTTTTAAGGCAGATGATTTTTGAAGATTTTCAAGATGGTCTACATGGCGGCCATCTTGGTTATCGTAACAAATTAATTTTAGCAATTCTGAATCTCCATGTAGCTTCAATGCCTCCCACCAACTTTCAGCTAAATCCGACTTACCATTCAGGAGGAGATGTCATTTGAAGATTTTCAGAATGGCCACCTGACAGCCATCAGAATGATTTTACATCGGATCAGAACGATTTTAGCAATTCTGAATCTCTATGTCGCTTCAATGCCTCCCATCATGTTTCGCTTTAATCCATCTCATGGATTAGGTGATGTGGTTTGATGAATTTCAAGATGTCCGTGGTGGTGGCCATCTTGGATATCAGTACGTAACCATTTTAGCAATTCTGAATCTCTGTGTCTCCCAGTGCCTCCCACCATGTTTCAGCTTAATCCGAGCTACCATTCGGAAGAAGATGTCATTTGAAGATGGCCGCCATCTTGGATATCAGAACAGAAGGATTTTAGCAATTCTGAACCTCCACGTCACCCCAATGCCTCCCACAAAGTTTTGGCTCTTCGGGAGTTGATGTGGTTTGAAGATTTTCAAGATGGCTCCATGGGAGCCATCTCGGATATCAGAACGGAACCATTTTAGCAATTCTGAATTTCCATGTCGCCCCAATGCCTCCGATCGAGTGTGGGCTTAATCCGATTTGTTGTATGTCTTTCCGTGTGTCATTTTGGTCTTGTGTTTTTCAGTCCTTTTAGTATTGCGATTACCTCGCTTGGGGAAGAGAGAGCTAATCTTAGTGCTTTTCGTACGTTTGTTCGGTTTGTGCTTGTTTAGATTTGTCGGTTTCCTCTTCCTCTTGGGGTCTGGGAAGGGCTGCGGTTTGTGATTGTGGCACTCCCTGGACTTTTCTCTTACCTATTTTTACCGTTTGGGAGCAGATGTGGTTTGAAGATCTTCAAGATGGTCATCTTGGATATTGGAACGGAATGATTTTAGCAATACTTAATGTCCATGTCCCTATGATGCCTCCCATCAAATTTCAGCTCAGTCCGACTTACGGTTCGGGAGGAAATGTCATTTAAACAATTTCAAGATGCCTGTAATGGGGGCCATCTTGGATATGGGAATGGAACGATTTTAGCAATTCTGAATTTCCATGTCTACCTAATGCCTCCCACCAACTTTCAACTCAATCCGACTTACCGTTCAGGAGATTTCGTCTGAAGAATTTCAAGATGACTACCATGGCGGCCATCTTGGAGCTCAGCACGGAAGATTATACCAATTCTGAATCTCAATGTTATCCCAATGCCTCCCGCCAAAATTCAGCTCAGTCCAACTTACCGTTCAGGAGGAGATGTCGAAAATGTGAATGACGGACGGACAACGGACAACAGGACACTGACCTGAAGCAAACCGCCAGGTGAGCTAATAATAATATTAAAACATTTTATCTAAAACTATGAAAAAGTACTGACCACGATTTTTGTTTTTATTTCGAATGTAAACAACGAAAGTACAATTCCAGTAAATATGATAATCAAAGTACAGTCTGTGTAAAACTGAAAATATGAAACTTACCTGCAGGATGCTTCAGCTTGGTAACTAAGGCCTGGAGAGCGTATAAGGCTTGTAACTCAGAATCAGCTTGATGATCAAGATACTTTTGTAACAGATCATGTCGCTTACTAACTTCCTTTGGCTCAACTCGAATATTGCTACCATCACCTGGAAAACGACAAAAAGTATATGATAAACTAGAAATGTGTCTTTGTAAACCACTTATTTTCCCAACTACATACTTGTCCCTACAATATGCCAAACTTGAAAAGGGGCATTACTCTCATAAAAATTAATCAATATTTTTTTCTTGCAGATTTAATCAGGTGAACTACAACTCAGCTCCAGTAAGTCTGCTAAATATTGATTGATTGTGTTGGGGTTTAACGACACGTCAACCCGTGTGGGTCATTTTGTGTCTTCTCCCAGAGAAAGGGAGAAAAAGAGATAGAAGAGATAGTAGAAGCGATGAAAGAGATGGACAGGGAAGAAAGAGAAACAGGAATAAAAGTGAAGAAACAGAATAAATACAAACATTCCCCCTCTACCTTTACCTGCTACAAGGATAGCAGGCCTTGCCCAACTGTAATTAAACATCAGTTGGACGCCCGGGTGATATAAGATACATGACACCTTCGCACCACCTCCAAGTCTGCTAAATATCAAAGCCCTAGCTCAAATTTGCTTTCTGAAAGATTTGGGATGAACAGACAAAGCAAAATCAAAAAGGTCCCTCAATTTTTTCTGTTGGTATAAAAAAGACTTCCTTTAACTCTTCTGGTGCCAAATTTCAGACGACACTTGCTTTTTTTATTTTAACAAATTATCATTTGGAAAGACATTCATATGTAAAGTTGAAAGACTGAATGTCAAACAGCACAGATCCAGATGAGACGGCTCATTGAGCCGTCTCATCTGGATCTATGCTGTTTGCAAAAGCCTATTATTATCGCCTGTGGCAGTGAAAGAGTTAAGGGCAACTAATATATGTTCAGGGGAGGTAACTGTGACATTTGTTTTGTCTCCTATCTGAAAATGTGTGTACTCTAAAAGGAATTTATTTGGGAGCTTTGTTTTACTTTTAGAGTAGACTCCTTTTCAGGTACAACACAATTTTGTGGAGAAATGAGAAAATCTGGCTGGGATAAAAAGATATTCGAGACCTTTTTAAGGATAAAACGATATTCAAGACATTTTAAAATTTGTTTTTGTTTAAATTAATGCTTAGCACTCTGAGTTCAATTTTCAGCAGACGACATTTTGAAATATTTTTTTTTTTTCCCCAGAAAAAAACAGGTTTGATATTTCATGCAAATTGTCTCCAATAAAGACAATTTGCATGAAATGTCAAATCCTGTTTTCTGGGAAAAAATAAGAAAAATATCATCGATTTGTTGTCTGCTGAATTAGCCCAGGGAGTGGTAAAGGTTAATCAATATGCGGAATTAGAAATTGTCATTGCAATACATTAACAAAAGCAACAGCAAAATCAGACTTAAATAAAGCCGAGACTCCCATTTTCTAATCCGTAGGGTGTTCTTTGTTTCCAAAGGCAATCTTTCTGATTTTGAAATTTTGATGAAGAGGACTTTCAGCTGTAAGTCTCTTTCCACAGTTTTATCAAGACGCTGGTAAGCTTCTATGAAATAAAACGCCATATAGTCATGAACTGAGCATAAATTCCGACCAATGAGAGTTACTATACAGTCGACTCTCGTTATCTCAAACTCCAAGGGACTCTATGAAACAGTTCGAGATATCCGTACTTCGACATATCAGATTTGCGGACTCAGGAAAACAATTAATCGAACAACCACCTTTAACAGAATGAATATGTAATTTGACTCCTAAGTTAGAGATATATTGAAAATATTGTGGAAAAGAGGAGAAATTGCTCCTAAGGAGCAATTTCTCCTCTTTTCCACAATATTTTATTGCCTGTTGGTAGATCTCTGTGTTAAAACAGGGACCAGATTTTCACTTCGAGATAAGCGGTTATTCGAGATAAGCGGTTATTCGAGATAACGGGAGTCGACTGTATGTACAGTTTATTACCTATGAAAGCGCTGTTACACACACAAGTCATCAAAGCTCTGATAAACTTTGACCTCTTTGTTGTTGGTTCATCTACATTTGATTCTATCCAGTCAAAGACCGTTTCATTATCTCTCTTCTCTAGTACTATGAGGCGATGTAATTCCTCCTCTATCTTAACCATTGGAAGACCCGTGGTTGGTGTAGTCGGCACACTATTACCGCCTTTGGTAAATTCTAATTTCTGAAATGACAGATATTAATATTCTATATCTTCAATTTCTGAAATCACATACAGAGTTGTTAACCATTTCAACCTTGAGTTTCTGAAATAGACGCTTCCATCCCTTAATCTGGACAAGTCCATTGATGAAAATAGGGGTTTTATTCTAAAATCAAAAAGACAGTTGCTTCTAGGAATTTTCAAAATGGGGCCAATGCCTGCATCACATCTCTGAAAATGCGCGAACTCATTTCCGATGTGCAGAAAGTTTTTTGCCTTCAGAAAATCGCCAAATTTGAATACTAATGGAAGTTGCAAAAACTGGTTACACCAAATATTTCTTTTTTTAATTATACACTTACTAAGTCCCTTAGCATAAATCTATGCTAATTTTACCTTTCAATTAGCACTGAATATTTGTACAGACCCTAATAGCTATAAGGATGAATTTATCTTTCACTGCAGAGTAAGTTTGCAAATATCGCTTTTTGTCCACCATTATTCTAACATGTGGATGACCTAAAGTATTTTCAGTACCATTTTCATTTTCATGAAAGTTCAGGAAGAATATGACGTAGACGTTCTCGGTACTAATCATCATTCAATCAACTGGCTTTCTTGCATCGTACATGGTCCAGAAAAGACCGAATTTCATCGATATTTAACGAATAACAATGCCGAAAAATCGGAAGTTTTACAAACCGAAATACGCATTGAATGAACTGAAATGCATCACAATTCGCCAAAACACATATCGTACTATGCATTGGAATGCAGATTTTGTGCCAAGGCCTTAAAAAGCGCGGAAATCTTGCAATCCTGCACCCTGGAATCAACTCTGAAAACAGAATGGCAAACAGTGTAGATCCTGATGAGACGACTCATTACAAGCTGTCTCATCTGGATCTACACAGTTTGCACAGGTATCAGTTTTGGTCTGCAGTGCTGAAAGGGTTGATGGGGAAAAAAAAAAAATGGTGATAATTCTCGGACATTTTTTTCTTATTTCTCAAAAAAAAAAACCCCCAAAAAAACCCCAAAAACAAAAAACATTTGTTGCGGGTACTCATTAGAGCTTTCTGATAAGTACCCGTAACATGTTTTTATAGACTGAAGAAAAATATCTTAAACTCCTTTGCGCGTACATTGATATTTAACATGAGGATATTTAACAACATTTAATTTCTACTGAATTCTATTTTCTCAAATGACACACACTGGATTCTGAGTTCTGCATGACAAACACTAAAATGACAATTTCATTTTCCAAACACATACAGAGGACCTCTTAAGGAGGAGTATTTGGTAATACCTGTGGCATAATTTTCTCCAGTTCTCCATAAAAACAGACTCATTAGAAGCACCTCCATGCGGCACATCTGAGCCAGCACATGATTAAAGGGTACTTATCACCTAAGTGACCAGAAAAGGCTCGGGAAAGCCTGAGCATATGATTAAGTGAAATCTTGCCTGAGCCATTGCTGTTCATAGACATGTAGTGGGGACCTAGAGGAAGCTTCAGGCAAAAAATGCATGTCTGTAGCCCCAACAGGACAATTTGTATGCGTATTTGAAGAACCACAAACCGGAAAAAAAACATAAGGTCCCTTTTTTCATGTGCCAGCCCATATATGGCTGTAAACAGGAGCAAATCAGGGGTGAGAATAGTCCTTAAGAATCGATCCTGAAATGTAAATATTCAGTCCAAAAACTACTAATATTTTTCTTATTTCTCAATAAAAACATATATTGTGGATACTCATTAGAAGTGCCTCGGGGAGGCACTTCTAATGAGTACCCACAATATATGTTTTTACTTAGAAATAGTAAATTATTATGTAGATACTCCCTCTTATCTAGAACAATGCAACTAATAATTAGTTTAATAAATAGTTTTTGAAGTTATTTCAGGCATATATTAACCCAAATAAATACTTTTGACACAAAAGAATGGAATTGTATACAAGTGTGAAAGTGAAATTTCATGCTTAAAATGGAAATTCTCAATCCTGAAATCAGGATTAATCCTGAAGTTTCCTCATCCCTGTAAATGTCTCACCTTATCAATAAGGAACTGTTCTATTTGATTCTTCGGAAGGAAATCTGTCCACTGGAGACCAGACGCCCGCCACAACTCGGCTATTTTCTTATGACCCTACAACCACAAATTAAATTGAATCCAAGGAAATAAACTGCTGAGTTTACTACTAATATGGTTCAATGAAAACATTAATGTTTATTTATCTTCATTATGGCCTTTAACAAGTTATGCACAATTCACAACCTACTGCCTGTTGTTTATGTCGAGCTGGTCAGTTTACCTAACCACACTTTTACTGCGCAGGCTTTGTCCTTTATGCAGTTTACCAGTACTTATGCATATCCTGTTGCCAGAAACTGACTTTTTTTTGTTTATTGTGATGAGAGTAAAAACCTGGGTCCAGTTGTTTAAAGCATTGTTAGCTTAACAAACTGGTAAATGGTCAAAATGTTAACTGTTCTAGTAAGTAGAATATTTAATTCAGATATTTTTGCTGAAAAAAATGTGAGTAGCTTTTGCAAAAGCTACTCACATTTATTCAGCAAAAATATTAGCATATATGCAATATTTAATGATCAAAGTTTTAACAATATGTTAACTAACGACATCGTTAGTTTGCAATAACTGGGCCTTATTTAACTGCTAAAAATCTGTGCTCCACCAATAAGCTCCACAGAACAAAAATACATTTTTTTTGTATGTAAAAATTGTGGTTTGGTATTTAACAAAATTACAATGTATTTGAAATCCTATCAAGACCATGGAAGGTTGATAATGAAAAGCTCTGTGCAATGTAGCGCCATACAGTCAGGAACTGAATTTTGTCTCGGATTTCAAAATCGGAATCACGCAGTCAAAGTGCAAACTACCTGGGTCACATAATGCTTCTTACAATCATATATAAGTCTCCATAAGATGCAAATACTTTGGATGAAAAGAAAATACAAGACTTGTCCAGAGCTTCCAGTTGTTTTCATAGAAAATAGAAAAGGAACAAAACATATCCGCTAGCCATTTTTTCTTTAAAAAAAAAAAAAAAAATTTAAACTATCAAAATGTTGCCTGCCGCAGCTGTGATAGCACTTTTAAGGGTTACAAATCTCATGTGCACTCACCTCCCTATGGCTTGCATCATGTAAGACCGCAGCAACAAAGATACCAGCTTTGTTTGAGTCTATGAGAGGTTCGGCAGCCTGTTTGAGGAAGCTGAGTGGTACACTACCATCCTGAATCATCTGTCCTACCAGCTCCCCAAAATAGGACCAAATCTTTGGAATATCTATCTCCATATCCTCAGCAAACTCTAATACTTCTAACAACCTGAAAAAAAAAAATAAATAAAAAAAAAAACAAAAAAAAAACAGCAGTAACAATGAAGGTTAGCATATCAATCCAAAATGTTTTGTTTTTGTTTTTGGGTTTTTTTTTCACAGTGCTGCCAGTGATTTTCAGAATTTGGATGAATAATAATGACATGCATTTGGTTTCTAACAGCTCTGCCCCACAGGCAGTTTCATTTCCCTGGACCTTTGGGAAAAGGGCCAAGCTGCATAAACCAATAAAATCTATGTCTGGCATCAATGAAAAAGTAACAGCCATTCTGTTCTTACTGAAGTCACAGTGATATAAAGGATATGGTAGGGCAAAAACTGGCTATGCAAGAATACTGGCTGGTCACTGCATAGACAGACTAGAGTGAGAAATCAACATACCACATTTACCCTAAAAATTCACACACTAAACTACATATTACTCATAAATTTTGAACCAAGTCATCATCATCATCATCCTCAGATTTTTGATTAACATGCAGATACAGGGGCAACATCCACATTAGTGGGCCCCCCCTTCCAGATAGCTGGCTTGCTGCACGCATGGCAGATCTCACACCAGATCTCCAGGTATGTCTGTCATGAGGGCCGATAGCCAAGAGCTTCCACTCTCTGCAATCCCTCTCTGTCAGCTGCTTCCATGTCATCTTGGGCCTCCCAGGCCCACGCTTTCAATTAACTTGTAGGTCAAAGGCGGTCTTTACTGCACCATTGGAGCATTCCACATCCATACCAGCGTACCCTTCTCTCCTTCAGAATAAGGTCCAGCTCCTCAATGCCAAGCTATTTGACAAACTGGTGCTGTATGTAAAAAAACTGGTATTAAATGGAAGTGTAGATCTTGATCAGCTGTCACATTCTAAGGCCTACAGCAGAAATAATCTAGCCTCATGTAAAAGAAATCTGTGTCTGCATCGTAAGAAAGATTGAAAGAGGGGTGACATTAACATGTACCTACCCTTTAATATAGGAATCGACTGTGACGACTGATGTCTTGACTAGGTCATGAAGTAAATGGCCGGTTTGTCTTCTTGCTACTTCAGAGCGTTCAAGGACATGGTTTAATGCATTAGCAGTAAACTGGGCATGGTTTGAGGGAGGTAATTCTTTAACACAAGTAACAGCTTCCTACAAAATAAAAGTAATCACCAATATGTAAATGATAATGAAACGATACAAACTGCATTTCCAATGTATTAGAAACTCACAACTGCCCTTCTTAAATCAGTGGAAGGGAGAAAATGAACGTAGAAAATATTTAATCATCAATCTCCACGAAACAATGATGCCGGACCCAGCAGGGATCGAACCGGCAACCTCCTGATCCTCGAACGTGCATTCGACTTAGCCACCCTGGCTGGCTCCCCAGGGCATGGTAATGCTCCACTAATCTGCTATCTATTTTTAGCAACATGCATCTTATGAGTACCTGCAACATTTTTTTATGGAGAAAGGAGAAGAAAGTATCTAAGAATTCGGCAAATTCAGCAGATAACAAATTCAGGACATTTTTCTTATTTTTCCTATAAGATAGGATCTAACACTTCATGCAAATTGTGTCCTAAGGAAACAATTTGCATGAAATGTCAAATCCTATTTTCTAGGAAAAATAAAATATTCCAAAATGTTGTCTGCTGAATTTTTACCCAGGATATAAAGTGTTAAGATTTCTGCAGTCTTACCTTCATATCTTGTATATGTAAATATTCATCAAGTATAGCCTTCGTTTTCTTGTCAATTTCTTCTTTCGGTAACTCTGGTACTGCAGGGACAGGTGAAGGTCGTTCTTTCTCAGGTTCACGACCTCTTGACCTCTCTCTTGGAGCCACTTCTGCAGACTGGCTTACACCAATACTCCTGTACAACAAAATGGAAGAATATAGACTACTTTCAGAGAGCTTTCCGAGAGAATGTTTAAAACCCTTTCAGCTTTGAAAATATTTCATTTTCACAAATTGTAAAAGTACAAAATATCACTATTTGCTTGCTATCTGCACAGACAAGTACATATACATCTGGGCCCAGTTGTTCAAAACTAACGTCGTTAGTTAATGATTCGTTAAAATTTATATCGAGTGATACGCAAATATACTGAAATTTTTTGCTGCAAAAATGTGAGTAGCTTTTGCAGTGCAAAAGCTACTCACATTTTTTCAGCAAAAAATATCAGAATATTGTATATTGAATCCACTAAAAGAGTTAATGAAATGACCCTTAACGAGCTCGTTAAGCTAAAGACGCTTTGAACAACTGGGCCCTGATTTTCTCTAAAGGTAATCAGGGGATCAACTACCCTGCCCCAGTATGCTCACCACATTTCAAGGCCCCAGCTTACAGAGTTTTCAAGATTACTTTCTCACAAGAAGTGTAATGAACGGAAAATAACAAAGCAGTATGCCTCTTCAACTGCCTCGAAGTTGGGGGCATAATAAATAGGAGATCTGGAGGTGGGGTAGATTTTTTGCCCAATAGGAAGCTGAAGCTGTTGTATTTGAAAAACTGGATTCTAAAATTTACTAACATTTTTTCTAAAATCACCAAACTCCTTGACAGTTGTTATAATTCCCGGACTTTTCTCCTACTTGAAAGACTTTAAATTTACCCAACATTTCCCTAAAGAATCTATGCCCTATGAAATGCCTCCGCATCTCAAATCCAAAGGTACCATTCTTCAGTTGAAATTATTATTTTGTGACTAACATAGGAATACTGCTAGCAAATAAGAAAATATGGATAACTTACTTAGCTGCTGCTATGGCTTTCTCTCTTTCTTGCTCTTGAGATAATCTTACTGTCAGTCCAGGCGGTCGACCGAAGCCACCACGTCCTCTGCCTTCTCCTCGCGCAGGACTGACTGCACTGAAGCCTCGTCTTCCTTCCTCCTCAGGTTTACTGAGGGCAGAAAACCTAGAAAATTAAGTGAGGCTGGTTAAGTTGTCACCTCTGACATAAAATATTAGTGCACATACTTAAGAGCTTTATCTAAAGCTACAACATAATGTATTACAGTGAACCCTCATTACAATGACAGTATTTGTTCCCAAAGACACTGCCATTAAAATGAATTTGCTGTTGTACAGAATACTTCATGAGCAGATTGACATGTAAGAAAGGTCTTATTTTGTTCTTACTTCCACATGAACATATATTTTGGATATTTGTTAGAATTGCCTCAATGAGGCAATTCTAACACACATCTAAAACATATGTTTCTTTGAAGTATTAAATACAATATTGTTGTATAATTATTGACTGGTTATTACCTCTTAAGCAAAGATTTTCTGACAATGAAATTGTCATTATAACAAATTTGTCGTTGTATTGAGTGCCGGTATAAGGAGGGTTGTCTGTACAATTATTTTATTGTACATAACTGCTCATATTCCTGTTGAGTATATTAGTGTACTTAGTTTCAATTCTGGAAAGGAAAACATGCAGCCCAATTCCAATGGCTCAAACATCTTTGAAATCATGGGAATTTGTTCAAGACATTTGGTAGTTCAAGCCATTGACAGTTAAAGCACAGGATCAGAAGGAAAATGGAAATGATTTACAGATGTGTTTTCGATCTATAATGGTATGTTGAGTGTAGTCATTAGAATTGCCTCAATGAGTACACATACTTTTTCATGTAAAATTTCCCTAAATACTATTTTCCTAATTTCTGAGGGTTTCAAAAATGAGTTCATACTGGCAGTGGTAACCAAGCAATTGGTATTTGAGTCATTGACGTTACACCAGTCTTTTAACACCTACTCATCATTTTGCAAAGAGTAAACGGAGAACACACATGAGTAAAATGAGTGTTGAGTTGTTATGATCATTATAAATTTCAGATCTTACCTATTGCCTGGGGCAGAAGGTCTTTCCTTCTCTTGAGATGCTCTAGCTCCACCCCCTGTGCTGCCACGCCCCCAGCCAGCAAATATGCTTGCCCAACCACCAGGACCAATCTGAATTGAAGATTCATCTACTTGTTGCTGAAAAAAGATTTAAGGTAAGTCAAAAGAGGCAAAACACTTGTAATAAATACCCACAACTTATGTTTTTGTGGAAAAATGAGAAAATACATACATTCACAGATCAACATCTGCCCAGTCCGATAAAGGGAAAGGCAAGATTAAGATTTTAAACCAGATGAAAGACCTTAACCATTCATTTTAATGTAAATTTGATCAAAATCGGATGGATGATAAGAATGTTATTGTGGTATAAAGTCTTCAATACTGCTTTTATGGGTTCTGCCATTTTGAATAAGAATTTATAATATCATTAACTCTAGTCACTCTAAATATTCAGTCAGACAGGCCTGAGCAAACAGACATTGCAAAAGCCATGTTGTTTTGTTTTGCTTCACGTGATGTGCTGCGTAACTGCTTTGCTATTTCAATTCTAGCTCCTACCCATTTTTCAAACTTCTGAATGTGTGGCAACAGACATGCAGAAAAAAATCTGTCGCATTAGAAAATTTATGGCAACATATACTCGAAAATGCCATTAAAACCTGTAGCCAATAACATTCTGAAATAATTTGTTTTTATTATATCGGCCATGGAAACTCGTCTTCGGGTATATGCAGAAAGCAAAGGCCCACATCTGCCTAAGTAGCCGCCCAATCTGATGAGGGCCTTTCCTGTCTGCTAACAAAATCATTGGATTTTTTTTTTGTGTGTGTGTTGAGGTTTTGTTTGTGTTGAGGTTTTACGGCCCAGTCAACCCAATGGGGTCATGTCGAGTGCGGTCATTACCTAACCACACGTTTACTGGGCAGGCTTAGTCCTCTAAGCGGTTAACCAGTACTGTGCACATTCTTTCGCCAGAAACTGACAACTGCCCTTCTTGAATCAGCGGAAGGGAGAGAATGACCGTAGAAAATATTTCATGATCAATCTCCACGAAAGAATGTTGCCGACCTTGGCGGGGGCTGAACCCGCGACCCCCTGGTCAGAATCATTGGATACTACAGAATGTAGCAATGGAGCAAAGGCACAGATGAGACCTTGTACATGCGCAGAATGAAATGAAGCTGCACATTTTACGCATGTTCAAAGGCACTTTTTCACTTGATGCGGCCCATATTTTCTCAAAAACAAAAATTCAAGAATGTCATCTGCTGTTATTTTGACTGGCACTTTAAGGGTTATCTATTCAATGACAGAACATTCATGATATAGCACTGACTAAATGAATAAATAAATTAGTGTGAGCTGTACAATAAGCCGGACAAAACTTGACAAATATGACAAAACAATCCAACAAAATGATAATTACTAGTAATTCACAAATAAAAGCAAGCGGTAATAAAAATTTGAACTTGGGTATTATCCTTAACCATTAACCCTTAAAGCGCCAATCACAACAATTGTCATCTGCTTTGTCTTCTGCCGGTTACTTTAAAAGTCATTGTTGCAAACAGCGTCAGACTGCTCCTTTCGGAGCAGTCTGATCTGGGTCCATACTGTTTGCCTATATGCAAAATGTAAGTTTGAAAAGTTTGCAAGAAGATGCAGCAGATGACATAAGCAGACGACATTTTCAGATGCAGATTTTCTTGGCGCTTTAAGGGTTAAAGAGCCAACTGCAACTGCAGAAGCCAATATCCTAAAATATTTTAATTTTTCAGAGAAAATAAGGCCTGAAATTTCATGTGAATGGTCTGCTATAGATAATTCACAGGAAATGTCAAGCTTTAGTTTCTCTGTAAAATAGTAAACAAAATTTAGTGTGTTGCCTGCTATAATAATTTGCATGGCGCTTTAAGTGTTAAGCAGTTACAGAAGATGGATGTTTGTGTCACACAAAATGGGCTTTGGCATGCACAGGCACAGTGAAGGACAGCCTGCATTGCCCCCGAGCTCTTCAATAATCACCTGAAAACATGGAATGGGGTAAGGATAGGGACAGATAATGTGATAACAGATACAGCCATTTGCATATGCACGTATCCTATCCCAAGGCTCCTTCATAACACTAGCCAACATGGAAATCAAAAAAAAAAAAAAAAATTTTCTATTCCTTTTTGAACAAAAACGTGTTGTCGGTACTAAGAAGAATCTAAATGAGATGCTTACAATCTGTAACTACATTTTCATGTAGAAATAAGTAAAATATTAATATTTTCTGCCTAAATACCGGTAAGCTGTCACATGACAGCTTAGCGCACCTGAATTGCACTTTGCCTATAAACACTTAAACCAAAAACTTTAACATTTTTGTCTAAGCCCATGACCAAAACTTCAAAGTCACTCTTGTTGGTCAAGATGGTATAGCATACAACTCCAGACCAGTATCTAACACCAGGTTAAGTATGAACAAATTCCATCCAGAGAACTTTAACTAAAAACTTTTAACCAATGCTCACCCCAATATTGTAGTGACAGTTCTACCTGTACAGGCAGGGTAGAAAGGAGTTAGATTTCTGTTCCTTTTAGTGTAAAGAGTTTATATTTTCATGCTAAATGAAAGGAAAAGGTCCCAATACCACACCCAAACAGCGAAGGCCTCATTTTGCATGACAAAGCTTGACCTGCTCAGCAAACGAGATCATGAATACACAGTAAATGATCCTGAAGCTATCAATAATGGTAAACTGTACAGCTGTATGCCACCTAATACCAGGGCCCAGTTGTTCAAAACTAACAATGTCATTAGTTAATGTATCGTTAAAACTTTGATCATTAAATATGGCATACATGAATATGCTAATATTTTTGCGGAAAAAATGTGAGTAGCTTTTGCATTCACATTTTTTCAGCAAAAATACCTGTGAATTACTAGAACAGTTAACATTTTGACCACTAGCTCATGAAGCTAACGATGCTTTGAACAACTGGGCCCAGTGCTCCAGATATGGCACTTTTTTCGCATAAAAAAGCCGTTTCGATACTTTTCTCTTTTCTCCATGGAAACGTTGTGGGTACTCATTAGAAGTACCTTTAACATGTTTCTGTGGAGAAATAAAACATATTTTCCAATACCCCTCTCATCTGGAGCTTTCTAATACTGTGTATTTCAAGAGATAACAATGGCAGCTGCATATATACAGGGCTGTAAGAAATGCTATTCTAGTATCACAAATTTCAAGAACTGCAAAAAGAAAAAAGACACTTCTAATACGTATCCACAACTTTTGGTAAGATTCTGTGCCAAGTACCATAACTTTGGAAATGGTGCAACCTATTTTTTGTTAATGAAATATCCTATGATTTATAATCCAAAGAGATCTGATGATGGTAGAATTAAGACCATGCTCGTGTTGATCCCCAAGTTAAAAAAAAGATGTCGCGAAAAACATAAAAAAGATCAAACAAGGAAGTGTCAATAAGCAGTATTTATTAGATTTCCACCCCCCCCCCCACCCCCCAAAAGAGGTAATGACAAAATTCTAATAAATTATTTAGCAAGAGAAGAAGCAGAAACTAGAGCATAAAAGACTAACATAACAGACAATGCGCAAACAATACACCCACCCAGTGGTACTCTCCCACAAAAACACAATTTGCAGGGGATATATTGATTGTATGTGGGTTTAATGACACGTCAACCCTTGAAGGTCATTTTGTGTTGTCTTCCAGAGAAAGGAAGAAGAGAGATAGAAGAGATAGTAGATGAGATGAAAGAGAAGGATAGGGGAGAAAGGAGGAAAATGAATGGAAGTGAAGAAACAGAAGAAGTTAAAACATTCCCTCCTCTACCCGCAATGGTAGCAGGCCTTGCCCAACTGTAAGCCAATACCAGTTGGACGCCCCAGTGACTCAAGATACATGACACCTTTGCCTCACCCAACCACATAAAAATCAATTTCAGTATGATATGACTGCGGATTCCAACCAAAACCTCCTGATCTGAAAGCTTGGACACTCCATCAGCGGGGCCACTCTATCTGTACACAATGTCTGTACAGGACGAATCAGTCGTAACATCATGGCTAAAGGCTATATACCCCACTGATTTCTTCAGCAGGCAGGGGCATAATGTTAGAACTAAATGTTTAGGTTGACGTACAAAATAACACATCATCTGATCATGAAGTACACGTCAGGTTCATAAAATGACAATGCAGTATTTAAAGCCATGTTAGGGATTGTGTTTGTGTTGAGGTTTTAAGGGCCAATCAACCATTTGGGTCATGTCAAACTCGGTCAGTTTACCTAACCACACTTTTACTGGGCAGGATTAGTCCTTGAAACAGTTAACCAGTATTGTGTACATTCTGTTGCCAGAAACTGACAACCGGCCTTCATGAATCAGCAGAAAAAGGAAAATGACCGTAGAAAATATTTTAAGATCAATCTCCAAGAAAAAAATGTTGCCGACCTGGCAGGGGTTGAACCTCCAACCTCCTAATCACCAGTCGGACGCCCATCCAACTGAGCCACCGAGGCCGACCCATGTTAGGGAGAAAGCGTTACCTGTTTAGTTCAGCCTCAAAACTGGTCAAGATTTTTCAGACTGAAATTCCTGATTTTAGAGTCTGCAACAGACTTTTTTGGCATAAAGATATAACAAAAATCCAAGATGTTAATTAAAAAAAGGTAAGAGAAAAGTCCAGGGAGTGCCACAATCACAAACCGCAGCCCTTCCCAGACCCCAAGAGGAAGAGGAAACCGACAAATTTAAACAAGCACAAACCAAACAAACGTACGAAAAGCACTAAGATTAGCTCTCTCTTCCCCAAGCGAGGTAATTGCAATACTAAAAGGACTGAAAAACACAAGAACAAAATGACACACGGAAAGACATACAACAAATCGCCTCGTAGAATAAACCACAAAGCAACAAAGAGTAAGACTAACACCGGGACCACCGCCTTAGAACGGTCGGTAGAGCAAACCACCGCGGGGTTTAAAGTAGTTGCGGTCATGGTACCAAAGCCGTAATCCAAACTCATAACTCCATAAACGAATGACGAATCAGAATGTTCAGACCAACAGACATGGACCTCAGAACAAAGGGTGTAATCAGGCGTCCGCGGATAGTAAACATTACTTGGTAAGCAAGCTTCGCCCACCATGCCCATAGGCCCGAACGAAGGAAATATCAGTAGAAGCGTATGTCCGGGATTTGGGAAGTCTACTTATGGCGCGTCACTGGCAAAAACATCAGAAACAATTCTGGAAACTGCCACATTGTAAGGATTGACTAGATCATGATGTCTCCCATAGAACTTCTTAAGTGTTGCTACCAGTTTGGTTTTTTGATACCCCTGGCTCAACAACTTTGTAGTGAGCACTTTCCCACGCTCCATGAAGTCCTGATAATTTGAACAGGTTCTGGCATAACGGATTAACTGTGAAACGTAAACGCAGTATGCTGGTGCAGAAGGGATATTACTGCTCAGGAATGGAAAGTTAACAATGGGAAAATTGAAGTCATCCCGTTTGTCGTAAGGCCTAGTAGTAAGCTTTCCATTGTCAATGTAGAGATAACAATCAAGTATGAGGAGGAGGCTGCAGTCTCCGTTGTTTCCTTTATTTCAAGTTCACGTGGATAGATGAATTCTAAATACTGTGTTTTTTAGAGACAATACATCATCTATATATCTGTAGGTGAAATTGAATTGTTGTGCGAGGTGTTCCTTGCCTGCTTGGAGGAGACTTTGTACAAACTCCGCCTCATACGAGTATGGCCTCATACGAGTAAAAACAAGTCGGCAAGTAACGGTGCACAGTTAGTGCCCATCGGTATGCTGATTGTTCGCTGAAATATCCGACCGCCGAACTCCACAAAAATATTGTCGATTAGATATTCCAGCATCTTTATGACATCTGCATCTGAGTATTTTTGTGGCGCATCAGAGTGATCCCGAACGTAGTATGTGTCTTTGTAGCCAATGACAACATACTGAAATCGACGGTTACCATTCTTGTGGAAGAAACACTGGTTGATAATTGCCTTTAATTTAGATTTCAATTTATCATGAGGAATAGTAGTGTAAAGAGTAGAGAAATAGAAAGATTTTATACTGTTTACGGAATGAAGAGATTGTGCCTTTAGGTTTTCTAAGAGTTCTTTGGAGTTTTTCAGGATCCACATCTGATTAACACCACTTCTGGCATATGCAGTGTCACAATACTTCTGAAGGCCTTCTTTAACTGCGGTTAGTATTCGTGTTAGAATCTGAGAAAGAGGCTTGGTTGAGCACTTAGCTGAACCCGCAATATATCTCTGCTTGTACGGATTCTTGTGAAGTTTAGGAATCCAGTACAGTTTGGGAAGGTCAAAATCTTCCTCTGGGAGGGAAATTCCAAATGTCAGCATCACCGAATGGTGGTTTTGTAGAATTTCTTCCTTGGACATAGCAGTAAGATTATATGTAGGGTTTCCGGTCATGGTACTCTTACCAAGCTCTTCCATTAAGCAGTTTAAAGCACTTTTACAGCTAGCTAACTTAAAGCCTGAAATCAAGCCCAGACCTGAAAAATATGCAGCCTATTAGTTAGATGATTGTGGGTGTGATAGTTTATCAGAAATGAATTTTTATGGACTTCGATGAACAGCATTTTCCGTGACCACGTGGCACCACCGGACTTTGCTGAGAATACCGATATGGTCGAAGACCTTGTTTATAAGACGGATCTGAATTTTCGGTGCCATTTTTGCGTAAAAAATCTCCGTGTTATAAGCGGATTTTTCAGTACTTAACACTGCGGTTGATATAAGACACCACAGAAGGCAGAGTCGCAAATGCTGGTGCCTGCGAAGTAAAAAATTAGGCCGTGAAAGAAAGTCATCATAAAACAATGCTGCGATGTTTGAGTCCTTGTTAGGGAAAAAGTGAATAAAATGATTGCAGGTGTAATAATTACCTAGAAATGGTCTTGAACACCAGGGCTGTTGCAAATTTTGATAAACTGATGGATGTTACACCTGTATCATTCCTGCTTGCTTAGGCAGGTGTGACATTGATTGTGTTGAGGTTTAATGACAGTTCAACCCTTGTAGGTTACTTTGTGTCATCTCCCAGAGAAAGGGAGAAAAGAGATAGTAGAGGAGATGAAAGCGAGGGACAGGGAAGAAAGAAGAACAGGAATACATGATACACGACGCCTTCGCCACACCCGAACACCCACTGGCAGGTGTGACAAGTAAGGATGTCATCAGAGCATGAAATGGCGACTAGTTCAAATGACACGTCAACCCATGACGGTCATATACGTCAAACTGGTATAACTTGGTTTAGTACTGAAACAGATCTAACAATAATATATCCAGTATGGCTAGACCTTGAAAAATAGTTTATGTTAAAATGATATTGCAGTGTTTGAGTCCATCTACTATTGTTTGCCAATAACCACTGCACGGAAATGAAAGGTATACCTCACATCTTACCTTTGAGATTTTCATCTTAGTTGGGTCAATATATCTATCTATAGCTTTGAACGGTGTCCGAAACTGCCCGCCCACCATGTTCCAGCCAACACTGCCAGGTGAAACCATAGGACTTCCCTGAGGACCACGGTGACCTGAATTGAGTTGTACACACCAATACACTGAAGAGAAAGAGTAGACATCAACAGTCTGATGAGTACCGTTACCATTTATAAGGCTCCCTTTTTTTCTCTCGATTCCGCGGATTTTACTTCCGTAGGAAGCTGTTTGAAAAAACAAAACAAAAACGGCACAAAAATCACTTAACGCCACTTTTAAGAGTAACAATCATGGCTCCAGGTAAGAGCGGAATCCATTTTTTTTTCTTATTTTCCACGAAACATATTTTCAGGATACTCATAGAATAGCCTTGACGAGGCACTTCTAATGAGTGCCAACAACATCTATCTTTATGAAGAAATGAGAAAATTATCAGCATTTTGGGGAGAAAAAAGGCTTGTATGGAGCTCTGATTTAGAAATGAATTCAAATTTGAAAAAAAAAAAATAAATAAATGCTAAAAAAAACACACACTAAAATTGGGTAATACTCAGCTATTATTGTCGTCTTCTGCTTCCCGTAACCACGTGAAAAACTGAACAACTTGTTTCATCGCGACATCTTTTCCTTCTCGCTCCTCATCAGACTTTTCCCACTGAATAAATGCAGCTTCAGAAATAATGTCCGCATCATATAACGTATCAAACATTTGCCTTAATACACCTGTAAATAGAAACCCGTATCATATATCCACTTGTAAAATTTATTACACAGAATATTTACCTAAAATGCTAGGACGCTTTGACTCCTTGCATTAAATGTTCATAAATATGAGCTCTATTGTACTACCTGTTGATGTGTTCGAAATTGCTTGATGACTGGCTATTAGTACAGAACCTGATCTGACATTGATAGTGACTAAAGCATATTATACTGAAGGTAAAATGTGCCTCACAATGATTGTAACAATTACCAATATGTAATGCAAACAATAATAATAATAATAATAATAAGTGCGTCCAATGTGAACTGCGAAGCAGCTTCGCAGTTCCCCAAACCGCGGAGCGGTTCGGCATGCAGACGCACTATTATAGACTAACGATGTGACCAGTGATGTGTGTGACCAAAAATGTGATGGTCAAACAAACGCTTGGGTGGTTCAGTGCTTATCATGAAAAACAATAAGCGTTATTTATTGCACTATTTTGTTTCGCCTTTTCACCGATGTCTCACGAACGCACTTTCCACGGACTATGCTCGTTCTAGGGCCAGGCAGTACACATCTCGTGACGGCAGCAATTCTGTGGCCCCGGCAAGAGCATATTGAAAGTTGCGTAGCCGTGCATTAACAGCGCATGAATTGCTTTGTTAATACGCGGCTTTTTGCCGGTTAATGCATGTACTATTGACATGGCGGCCGTGTCGATAACAGCAACAAAACAACCAATAACGCGAAGTATTCCAAGGGTTTGAATCACGAGACTTATGACGTCAGCCTACACAATTTTCGATCGCGGTCATTTTGAATTTTGTCTCCACTTCGAATTTTATTTCTATCCATTCTCCATCTATTTACATGCTAAGCATGCTTCGTTTTGTGCATAAGGTACACTTTGGTGTAGATTTTTAGATAACACATAGAATTTACGCTCTTTTCACGTAATAATCTGGAAAAAAAAAACTTCGACACAATAATGTGTTTGTTCGACCGGATTGTAAATTGTTGTTATTTTTTATATTATTTTTTTCTGCTTTACATAATGTGTAGAATGACAAAAAAAAAGAGAAAAACAAGACCAAAAAGAAACAAAGACAAACGCCCACAAACGGTCAAAAATCTAGAAAAGAAACAAAGACAAAACCCCACAAACGGTCAAAAATCTAGGAAAAATCCTGAAGCAGTAAAATGGATTTTCAGATAAGCGAACAATACTGTATTGTCGTTGTACCTGTCACCGGCATACACTAGTTTTCGGTATTCGGAAAGCATGGCCCCGCCCATCGGGGACCGCGAAATAGACTGGCTGTCTAAAGCCTCCATCACAGAGCTGCTAGTACCTAAGCAGGACCAGAATTCATGTGATCGGGTCGGGTAACATTCCCACAAATTTGGAGGCAAAGTCTCTGAACTACTGAAATACTGCTGACTTGGCATTTATATCGCAATTCATGCAGCGGATTCAGAAGTCAAGTGTGGTCTGAAATAAAATTCAGTTAGATCTGGCCAACCCACCTATGAAGCATGTGATGATAATTTGGACGCACGGATATAGGTAGCACCTATTAAATTCATATTAATACTACAATAAAAATAAAACCCCATTTATCTGAAACTATTGAATAGTACTATTTTTTTTTCATAAATGAGATTTTTGTTTTTATTTTGTTTGTTTGGTTTGAGATTTTATGGCCAAGTCAACCCATTCGGGTCATGTCGAGCGCGGTTAGTTTACTTAACCACACTTTTTCCTGAGCAGGCTTATTAAAAGGTATTGAATTCATAGATTTACCTAGCATATTTCGAAATAATAATGTTATATCAGCTATACCTTCATATTTCGAAAACACGGAATCTCCTATTATTTGTTATAAATATAACAAACCTATCCGTAATACTATACTTAATTTCAATAAATTAGTTTCTGATCTTGATATTGAAACTAGTTCCCCTGATTCTTGAGATTGTAAAGATTCTAAATTTTGTTATCAACCAGCGGGTTATATTGCCACTGGTAACTTGAAGATTATAACTGATTCACGAATCCGTTCAGTAATTTCAAAAGGAGCTAAATATAGATTCCCAGCCCCCATTGATTTCAATAAATGTCGGGAAACAATTGCCATTGCTTTAAATGATTATTGTACGTGTTGGTGTAAACGAGAACATGTTGAGTCTAATGCTTTAAATAATTGAAAATTAAAGATTTTTAAGATCATTGATGAACGTGTGTTATTTAACTCTAATAACCTTGATCTTCTCCCTCCTAAGCCTAAATCATCTTTTCGATATTAGAACAAGGTATCCATAGGAAAAAAATAAGAGAAAAGTCCAGGGAGTGCCACAATCACAAACCGCAGCCCTTCCCAGACCCCAAGAGGAAGAGGAAACCGACAAATCTAAACAAGCACAAACCGAACAAACGTACGAAAAGCACTAAGATAAGCTCTCTCTTCCCAAAGCGAGGTAATCGCAATACTAAAAGGACTGAAAAACACAAGAACAAAATGACACACGGAAAGACATACAACAAATCGCCTCGTAGAATAAACCACAAAGCAACAAAGAGTAAGACTAACACCGGGACCACCGCCTTAGAACGGTCGGTAGAACAAACCACCGGGGAGGGGGGTGGGGGGTGGTTTAAGCACTTTTACAGCTAGCTAACTTCACCCTGGGTCCCGATGCTACTTTTAATACAGAAATACATAAAATTCGGTTCGCATAAAGGCTCCCAACTCAGTCAATGCATCAAAGCGAAAACATAAAAATCAAATTAATCACTATAATAAACAAAGACGAGTACTCTTGGCTAATTCTACTGTATGCCAGAGTAAATGAAAACCAATAGTTGAACCACGGCGGGCCAAGCCAAAGACATATCGTCAAGCCCCAACCAACTGGTTAAAGTTTTACGAAGCCGTCATTGAGTCTGAGGCCCGAACCGCCGTCGTGCAATTAAAGAGTGAAGCATAGCCATCAACAATGATTGGGTTGACAACTAGGCATGCAGTCTGCCGCATAATATCCAGGCTATAGCCAATTCTTTTATAACGGTTAATAAGTTTCCTGAATTGCTCCGAAAAGTTAGATTTACCTACAATTTTTCTTAATCTGTACACTAAGTCACCGTAAAATTCGGGTTCCGATATACCTTGTTGCAGAAGTGTTTTCAGACTGACGCTATATTTTTCTAACAAGGCACTGTGTCTGCGATAAAATTTCGAAAACGCCTTACGAAGTTTAGAATAACGATAGCCCTGCCTAAGAAGTTTGGCAGTAAGGGCTTTATTACGGTAGTTAAAGTCATTAAGATTTGAAGAAGCTCCGGCGAATCTTATAAGTTGAGATATGTATACCCCATATGAGGTACGCCGGGGGACATCGCCATCCAGAAAAGGGAAATTGACTATATCAAAATCAAAATCGTCCCGTTTATCATAAATTTTGGTGGAAACTGTACCATTAGATGGCATACAGTAGAATTAGCCATGAGTACTCGTCTTTGTTTATTATAGTGATTAATTTGATTTTTATGTTCTCGCTTTGATGCAGTGACTGAGATGGGAGCCTTTATGCGAACCGAATGTTTTGTATTTCTGTATTAAGAGTAGCATCGGGACCCAGGGTGAAGTTAGCTAGCTGTAAAAGTGCTTTAAACCCCACGGTGGTTTGCTCTACTGACCGTTCTAAGGCGGTGGTCCCGGTGTTAGCCTTCCTCTTTGTTATTTTGTGATTAATTCTACCAGGCGATTTGTTGTATGTCTTTCCGTATGTCATTTTGTTCTTGTGTTTTTCGGTCCTTTTAGTATTGCGATTACCTCGCTTGGGGAAGAGAGAGCTAATCTTAGTGCTTTTGGTACATTTGTTCGGTTTGTGCTTGTTTAGATTTGTCGGTTTCCTCTTCCTCCTGGGGTCTGGGAAGGGCAGCGGTTTGTGATTGTGGCACTCCCTGGACTTTTCTCTTACCTTTTTAGTCCTCAAAGCAATTAACCAATACTTGTCCACATTCTTTCGCCAGAATCCGACAACTGCCCTTTTAGACTCAGTGGAAGGGAGAGAATGACCACAGAAAATATTTCTTGATCAGTCTTCATGAATGAAGAATGTTGCCCGAGCCGGCGGGAATCGAACCTTATCTTTAGTTTGGTGTATGTCAACAACGAAAGTACAATTCCAATAAACACGATAAGCAAGAAAAATGAGAAAAAATTGAAAATGTGAAGATTACCTGCAGGATGCTCCAGCTTGGTAACTAAGGCCTGGAGAGCGTATAAGGCTTGTAACTCGGAATCAGCTTGGTAATCGAGATACTTTAGGAACAGATCGTGTCGCTTACTAACTTCCTTTGGCGCAACTCGAATATTGCTACTATCACCTGGAAAACGACAAAATTATATGATAAACTAGAAATGTGTCTTTGCAAAACACTTTTCCCCCAACTATGTTCCTACAATATGCCAAACTTGCAAAGGGGCAAAAGCTGATAAAATTAAACGTTTTTTTTTTTTTTATTTTTTTTTTCAGAATTTAATCAGGTGTTCTACACCTCAGCTCCAATAAGACTAATTATCAACGCCCTAGTACAAATTTACTTTCCGAAAGATTTTGTACATAAGGTAAATTGTAATGAACAACGAAAACAAAACCAGCATGGCACCTCAACTTTTCTCTTGGCATAAACAAAAACTTTCTTTAAAGGCAACTAATATACGTTCAGGGCAGGTAACTGTCACATTTGTTTTGTCTCCCATCTAAAATGTGTCTACTCTAAAGGAATTTACCCGGGATCCTTTTTTCACTTTAAAGACACATTTCTTTCCTTCTTTTCCTTCTTTTGATCATCCCTAATATACAGTCCTGATAACAGAGCGCACATTAAAGCCTATCTTATCTAAGTGATTATGTGGTCATTATAAGGATGTTAAGTCTCCTTAGGTGAGGCCCTATTAGGGGTAATTCATATAATTGGTATTCAATATGTGATTTTAGAACCAAATAAATTCGTTTGTAAATTTTGCATTTAATTTGTTGATGTGTGTTGTATCACTTTATTTGTTTATTTACTTTTTGATAGTTTTTTTTCTTGCATTGTGAAAAAATACAAATAAACTGAGATAGAAATATAAAATTGAATGTTTTTTTTTTATTTGTAATTTATATATTTATTTATTTAAAACTGAATTTTCTGAAACACAGTTATTTCTACAAACTAGTCTGTATGTTTAGTGAAGATTCAGATCAGCCTGCACATCTGCACAGTCTGATTAGTCTTCACCACACACTCTATAAGATATACTGCTTCTTTGTCCAAATAGCACAGACTGATCAGCTGCGGAGATGCGCAGGCTGATCCAAGTCCTCAGTAAGCGAACATGTTATTTTGCAGAAATTAATGTGATTTGTTTCTTTAGTACCTGTCAAAAACTGTGAACTTCTTCTTCCGTTGTATATTGCATTTTTATGACAAAACGTGTTTTCCTGTACTTTAATAATCAATCATTATTTACTAAAAGCAGAAGGGCATTATTATTACACATTGAACTGCTGGGAAAGAAAGAAGAAAAAAGAATAAAGAAATATTTTTTCTTATTTTTTCCAGGAAAATAGGATTTGACATTTCATGCAAATTGTATCCCTTGGAGACCATTTGCAAGAAATGTCAAATCCTATTTTACAGGAAAAATCTTATGAATATGTCGTCTGCTTACTCAACCCATAGCGTGGTGAGTAATAATTCTCAAATGTGTGTGCGAAAAAAAAGTGCTTTTCCTGAACAACGGATTTTTTTTTTTATTTTACCCTTTTAAGTGATTATCTTTTGACGAAGCTACTAAAATAGTGCTATTGGAAAATTATGCAAATAAGAAACAGATAAAGAAGGCATTTGACGATATAAAGTGATAAGTATCTGTATTTCTCAACAAAACAAATTATGGGTATTCATTAGAGCTGCCTTAGAGAGCCGATTCTGATGATAACAACCAGCTATATTTTATTGAATAAAAAGAAAAACTAGAAATGTGACAGTATGACACAGATGCCCCTGCCCAGGACCATCCTCAACCACACGCAGGTATTTTGCAAAAATGAAGTTGAAAAAAGGGCCATAACTCTCATAATAATTGGCAGATTTTACCCTAAATAGAACTCAACCATATTTTATGATTATATACCTGGGTATAAAATATGAATCCAATACACAAATCAATCTTTTTTTAAAAAACATATCAGAAGGAAAACATCTTTTGAAGGTGAAAAAGGGCCATAACTCCCATAATAATGGGTTGATTTTACCCTAATTGGAACTTGACCTCTATTTTATGATTATATACCTGTGTGTTAAATATGAATTCAATACACTAATGTTTTCAAGATATCAAACTGAAACTATTTTTCAACTTTGAAAAAGGGCTGTAATTCCAAATATAATTGGTGGATTTTACCCTAAATCAAACTTGACCTATATTTTATAATTATGTGCTTGTGTATAAAATATGAATCAAATTCACTAATCTTTTCAAACGTTATGGAACGGAAACCATTTTTCAAAGTTGAAAAAGAGCCATAACTCCAAAAATAATTAGTGGATTTTACCCTAAATCGAACTTGACCTATATTTTATGATTATATACCTGTGTATAAAATTCGAATCAAATACACAAATCTTTCCAAAAGATATCGAACGGAAACCATTTTTCAACTATTTTTCAACATTGACAAAGGGCCGTAACTCCAAAAGTAATTGGTGGATTGTACCCTAAATCAAACTTGACCTATATTTTATAATTATATGCTTGTGTATAAAATATGATTCTAATTCACTAATCTTTTGATAAGTTATGGAACTGAAACCATTTTTCAAAGTTAAAAAAGGACCATAACTCCAAAAATAATTGGTGGATTTTATCCTAACTCGTATTTGACCTACGTTTTATGATTATATACCTGTGTATAAAATTTGAATCTAATACATTAATCTTTTCAAAAGATATCGAACCGAAACAATTTTTCCATTATTTTTCAACATTGATGAAGGGCCGTAACTCCAAAAATAATTGGTGGATTGTACGCTAAATCGAACTTGACCTACATTTTATGATTATATACCTGTGTATAAAATTTCAATTCAATACACCAATCCTTTCAAAAGATGTCGCACGAAAGGCTTAAATTTTGCATTACAAAAACACGGCTATTCAAATATATTGAAAATTTCACCATTGAAAACTGAAAGTTTTCAGATAAAATTCTGATATTTTTCATATTTCTGCTCAAAGCATAGATTGTGGGTACTCGTTAGAACCGTTGTAAACCACAGTTTTACTATATAAAAGTGGGGTTTATGGGGGCCAAAATTATATTGGTATGTTTTCGTGATAGATGACGAAGACTTTTAGTTATAAGTCTCAACACAGTTTTATCAAGACGCTGAAAGCTTCTGTGAAATTTGGAAAGACATTCATATGTAAAGTTGAAAGACTGAATGTCAAACAGCACAGATCCAGATGAGACGGCTCATTGAGCCGTCTCATCTGGATCTCTGCTGTTTGCAAAAGCCTATTATTATCGCCTGTGGCAGTGAAAGAGTTAAGGGCAACTAATGTATGTTCAGGGGAGGTAACTGTGACATTTGTTTTGTCTCCCATCTGAAAATGTGTGTACTCTAAAGGAATTTACTTGTCAGCTTAAATAAAGCTGAGACTCCCATTTTCTAATCTGTATAGAGTGTTCTTTGTTGTTCTTTGTTTCCAAAGGCAATCTTTCTGACGTTTTAATTTTGATGAAGTGGACTTTCAGGTGTGTCTCTTTCCATAGTTTTATCAAGACGCTGAAAGCTTCTATGAAATAAAACGCCATACAGTCATGAACTGAGCATATATTCTGACCAATGAGAGTTACTATACAGTCGACTCTCGTTATCTCAAACTCCAAGGGACTCTATAAAACACTTCGAGATATCCGTACTTCGACATATCCGAGTTGCGGAACCTAGGAAAACAATTGATCGAACAACCACCTTTAACAGAATGAATATGCAATTTGACTCCTAAGTTAGAGATATATTGAAAATATTGTGGAAAAGAGGAGAAATTGCTCCTAAGGAGCAATTTCTCCTCTTTTCCACAATATTTTGTTGCCTGTTGGTAGATCTCTGTGTTAAAACAGGGACCAGATTTTTTCTTCGAGATAAGCGGTTATTCGAGATAAGCGAGTTCGAGATAACGAGAGTCAACTGTATATGTACAGTTTATTACCTATGAAAGCGCTGTTACACACACAAGTCATCAAAGCTCTGATAAACTTTGACCTCTTTGTTGTTGGTTCATCTACATTTGATTCTATCCAGTCAAAGACCGTTTCATTATCTCTCTTCTCTAATACTATGAGGCGATGTAATTCCTCCTCTATCTTAACCATTGGAAGACCCGTGGTTGGTGTAGTCGACACACTATCTCCATCTTTGATAAATTCTAATTTCTGAAATAACATACAGAAATAATCTATATCTTAAATTTCCGAAATTACATACATAGATGTTTACCATTTCAACCCTGAGTTTCTGAAAGAGTATTTTTCATCCCTTAATTTGGACGTTCACTGATGAAAATATGCATTTTAACCTAAAAAGAGAAAGAAAAACAGAGTGGCAAACAGTTTACATCCTGATGAGATGGCCTATTACGAGCCGAAGCCGTCTAGAGCCGTCTCATCCGGATCTACACTGTTTGCGTAAGCATCTGTTTTGATCTGCAGGATTAAAAGGGATAAGGAGGATCATTTGGTGATAATTTTAAGATATTTTTCTTATTTCTCCATAAACACATTTGTTGTGGGTACTCATTAGAAGTGCCTCGCCAAGGTGCTACTAATTAGTACCCATAACATGTTTTATAGACTGTAGAAAATTACCATTAACTGTATTGATATTCTAACCCCTGAAAGGGTATATAACATCATTTAATTTCTACTGGATTCTATTTTCTCAACACACACACACACACACACACACACACACACACACACACACACACACACACACACACACACACACACACACACACACACACACATCTGCATTGTGATTTCCGCATGAAAAACACTGAAATGACTATTTTATTTTACCAACATATTGTATTAGCATTCTATTTTTCTGATAAGCACAGCTTCAAGGGAGATCACTCTCTGACCTGTCACCTTTCTCAGTGGGAGCTATTATTCAAAGAAAAGAATTGGCTAACCCTTAGAGTCTCAGGATTGGTAAACAGTACTTTTTTACTAACGTAGTCTCCTATAAAAAGAGAAGCAAAATAGTCCAGGTTAGTAGCTCCCTTTTGACAGTCCAGGTTAGATAGCTCCTTTTTGACTATGTATTATCAAGGGGTGGGGGCTACGTCATATTTAACACTAAAAACATTGCGAAAAGGCCATGTTCCAATCGGTTAGTTTTAATGAAAAATAGAAATGTACCAAGGATGAAAGTACTTCTATTTACAAATTTGATGTACTAACGTGTTTTCATCGTTGAGAATACTCAAGCACAATATTTTGATAACCTTATAAGAAATTGTACGCAAGTGTTCTCAACAATGTCGCTACGGTTATGCATCAAGTTTGCCAATATAAATGCCTTATTTCTTGCTACAACGTTGAGCCTATCCTGCTTTTTATTACAACAAAATGAAAACAGCAGCAACTTAACCTTTTAAATCTGCCCTTTGTGCAACAATATATAGCCTTTTTTTATTGTTTAGTATGACACAGATTTCCTCTTGACTTTCCTAGCTCCAGATAATGCATGCTTTTCAACCCAACACTCCTGATATCTTTTTTTTATTTCATCATGGAAACATATTGTGGTAGTCAAAACATATTGTGACATTAGTTAAAGGCGCCTGTGTCTCGCTGAGGCAATTCCAATGAGTGCACACATAATACATTTTCATGATAAAACGAGTCAAAATCCCTAAAATATCCATAAATATATGGTTCACTGAGCTATCGGAGCAAGGGACTCAAAAACGAGTTCCAATTAGCCACGATAAACAAGCCATAGGTGTTTCAAGCATTGATTTAACTGTAGTTTATAGTGCATCTTTATAACACATCTCTGTTGATGCTGTTGATCTTCTTTTTTTGCAGTATTCCTCTGTATTGACCATGGAAGTGACAGCTGACTAACTAAGCTAGGCAGCTGCATTCATATTACAGGAGTAAAGGGTACTTATCGTATAGGAGACCAGAAAAGGCTCAGGCAAGCCTGAGCATTAGTAAAATCTTGCATTACTGTTCACAGACATGTAGAAGGGACCTAAAGGAAGCTTCCGGCAAACTAATGCATGTCTGTAGCCCCAACAGTAGACTGTGCATGCGCATGTAAAGAATCACAAACCGAAAAAGGCCCCTTTTTGTGTGTCGGGCATATATGTTTGTACAAAAGGAGCAATTGTCTCACCTTATCAATAAGGAACTGTTCTATTTGACTCTTCGGAAGGAAATCTGTCCACTGGAGACCAGATGTCCGCCATAACTCGGCTACATTCTTGTGACCCTACACAATGAAATTGAATGCAAAGAAATCAAGAGCTTAGTTGTTTTACTCCAAACATGGTTCAATGAGAAATTTAATGTTTACTTCTTTTCATTATGGCCTTTAACAAAAGGGCCAAGGTGGCCTTGTATCGCTCACCTGATTACCAGATAAATTTGCCTTTCGGTTCAGGAGAAAGGGTGCAAAATAGATTTTCAAGATAGCGGCCATCTTCGATTTCTGATCGGAAGGATTTCAGCTCTTTTTGTTTCTACGTCACCCTGATGCTTCTTACCAAGTTTGGAGTTAATATGCCTGTCGGTTCAGGAGAAGAAGCGAAAATAGATTTTCAAGATGGCAGCCATGGCGGCTATCTTGGATTTCCGATCAGTATGATCTTAGCTATTTTGATCTACTCGTCACTTCCTATCAGGTTTCAAGACAATAGGCCTTTAGTTTCAGGAGAAGGAGTGAAAAATAAATTTTCAAGACGGAGGCTATCTTGGAATTCCAATCGGAACAATTTTAGCTATTTTTTTTTTATCTACAAGTCACCCCGATGCTTCCTACCAAGTTTCATGTCAATTGGCCGTTCAGTTCAGGAGAAGAAGCGAAAACCAGATTTTCAAGATAGCAGCCATGGCGGCCATCTTGGATTTTGATCGGAACGCTTTTAGGTATTTCTGATCTGCAAGACACCCTGGTGCTTCCTACCTTGATCCAAGTCAATTGGTTCAGAAGAAAAAGCGAAAAAATAGATTTTCAAGATGGCGCCCATGTCCGCCACCTTGGATTTTCGATTGGAACAATTATAGCTATTTTTGATCTACAAGCCACCCCATGCTTCCTACCAAGTTTCAAGTCAATTGGCTTTCAGTTCAGGAGAAGAAGCTAAAAATAGATTTTCAAGATGGCGGCCCTGGCAGACATCTTGGATTTCCGATCGAAACAATTTGTAAAACTCACCCCGATGCTTCCTACCAAGTTTCATTCCAGGAGCAGAAGCAAAAAAATTGATTTTCAAGATGGCGGCTATCTAAGATTTTTGATCAGAACAATTGTAGCTATTTTTGATCTACAAGTCACCCCAATGCTTCCTACCAAGTTTCAAGTCAACTGGCCTTTCAGTTCAAGCAAAGAAGCTAAAAATAGATTTTCAAGATGGCGGCCCTGGCGGACATCTTGGATTTCCGATCGAAACAATTTTAGCTATTTTTAATGTAAAATTCACCCTGATGCTTCCTGCCAAGTTTCAAGTCAATTGGCCTTTCATTTCAGGACCAGAAGCCAAAAATGGATTTACAAGATGGCGGCCTTCTTAGATTTTCGATCGGAACAATTGTAGCTATTTTTGATCTACAAGTCACCCTAATGCTTCTTGCCAAGATTCAAGTCAATTGGCTTTCAGTTCAGGAGAA
This sequence comes from Anodontia alba, assembly GCA_964016985.1. NCBI lineage: Eukaryota > Metazoa > Mollusca > Bivalvia > Lucinida > Lucinidae > Anodontia > Anodontia alba. The sequence goes on from OZ024836.1 coordinate 6,406,047, forward strand.
GAAGCTAAAAATAGATTTTCAAGATGGTGGCCCTGGTGGCCATCTTAGATTTCCTGTCGAAACAATTTTAACTATTTAAATGTAAAATTCACCCTGATGCTTCCTACCAAATTTCAAGTCAATAGGCCATTCGGTTCAGAAGAAGCAAATAAATGACTTTCAAGATGGCGGCCATCTTAGATTTGCGATCGGAACAATTTTAGTCACCCCAATGCTTCTTGCCAAATTTCAAGTCAATTGACCTTTCAGTTCGGGAGAAGAAAACAAAAAAAAACAAAAAAAAAAAAAAAAAAAGAATAGAAAAAATAAAAAAAATAAAATAAAAAAAATTAAAGATGCCGGCCAAGGCGGCCATCTTGGATTTCCGACTGAAACTGTTCTAGCTCTTTTTTATCTACAAAAAAAGTAAGAGAAAAGTCCAGGGAGTGCCACAATCACAAACCGCAGCCCTTCCCAGACCCCAAGAGGAAGAGGAAACCGACAAATCTAATCAAGCACAAACCGAACAAACGTACGAAAAGCACTAAGATTAGCTCTCTCTTCCCCAAGCGAGGTAATCGCAATACTAAAAGGACTGAAAAACACAAGAACAAAATGACACACGGAAAGACATACAACAAATCGCCTCGTAGAATAAACCACAAAGCAACAAGGAGTAAGACTAACACTGGGACCACCGCCTTAGAACGGTCGGTAGAGCAAACCATCGGGGGGTTTACAAGTCACCCCGATGCATCCTACCAAATTTCAAGTCAAATAGCCTTAAGGTTCATCAATGACGTAATAAATTGCTAATGAATATTAATAAGGCATATGAAGCAAATGCCAAATGTGGTGGTATTTCAAACTACAATTCTTCATGTCTCAGGACCTAATGAAGATAATTTGATGCTGTTTACGATTTTTTAGACGCTCACTTCAAATACTTTTATTTGAACTATGAATCATATACCTTCATAAACTGACCTTTCATACATAAAAATGAGCATCAAACACACAATTTTGTAAATTGTCAAAAAGTCTCGAAAGAATACGTTTTACGAAACATAAATAATATGTTCCTCAATTTTTCTTCAAATATATATTATGTGTGTGTTGTAAAACTTTGTTTTTGTCAGAAAGATGAAAAACTGTAATTTTTGTGATTTTTAGTCTAATCTCCAAGCCTTGTATATTTTTATAGTTTTGTTACTCCAGCTAGAACTTCCCGCCAACAGAAATCATTTTTGCAGCTAAATGTGATGACTCATTTCCTGATTTCAAATGTTAGAGGGAATTTTAAGACAAGATTGAGCATGCTTTTTATTTTGAAATCAAATTGTGAAATGTATAAATACATAAACCAATATTAATGAAAACAAGGAAGTGATTTCACTATTCTTATTTTGAAAAAATCATGAAATTGTTATTATATATTCCTAGCTTGAATATCCTCAGAATTATGCATTTAATTTGTTTGCGTATACTTGTTTTTTTTGGTATTATAACTCAGCATATTTCAGTGTCTTCAAAGTTGTGTCAGTTTATCATTGTCTGCATTTAACTTGAAGAGCTACATTGATCAATATATATTAATATTAATATGAAACAAATATCTCTATATCTCTATATATATTGTTTGAATCACAAAAAAGATTTGTTTGTTAGCGTCACTCTCTTTTGTAAAGAATTATAGATCAGTTTGTTCCATTAATTTACCTTTAAATAAAAAAATACTTTTGTAACTGATATTCATTCAAATATAACTGTTCTAAATGTATAAAAAAAGAATAATTACAAATTGAAAACACAGTTACATGCCAGAGTTTTAAGGCATATATGTATTGATGTGTTGACATAACATCAAATTCACACTTTCAGTATTTATGTGTTTTGCTGCAGTCAGTATAATGTGCATTGGTATTATGTATTGTTATTGCATTGCTAACTGTATTAATTATGCATTGCTTTTGCGTACTGCAAGTATATCGGTATTAATTATATTTTGCTTTTATGTTTTGTAAATGTTTTGCTTATTGTGTGTATTGTTAGCTCATTTGCATGTGACTTTTACGCTAAAAATACATATACAATACATATTAGCAAAACACTAATACTACGTACTTGTTTATCTTTTGCACATTGTTAACGTGTTTTACATCATCTTCTTTTTTCTGTATGGGTATTTAGAATCATATCGAGACCACGGAAGGTTGATAATGAAAAGTTATGTGCAATGTAGCATCATACAATCAGGACTGAATTTCGTCTCTAACAGATTTTAAAATCGGGACCCGCACAGTCAAAGTGCAAACCTCGGCCATATAATGCTTCAGACCATAACAGTTGCAAATACTTTGTATGAAAAAAAAAACGACTTGTCAAGAGCAATGAGTTGTTTTGATAGAAAACAAAACAAAACAAAACATAGCAGCTAGGCAGATGATTCACAAAAACTGTCAAAAAAAGGTACGAGAAAAGTCCGGGGAGTGCCAAGCCTTATTTTCTCTAAAATACTTAAAAAAGTAAAAATGTTGCCTGCTGCAGATCTGATCAGCATTTTAGGGCTACAAATCTCATGTGCACTCACCTCCCTATGGCTTGCATCATGTAAGACCTCAGCAACAAAGATACCAGCTTTATTTGAGTCTATGAGAGGCTCAGCAGCCTGTTTGAGGAAGCTAAGTGGTACACTACCATCCTGTATCATCTGTCCTACCAGCTCCCCAAAATAGGACCAAATATTCGGAATTTCTATTTCCATACCCTCAGCAAATTCTAATACATCTAACAATCTAAAAACAGCAATAATAATAATAATAATAATAATAATAGTAATCTCTAATGTGTCAACATAGCTCCAAATAAGAGGGTTTATCATGAAAACATGCCTATATAATTTTGACCCCCTTAAACCCCACTTTTATGTAGTAAAATTGGGGTTTATAGAGGTATACATTATTTTTCTTATTTCTGCTCAAAAAACATAGATTGTGGGTGCTCTTTAGAACCGCCTCATCAAGGCAGTTCTAACGTGTACCCACAATCTAGGTGTTGAGCAGAAATATGAAAAATATCAGAATTTTTATCTGGAAATTTTCATTTTTGGTGGTGGTAATATTTTCGAAAAGGCTTGCTTTCGAAATGTATCCACGTAATATTTTTCTGATTTCTCAATAAAATCATATGTTGTGGGGGTACCCATTAGAAGCGCCAACATACGTTTTGTGGAGAAATCAGAAAAACAAGTTTCTCAAAAGAAACGGCTTCAGTTAAAAAAGTGCCTTATCTGGAACAATGCGACAAGAAGCAAACACGGGTGTTCAGGCTTAGCATCCCAGTCCAAAATGTTTGTTATGTCACAATGCTGCCTGTGGTTTTCAGAACAGGGATGAATGATAAAGACCTGCCTTTATTACTAGCAGCTCTGTCCTACAGGCAGTTTCATTTCCCTGGCCTTTACGTGGAAGGGCCAAGCAGCCCTTATGGGGAAGGACCAAGCAGCATAAACCAATTAAATATGTGTATGGCATCACTAAAATTGGTAACAGCCATCTTACTGAAGTCACAGTGAATTAAAGGGCAAGGAACACAAAAATAGGCTTTGCAAGTATACTAGCTGGTCACTGCATTGGTAGACTAGGGTGTGAAATCATACCATATTTACCTTAAAAATTCACACACCTCAACCTCAAACTACATATTTACTCATAAATTTTTAACCCAGTCTATTTGACAAACTGGTGATGTATGTAAAAATTGGTGGTAAATGGCAGTGTAGATCTTGATCAGCTGTCGCATTCTGAGGCCTACAGCAGTAACAATCTAGCCTCAGGTTAAATAAAATATGCATCGTAACTAGGCAAAGATTGAAAGAGGGGTGAAGTTAACATGTAACTACCCTTTAGTATAGAAATCGTCTTTGACGACTGATGTCTTGACTAGGTCATGAAGTAAATAGCCGGTTTATCTTCTTGCTACTTCAAAGCGTTTCAGGACATGGTTTAATGCATTAGTAGTAAACTGGATATGATTTGAGGGGTGGTAACGCTTTAACACACAGAAAAAGTGGTGAAATGAATATTTATCTACCCTTGAACATAGGAATCGACTGTGACCACTGATGTCTTTACTAGGTCATGAAATAAATGACCGGTTATTCTTCTTGCTGCTTGGGAGCGTTCCAGGACATGCTTTAATGCACTAGCAGTAAACTGGGCATGGTTTGAGGGAGGTAACTTTTTAACACAAGTAACAGCTTCCTGCAAAATAAAAGTAATAACCAATATATATATATATATATAACAGTGATATGATACAAACTGCATTTCTCATGCGTTAGTTGGCCATTATGATGAAAGAAAATACAAGTTAGTTATGTAACCGAGTTGGGATTTGACCCTGTTGCACCTGGATCTGCAGACGTGCTACCGACTGCCTTGAGCCCTCTTCAATGCTGAGGTTTACTGATGCTTTCATTGTCTTGCTCATGGACATAACACCATGTATTGTGAGAGTTGAGCTTGGTACCTCGCTATCTAAAGTCTAACATGTTACCACTACAGTGCTCCACTAATCTGTAATTTATCATTGCAATGTACTTTTAATGAATATCCACAACATCATCTTACGGAGAGATAAGAACAACTATCCAAGAATTATCACCAACTCTTCCTCCTCCTCAACAAGTTCTCTGTTTATTTTCTTGAAAAGTTGTACTAATGTCTGGAGTCCTTGCACGAACCAGTAAAATAAGATTTTGTGAGTACATTGAAATTCAAATATTTTCTGTGATTGTATAACAACTTTATACTGAGGGCAAGGAAGGAATTTTTAAACCTTTGCTTTAGACGTATTGACATTTTTTCCTTATTTCTCCATTAAAACATGATATCACTTTAACATCCCTATAGGACTAAAATACTACCGACGGGATGTTAAAACAATCACTAAAACAGCGAGCATCAAGTCCTTCTCAATGCTGTGTTCCCTTGCAGGCTGCATAGAACTATAATCATATCTTCATATCCCAAAGTTCAAAACATCACACATCTTATTTAACCCTTAAACTGCCAGTCACAGCTGTCATCTGCTTGTGATTTTAAAAGTCATTATTGCAAACAGAGTGGACCCAGATCAGACTGCTCCTCAGCTGTCTGATCAGGGTCCCCACTGTTTGCCTTTATGCACAAATAGGTTTGAATAGTTTGCAAGAATATTCAGCAGACAATATAAACAGACGATGTTTTCAGATGCAGGTTTTCTTGGCATTATAAGGGTTAAGTTTCTTGCGCCTCTCATTTAACACTTACTATGCAGTGGGCAAATTAAGCAGAAGACAAACTGATCATATTTTTTTCATATATTTCCCATAAACCTAGGATCTGACTCTTCATGAAAATTCTCCCAAGGAGACAATTAGCATGAAATGTCAAATTCTATTTTCTAGCAAAAATAGTCATATTTTTCTTCTAAAATAGGATCTGGCACTTACTGTCCTTTCGACATCTCTTGGAAAGATGTTTTTTGCTTGGCGTTTTATTTTAAATGAAAATATTTTGTTCTGATTGACCATATCTTATCAGAAACCATTTGTCTTTTATGTTTCTGTGTTTTATTCTCAAATATTTACACAAAAATTAAAGTTACGGCCAAAAGTAGGTCTGACCTATGCAATTTCTATAGTAAAGTGATTTTTTGGGATTTTTGTCTAAGAAAATATTTTTTACTTTTCTTTGCTGAATTTAAATTATTGATGTTTTACAACAATAATGTGAAAATTTCAGAAAAATTGAACAAGTGAAACTTGTTGAAAATTTGGCTCCAAGTTACCTATCCTATAGATTTCTGCGTGATTTGGCTTCATTTTTACTATGGGAAAAAGTGAAAATATTTGATTGTTTAAAAACCAATGACTAGAATAACAGTTTTTATACATAGGTAGTTACAACAAATGGTTTTGCATTAAATCATGACAAAAATTTGCAAATTTACTTCTTCTGTGTAAAGCGTCAAGCAAAAAATGACTTTCTGAAAGATGTCGAAAGCACAGTAGTAACAATTTGAATGAAATGTCAAATCCTATTTTCTAGGAAAAATATTTCAAACTGAAAATTTGTATGAAATGTTAAATCCTATTTTATGGAAAAAATATTTCAAAATGTCAATTGTTGAAATTTTTAACCCAGCATGCAAAGTGTTAAGGTTCCTGCAGTCTTAATTTCATGTCTTGTATATGTAAATACTATGTCTTACCTTCATGTCTAGTGTATGTAAATATTCATCAAGTATAGCCTTGGTTTTCTTGTCAATTTCTGCTCTTTGTAACTCTGGTACTACTTGTTGCTGAAAAAAGATTTTACATCACGAAAACAAGCCTATATAATACTGACCCCCTAAAACCCCACTTTTATATAGTAAAACTGCGATTTACAGGGGTATACATTATTTTTCTTATTTCTGCTCAAAAACATATATTGTGGGTACTCATTATAACTACCTCGCCAAGGCGGTTCTATTGAGCACCACAATCTATGTTTTGAGCAGAAATATGAAAACTATCAGATTTTTTTTTTATCTGAAAATTTTCATTTTTTTTGTGGTAACATTTTCGATATATTTGAAAAGGCTTGTTTCGTAATGAGGTATGTGAGTATCCAGTCATCAATGACTCTAAGCATCTCTGTGCTCAGTAAAATAGGTTGCAAGTACTGATGTACTCAAGATTTCATCAAAAGTGGACACTTGCATAGCTTTACATAGGAGGTATATCCAGATAAGTACTTTCTTATTTCTCCATGAAAACATATACACTTCAACCTCTTTATAACACGGTCCATTATAACACGGCTTTGGATATAACACGGTTCAAAGATGGATTCCAAAAATGCATAGATTATAGTAGCCGTACAAACTGTAGCTCCAGATAAGAGGGGGTATCAGGTTAATATGTTTTCTTATTTCTCTATGAAAACACATTACGAAAACATGCCTATTCAAATACATTGAAAATTTTACAACCAAAAAAATTCTGATATTTTTCATATTTCTGCTCAAAACATAGATTGTGGGTACTCATTTGAACTGCATCAGCGAGGCAGTTCTAACGAGTGCCCACAATCTATGTTTTAAGAAAAATAAGAAAATAATGTATACCCCTGTAACCCCCTGGTTTACTATATAAAAGTGGGATTAAAAAGGGTCAAAATTATATAGATGTGTTTTCGTGATGATGTTCTGGGTACTTTAAGGCATTGTAATGAGTACTCCCCAGCAAACACACAACGTCGTTACAACGTCGCTGCAACATCATGACGTTGCAGCGACGTTGTAACGACGTTGTGACGACATTGTGTGTTTAGCGGGTCAATAGGTATGTCTTTCAAGCGAAACAAAACAAATAAACTATTTGGACACTGTTTTATCTGAATCTATATTTTTAGAATTTTGTTTCACAATTCCCATTTCAAAATGTAAATTGTGCGTACAGTGAATAAGCATGTTCTTCTCTATATATAGCTGAATAATCTACCTCAGAAACAAAGAATTCAATGGAATCAACATATTATCTTTCAACAAACTGCAGTCGACTCTCATTATTTCGTAGTCCAAGGGAACTCTCTGAAATACTTCGAGATATCCGTACCTTGACGTATGAGATTTGTAGAATTGAGGAAAAAATAAATCGAACAACCACATTTCACAAATTAATATGCAATATGACTCCTGAATTTAGATGAATATTGAAAATATTGTGGAAAAGAGGAGAAATTGCTCCTTAGGACAGTTAACCTAAGCACACTTTTTTTTCCTGGGAAGCCTTAGTCCTCTAAGCCGTTAACCAGTACGTGTGCACATTCTTTCCCGAGACATTGACAACTGCCCTTCTTGAATCGGCGGAAGGGAGAGAATGACCGTAGAAACTATTTCATGATCAATCTCTACGAAAGAATGTTGCCGGATCCGGCGGGGAATCGAATCCGCGATGTTCTGATCACAGGTCGGACGCGCATCCGGCTGAGCCAACGAGGCTGGTGCACTCTACAGCATACCGTTACTCGTTAGCTCTACATAACGATTGGGTGGTTGCCAGTGTTGATAGACTGATGGACACACGAATAAATGGATGTGCACTTGACACCAATATCGTTTCTGCTTGCTTAGGCAGGTGTGACAAAAAGAGTAAATCATTTGAGCGTTCAACTTTGACGAGTTCAGGTTTTACGACGCATCAACCGATGAGGTTCATATGTGCCAAAATGGTATATTAACTTGGTTTAGTATTGAAACAGATCTACTAATAATATATCAGGACCCAATTGTTCAAAGCGTCGGTAGATAAACGAGCTCATTAGTAGTCAAAACGTTAACTGCTCTAATAAGTACAATACCAAAGTCACAGGTACTTTTGCTGAAAAAATGTGAGTAGCTTTTGCAAATGCAAAAGCTACTCACATTTTTCCAGCAACAATTTTAGAGTATATGCTATATTTTATGATCAAAGTTTTAACGATACGTTAACTAACGACATCGTTAGTTTTGAACAATTGGGCCCAGGTATATATAGACTGTAAAAAAATAGATTATGGTTATAAAATGATACTGCATTGTTCGAGTCCCTCTACTGTTTGCAATTGTACGGAAAAAATATATGTTGTGGGTACTCATTAGAAGCACCTCGCCGAGGCGCTTCTAAAGAGTACCACAACATATGTATTCGTGGCGAAATAAGAAACATATCAGTATTTTTCGCATGAAAAAGTGCCTCATCTGTTGCTATGCCAACTCTTCCTCCTCCTCAACAATTCCTCTGTTTAAAGAAGGACCTCACATCTTACCGTTGAGAATTTCATCTTAGTTGGGTCTATAGATCTGTCTATTGCCTTGAATGGTGTCCAAGACTGCCCGCCCACCATGTTCCAGCCATCACTGCCAGGTGGACCCATAGGACTTCCCTGAGGACCACGGCGACCTGAAATGAGTTGTATACACCAATACACTGAAGTGTACACACAACATATGTTTTCATGGAGAAATAAGAAAAAATATTTGTGGATACCCTCCATAGGTCTAGATAAGAGAGGGTATCAGGTTAATAGTTTTCTTATTTCTCAATAAAAACACAATTTGTGGGTACTCATTAAAAGTGCCTCGCCGAGGCGCTTCTAATGAGTACCCACAACATATGTTTTCGTCGAGAAGTAAGAAAAATATAGATACTTTTTGGTGGAAAAAAGTGCCTTATCAAAAGCTATACCCTCTCTTATCTGAGCTATGGGACACTTTAACCCCTTACCATTATTGTTATTAATTTTTTCACAAGTCCTCTTGACGTATAAAAATTACAGGATAAATGGCAAACGGTGTAAAACCTGCCGCGAAACCGCACTCTGCTTTTCAGTGTCCATGTTACTATCATAAGATCTATCACTTTAGAATAGACTTATCTTGAAATATTAGAATTTCTGCTCTGTCATCAGAACATACTTTCCCAGCTGTAAAATGTAATTATTAAAGTTCTGATTTAACACTGCATGCTGGCTAAAAACTTCAGCAGACATTTTGAAATATTTTTCTTATTTTTAAAGAAGACAATTTGCATGAAACGTCAAAGTACATTTCTGGAAATATAAGAAAAAAATATCAATTGCCTTTTGCTGAATGAGCCCAGAAAGTAGTAAAGGTTAACTCCAGTTGGAATAAAATAAAGCCAGAAGCTGCCATTCTGTGAATATCTGTTGGTCTGTGGTGTTTTTACACAGATCCAGATAAGAGGGAGTATCAAGATGAGGCGCTTCTAATGAGTCGCACAGCATATGTTTTCTTGGAGAAAACAGGGCCCAGTTGTTCAAAGCATCGTTAGCTTAACGAGTTCATTAAGGGTCATTTCGTTAACTGTTTTAGCGGATTCAATATACAATATTCTGATATTTTTTGCTGAAAAAATGTGAGTAGCTTTTGCTGCAAAAGCTACTCACATTTTTTCAGCAAAAAATATCAGCATATTTGCGAATCACTCGATGTAAATTTTAACAAATCGTTAACTAACGATGTCGTTAGCTTTGAACAACTGGGCCCAGAAAAATATTGATACTTTGTTGGCTAAGCGCCTTATCTATGGACTTAACTTTAGCTTACACTTGCCTCCAGTTTTCTGTGAACCCATCTGTCGTGCCAGGGCCTGTTGAGCTTTGAATGCACCGTCTTCAGCTTCTTGCGCAAGCTCCTGGGGGATCTGGTCAATAGTTTTTGGGTTAGTATCACTACGTCTTGGTATCCATTTATTCTGCATAATGTAACAATGTATTTGAAGACACTAAGAGAAATGAATATGATGTATGAGGCAAACGTTGTCAGTACAGTCAAACCTCGATAGCTCGAACACCGATGGCTCGTTTACCATGACTAATTCGAACTCGTTTTTGAGTCCCTACGAAATTCTTCCGATAGCTTAATAAAACAAATATTTAAGGAAATTTTCTTATTTTATCACAAAATTGTATGTTGTGTGTACTCATTAGAATTGCCTCTTCGAGGCAATTCTAATGAGTACACTCAACATAAGTTATTGTGTAGAAGATCGATAGATTTCCCAGAATTAGCGATATTTGCTTTCCGACCTGGCGCCATGATTAACCTTCATTGGTTCGAACCACCCATGGCTCGAACACTTTTCCATGGTCCCAAAGGTGTTCGAGCCATTGAAGTTCGACTGTATATAATTATAAACACCTGGGTACTCATTAGAAGCACCTTACTAAAACACTTCTTATGTATATCCAAAAACAGGTTTCGAAGAGATGATGGTTTGTTTTACGTCTTTCACCATTATATACACTCGACTCTCGTTAACTCGAACTCGCTTATCTCGAATAACTGCTTATCCCGAAGTGAAATTCTGGTCCCTGTTTTAACATGTAAATCTAAGAACAGGTAACAAAATATTGTGGAAAAGAGTAGAAATTGCTCATGAGGAGCAATTTCTCCTCTTTTCCACAATATTTTCAATATGTCTCTAACTTCAGGAGTCAAATTACATATTCATTTATTAAATGTGGTTGTTCGATTTATTGATTTCCTCACTTCTGCAACTCTGATATTTCGAGGTACGGATATCTCGAAGTGTTTCAGAGAGTCCCTTGGAATTCGAGATAACGAGAGTCGACTGTATGTCATATAGAGACAATGAAGGGATGATAATGAAAGGCTCTGTGCAATTAAGCGCAATATAGTCATGAACTGAATTCTGCCTCCAACGAGATTCAAATCTGGGGACGTGATCCGAAGTCAGGAGCACTGACGGCTCGGCCATGTGGACGCTTTGTTTCATGGAAAATAAGAATAAATTTGGACACTCTTCTTCTCTGTAGCCATTGTATTTACCCTGTATATTTTAAGACACATTCAGAGATAAACAGCATCTTTTCTAGACATGTGTCTCCTTACAGTTTCAAAAACTCACTAAGAAAACTTGCCACCTTCTGCCAACAAACTACATTTTCAATATCGGTATTACAAACAATGATAATAATAATATTATTATTATTTTTGCATTTTTATGTTAAATATTCTGATGTTTTTCTATTTTCCAAGACAATAAACTCAGTATTTCATGTTAAAAGATGCAAAATAAATGACAAGAAACCTCATTTTCAAAAAAATAATAATAATAATAAAAAAAAACAAACAAAATATATATATATATATATATATATATATATATATATATATATATATATATATATATATATATATATATATATATATATATATATATATATATATATATAAAATACTTGTCTGCTGTTGTTGTTGTGACAGGTGCTTTAAAGATTATTGCAATATTTTAAATCATACAGGCAATACAATCGACTATTTCTGCTGCAACATATAATTTGAACTCATTGCACAGTAAACGTATGTTGCGCTCACTTACTTTCCGTAAATCTATCAAATCTTGTAACATAAATCTAACTCGAGATTGTATCTTTTTCCCATTGGCAAGTTTTGTCATCTGTGCAAAATACTGATCCATTCTAGGCTGAAAGAAAGAGAATTCCAACAAGTTAGAACAGATGATTATGCATTAACCCTTAAACTGCCAATCACAACAATTATCGTCTGCTTTGCCATCTGCTTGTGATTTTAAAAGTCATTTTTGCAAACAGTGTGGACCCAGATCAGACTGCTCCTTCCTTTAGGAGCAGACTGATCTGGGTCCACACTGTTTGCCTGTATGCAAAAATAGGTTTGAAAAGTTTGCAAGAATATTCAGCAGACGACATAAACAGACGACATTTTCAGATGTAGGTTTTCTTGGCGTTTTAAGGGTTAACTCTTTCGGCAGCAAATTTAGACTATATTTGTCGTCAGCTTTATGTTGTTTTTAACAAACCATCGACTGGAAAGAATATATGTAAAGTTGAAAGACTGAATGTCAAACAGCGTAGATCCTGGCGAGAAATTCTTTATGAGCCGTCTCATCAGGATCTGCGCATTTGCAAAAGCCTATCTTTATCGCCTATAGCAGGGAAAGAGTTAAGTCAGCTTGAGACGATGGATGAAAGGATAATAATAGAAGGCTGTGCAATAAGGAGTTGTACAGCCATGAGAGGATTTCAGCCTCAGCAGGATTCGAAACCAGGACTTCGGTATCTGCAGGAGGGACCACTAACCATTTAGCCGTGCGGACACTTCAAATTTGTGGAAAGTAAAATGTACAGAATGGAGTTGAATACTTTGGCTTAACCCTTAAAGCGCCAATCACAACTGCAGCAGGCGACATTTTGAAATATATTTTTTTTAATTTTTCAAAGAAAACAAGTCATGATATTTCATGTGAATCGTCTGCTTGCAGAATGAAATTTCACATGAAATATCAAGACCTGTTTTCTTTGAAAAATTAAAAAAAAAAATAAAATTAAATGTCGTCTGCTACAATTTTGCTTGGCGCTTTAAGGGTTAATATTGTACAACAAAATGCACTATGCATATGCAAAACAGCAATCCAGACCAACCTATCCAATCTGATCTGGCTCTCCCCAGCTAAATTTTAAAAAGCCAAACTACAGTAAAACCACAATGGCTCGAACATCTTAGGAACCATGGAAATTTATTCGAAATGGGTAGTTCGAGCCACTGAGAGTTAATCATGGCTCCAGGCCAAGAAGAAAATAGTGATAATTTAGGGAAGCTTTTCTCATCTTCTATATGATAACTATATTGAGTATACTAATTAGAATAGCCTCAATGAGGCAATTCAAATTAGTATACACACCATACAATTTCTTGATAAAAAGAAAGTATCCCTCAACAGTTGTTTTCTTGAGCTAACGGAAGAAGTTCGTATGGACTAAACAACGAGTGAACGAGCCATCGGTGTTCGAGCTATTGAAGTTTGACTCTTTGTTCTATTAGCTCGAACACTGAACTACCCATTTCGAATAAATTTTCATGGTTTCAAAGATGTTCGAGCCATTGAGGCCCTGACCACGAAAACATACATTGTAGATACTTATACTGTACATGGTACCTTTGGCTTCTCAGTTGTTAAAGCTTAGCTAGCTGAGTAACATTTTTAGCAGATGACAGTTTTAAATATTTTTCTTTTGTTTTGCCCAGAAAATAGACTTTGACATTTCATGCAAATTTTGCACAGAATGTAAAAGCGTATTTTCTGAGAGATATATGAAATATTTTGTCAATTTGTCGACTACTGAAATCAAGTCCTTAAAAGTGGTAATTACCTTGGCCTTGCTTGTTTCTAATTCCTTTCCTATAGTTGTGAGCAACAGACATAAACACTCCAAAGTTTCAGAATCTTTAGTCCGTAATAATTTGAACACACAATCGTGCATAATATTCTCTGTCAACATTTTCAGTTTGAATAGTTCACCTATAAACCTGAAAAATAGAAAACAGGGTATCAGGAAAATAGTTTCCTTATTTCTCCATAGCAACAGATAGGGTGCTTTTTTCATCCGAAAAATGCTGATATCTTTCTTATTTCTCTACCAAAACATATGTTGTGGGTACTCATTAGAAGCGCCTCAGCGAGGCGCTTCTCATGGAGGCGCTTCTCATGAGTACCACATCATATGTTTTTGTAGAGAAATAAGAAAAATATTGTGGATACCCGCTCTTATATGTAGCTATGTGTCTCCACAAATACATTTATTGTGGGTACTCATTAATAAGTACCACATCATTTGTTTTTTGTTGAGACATGAGAAAAGCATCAACATTTTTTTTTGGTTGAAGAAAATGCTCTCTCTGGAGCTATGATGTCAGCAGAATATTTTATATCTCCAGATGGTCCAGATAACGTTTTTTTTTGTCGTTTTTTTGTGTTTTTTTTTTCAACTGAAAAGTAGTGATATTTTTCTTTTTTCTCAATAAAAACACATGTTGTGGATACTTATTTTTACGATTACGTGGCTGCTCCCCCTAACCTGTAGCTACAGCTGCCTATGTAGTATAACACGTATACCATCATCTATGTCTGAGAATATCTACCTCAGAAACAAGGAATTTATTTAATCAGCATCTTATATAAGATGGGCACTAAAATTTCATCCTTGGTAGCTATTCCAAACACATAAAATCCTAGGTATCCCTATTTCTAACTGAAGAACATTAAAGTGTTTGAAATACAGTATAAAATGCACATCGTCATAAATATTTGAGAAATATCTACCTCAGAAACGAGGAATTCATTCGCTTAGCATCTTATCTAAGATGGGGACTAAGTTTTCATCCTTGATAGCTATTCCAAACATTTAAAATCCCAGGTATTCCTATTTCTAACTGAAGCACACTAAAGTATTTGAATTACAGTATAAAATGCATGTTGTCATAAATGTTTTAGAAACATCTACGTCAGAAGCAAGGTATTTTATAATCAGCATCTTATCTAAGATAGGGACTAAATACTATTCCTTGGTAGTTATTCCAAACAATCCCACGCAGACACACCTACATCTAACAAAACAAACAAAACTAAAAAACAAAACAAAACAAAAAAAAAAAAAAACAACAACAAAAAACAAAACACTACAATGTTAGTAATACAGTAAAAATTCTTATCATTATACATGCCTGAAAAAATATCTACCTCAGAAACGAAGAATTTATTTAATCAGCATCTTATTTAAGATAATGTTTCATCCTTGACAAAGTTCTACTTTTTAATGAATACCCAAGAACGTGTTAATGTGAAGAAATATGACTGAAAAACGTGTTTCATGTTGGGCTACGTAGAAGCCTTCAGAAGGACTATTGGGTGAAATTTAAAAAATAAATTTTGTAGCCCCTCCACAAAACCAGAACAGGAGATAATAATCCCAGAATTATCATCAAATAACTCTTCTTTAATAAGTTCTCTGCTATTATTCGATTTACCAAATGGGTATGTACTGTTATTGGTATCATTCCTAAGACGTGGGCTGATTTGCAAGTATATGTAGGTATTATCCACAGCCCCAGAAGGGAGTGGGTATCAGATAAATATTTTTCATATTTCTCCACGTTAGCATAAAAATACAGTTGACTCTCGTTATCTCGAACTCCAAGGGACTTTCTGAAACCTTTCGAGATATCCGTACCTCGACATATCGGAGTTGCGGAAATGAGAAAAACAATAAATCGAACAACCACATATAACAAATGAGTGTAATTTGACTCCTGAAGTTAGAAATATATATAGAATAATGTGGAAAAGAGAATTGCTCCTAAGGAACAATTTCCTCTCTTTTCCACAATATTTTGTTAGATTTCCATGTAAAAACAGGGACCAGAATTTCACTTCGAAATAAGCGGTTATTCGAGATAATCGAGGTCGAGATAACGAAGGTCGACTGTACCTTACCCGGAGCTATGATGATCTTTTCTCAGGTGAACATAGCCTGATATTGTAAATATACACCATATACTGGTGATACACAAGACAACATTCTATTATCCTATGTGAACAAGAGGCCCACGGGCTATGGCTCGCTCACCCGAGTGAAATAACCACTGCATATATGCAGATGTATTGCAGCATTTTTCCAATCCCGTCATTGCAACTAATGAAAAAATCATCATTTGAGCAGTTCTTCGTTTTGAAGCAAAAAATCGTTTTTTTATTACTATTTTCCCCATATATGTGTATATAAGTGTATACAACAAAGGGGCACGGGGAGATAATCCTCGCAGAATAAAATCTTGATTTAGCTTAAAGCTTTTGCTACTTCAATCATATATTGTAAGTTTTAGATACCCCAGTTACTTTTGTCTTTAGGTGTGTGTTCATTGCTCTCAAGGGTCATCATTTTTTTTATAATCTTTTAATCTACGCAAGAACACAGAACTTGCCAAGCTCTCATCTTCATCGAATAAGTAAAGAAATGGTGACAGAAGAGGCTTTTCAATTGCACGTTGCAACCCCAACCTATGCGTTACGGTATTTGCCTCTTTACAAGGCCAGGTAAGAGATAAGCAACAAAGTTTTCTTTCCCTGCTGGTGCGCAACAGGATTTTCTTTCCCTACCAGTGTGCGACAGGGTAATCTTTACTTGCTGGTGTGCAAAAGATTTTTCTTTCCCTGCTGGTGTTCAAAAGGGTGTTTCTTTGCTGCTGCTTCACAAATGTCCTAGTTTAAAATTTTTGCCATAGCAACCAAACAAAATCGCCACTGGTCATAAAACATATAAACTGGACAGGCAGTCTTTAAATGATCATTACTGCCAAATACGATTCACATCACATTACGCGTTATGGAGAAAATGCTATTTAACTTTTTTTCCCATTATACGCCTATGGGACCTTTCAGTTAGAATAGCAACCAAACGAAAAGGTAGATACCAATGACTTTCGTTATTTTTAAATCCCTCTATCCAAGCAATATTCCTATCTAATCAGGAAATTATCATTTCAGCGGCTTTGGAGGAGTTGTCGTTTGAAAGTGTAAACGGACGGACGGACAGACGGATAGATGATGTACAAAAACTGATCACTATAGCTCATCCCAGGAAGGTATTCTCATTTTTACAGTATTTTCAGTCTATCTAATTCCACAACATAGCTCCAGATAAGAAGGGGTATCAAGAAAATATTTTTCTTTTTTCTCTCGAAAAACATTTGTTGTAGGTGTTTATTAGAAGCACCTCACCGACAACGTGGTTTTTGTGGAGAAAAAAACGAAATATATCAGAAATCTCAGTTGAAAAAAGCACCTTATCTCGACCTGTGCATAAAATAAATGCACTTATACCAGCATCTCATATGAATTATCTGACTCAAAGCTAATAAAGTTGTTATTAAACATTTAACATCCGGGCAAATTCAACAGATGAAAAACTAGCAATGATCAATAATCATGCCTATCCCCACCCTACAACACATTCAGAAAACTGGGTTTGAGTTTCATGCGAATTTTCTGCTGTGAAGATAACCTGCATATGCCAGCCCTGTTTTAGAAAAATAAATATTTCAGAATATCATCTGTTGAAATTTTGCCCAGAATGTTAAGTGTTCATCAGCAGCTATCCATAAGGATCAAAACCAAGTCCAAGCTTCACACAGAATATTCAGAAAACTATTGTAAAGCATGGAGAAATCATAAGTAGACAGACTAAAAGCACAAAATTGTCTGGATTTCAATTTATTTAAAACCTCATTCGATTTTTTTATAGACCAAAACAGATTTCTCCCTGATCTTTCGAAAACTTTGTCACAATATTTAATAACATGATTTTTGATGGCAGTAAGACATGAAATTAATAATTTAGAAAGTTCAGTGGTTATACAAGAGCTTGAATTTGCAATAAACCGTGCTTTGTAAGGTCTTTTTATGAAGTTTAGGTAACCAATATAACGTACGAAGCTTGTCTTGGCCTTCAGTAACACATACAGCAAACTTGGTGGCTGATTGACAGATATTGTAATTAACTACAGACCTCTCTTCAGCCAAAGGTTGTAGTTCATAGGCCTTAGTACCACCAAGCTCTTGCTGAAGAGTGTTAACATAGTGGAGCCGTCAAACAACGACAATATTGTTAGCGGCCTTGTCTGCCGGAGCCAAAACATACTTCTTAAGAAATTCTTGAATACCTAGTTTAAGGTGACGTAAAGATGTTTTCGTTTTAAGAGGTAATAATTTAATATTATGAGAATAGAAAGAAATGCGTTTGTTTACTAGTTTCAAATGCTAAGTTTTCATTCTTTTAGGGCTTTATGCTCAACATACTCTCGCTTACACCATCGATCATCGAATTCATTCAAGGCAGCAGCGATTTCTTCCCTACATTTATTGAAATCAATATAAGAAGGAAATCGGTATTTCGGTCCTTTAGAAATAATATTTCGTATCCTAGAATCAGCAATAATTTTTAAATTGCCAGTAATGATACGACCAGCAGTAAGATAGCAATACACTGAGTCTTTACAATCTCAGGTATCAGGAATGCTAGTATCAATATCAAGATCTGAAACAAGTTTATTAAAATTAAAAATAATAGATCTTATCGGTTTGTTATCTTTATAGCAAATTATAGGTGTTTCAGAATTTTAAAAATAAGTAGGAATCGATGAGATCACCGAACTGTCCCGGAAGATACTATATAAATCTATAAAATCCATACCTCTATTAATGAAAGATACCTTGATGTAATGACGTTTGTGATTAATTTCAGAATCGATGTAAGGACGAAGAGCATGTTGAGTATAACCTCTAGTTAGAAGAGCTGCCTCATACAGCTGATTAGATCTATCGCAGAATTTATTCGCCTATGTGTCCAAAATGCGTAATACAGAAATGGGTAATGAACTTAGAAATGCAAGCATTGAGTGGCGTCCGTGATTCAATAATATTATAGAAAGTCACTTCAGCCTAGTATTGTTTCTTTTAAATGCGCGCAATTTACGTTTATAGTAGCCGTTTTTCCTAGTGCCGTGAGATCTCGTTTTACGTTTTCGACAATCCAGTAGCGAGAAAATTTCAAAATCTGGCATTATAGAAATAGTACCCTCATGATAAATGTTGTCATTAAAGCTCAATGGAAAAGGTGTCTGTAATGATTTGATCCATTTTAATTCAGTTTCGTGTCGTTTGATAATTTTAAATCTAGCTGTAGAATTTACATCGTAGTATATTTTTTCCACTGGTTGTATAGAAACATCATTTAATGAATGACCTGTGCGTTTAAAGTGACGCTACAGGAAAGTGTCAGTTTTTTAGGCTTACTCATTCTACGATAGTGTTCATTAAATCCGTTTTTTAACATACGATTATTTTGCCCGACGTACTGCATTTTTCAGTTTGCAGCACGTCATGTTATAACTTATCAAATCTATAAACTTTCAGGTCAAATTGGACATGTTTACTACAGAAAAGCATCTACCCTTTACAGATGAAGAAACGAGAACAGCACCTGCACTTCTTAGCATTATTCTGTGTGTATTTGTATATTGCTATCAACTAATGAATAAATAGAGGATGTTACAGGAGTGGGCATTAATTATGAAATTTATGAAACGAGTTTGGGTAATTTCGGTATTTTTGCGAGCAAAATACCGAAATTACCCAACGAGTTATATAAAATGACCACGAATGTAAAATTCTGTTAATCACATGGCCCTTCTGATGACAAAAATACACACAATATACTGAGAAAGGCTTTCCATAGCTAAGCGGAACAATGCACTACCAAGGATTTAGTAGTACTACGCAACAAAAATAGTTCGCATATTATTTGATAAGTACCAAACATGACTAGAAACAAGATAGATCTTCGTTAAACTAATGGAAATAATGATGATTTTCATTTGTGCTAATAAATATGTTATTTGATTAAATCAATTCAAAACTAAATATTCCATTGAAAAATGTCATTCAGCGATTCAATACGCCACTAAGAATCAGTAGGGAAATCCCCCACAGTCAGCAGTCGTATTTAAAGATCATCGAACTTAATCAATACAGTTTATATGGTGGTTGATAAACCAAAGTAAATGACATATTTCAAGAATGTAAAACGTTTTAACTGTAGTTTGGATTTTAATTTGGCACATTTATTGACTGTGGAAGTCGTGTAATCCTCTAATGCTTTTTCTGGAGGAAGTGAACATTTTTTTCACTGACTGTTTAGCGACATGGATGTTGAAGTGTCTCCAAATGTTGCCGGAAAGCGTCGAATTTTAACCACGATGAACTAGCCGTGTTATTCGCATTGTGATTGTGTTTTTTTCCCCCTTCCATCGGTCTGACATTTAAAGTTTATCTCAAAATCGTTTCAACATCGAAGGCAGGATCTGTTTCAAAAGAGAAAGTTTACATCAGCGAACTCGGGAACCATCTTGGTTGCTATCAATAAGCGGAGTAATACGAATATTAATGACGGTAATTAGGTTAACCAATGGGAAGCCTTGCAGGTGTTATTACACGTGTAGTTATATGAGTTTTATGACATGAGTTATTTCACTGAATAACTTGACGGTCATGTGATAAATATTGTTCGAACTAATCACATTTGTAACTTTGTAGGCAGGAACTCTGAACTGACAAAATGGTGATATATTAGACAAATAATGGACTGTTTAGAAAGAAACGACAATTTAATAAGGATGGGCAAAGCTACAGGCATAACTGGTAACCAAAACAATATTGTTACCTTATATTTCCTAATGTTCTCCGCTTAGCATAAGATTCTTCATATTCTAATTCAGCTTTAAGTTGTTCTTTCTTTGATTCCTGTTGATAAAATGTTTTAAAAATATTTATTTTATTGTTATTGTCAGCGGTGAAATCAGTGTTTGTCCGGTGAAAATAAAAGCAGCATCAATCACTAGCGAACTGATATCGTATCATTTCACTAGTGACTGATACGATTTATCTTTTCACTCCTCCAGAAATGGATGTTACCGCCACTTCAGATTTTTGAATACCTCTTATTTCTTTGTTTCTGAACTAAACTATCAAGCGTTGGAATGCATTTTCTTAGTTAGAATGTAAGGAACATTTTGGTTTCAAGATTATTTTGATTTGCCGAAACTTTTTGTTTTTGTCTTTCCAGCGTTTCACGTTAAGCACTGAACATCGACGCCATGACGTTCATGTTTTGTTTGGTGACATTAGTTATGTCGTCAGAAACGCACATTGGCGTGTAAACAAAATAAAATAAAAAGAAAATTTACTCTTTTTTTAGGAATACCATAAAACTTTCATCTCGTGTAATGAAAACATTCCAGTTTTCACTCATGCTTCGCACTCGTGAAAACACTGATGTTTTTATTACTCTCGATGACATTATTTATGGTATTCACAGCAAAAGAGAAAAATTCCTCTATGTATCCAGGGATAATCACCTTGGCTGCTAAAGTCAGGATTTTTATATTAATTTTGGTTTGTTCCTAAAACGGAAAAGGTTCCTTCTTAAGACCTCTGTGATCAATGGTAAAATGATGAGTTGGTGTTTATAGATGTCTTTCAACATTGTTTATGTCATGTTGCGATGGTGATAATGAAAGGCTCTATGCAATGAAGCAAAAACAGATATTAAATAAATTCCGTCTCTAGCTGGATTTAAACCCCGTATGCGTAATCCGAAGTCAGGGTACCAGCCGCTGGGGTCAATGGTAATGTACAATCTTGCTTAAAAGGAATCAACTATAAATTTCACTGAATTCAGTTATAGTGTATCCTCATAACCTCAGCTGATAGATTTCAATTTCTTTTCCTTTATTCTCTCAATAATTATACTGCTTCTTTCAATGTCTTTAGTCAGATTTAAGAAAAGTGAGTTTACAGATTTACTAAATCTTTAAACTAAAAGTTAGTTTACAGGTTTATTATAGTGATTAATTTGATTTTTATGTTTTCGCTTTGATGCATTGACTGAGTTGGGAGCCTTTATGCGAACCGAATTTTTATGTATTTCTGTATTAAGAGTAGCATTGGGACCCAGGGTGAAGTTAGCTAACTGTAAAAGTGCTTTAAACCCCCCACTTCTGCAAGAAGGTATATCGGAACCCGATTTTTACGGTGACTTAGTGTACAGATTTAGAAAAATTGTAGGTAAATCTAACTTTTCGGAGCAATTCAGAAAACTTATTAACCGTTATAAAAGAATTGGCTATAGCCTGGATATTATGCGACAGACTGCATACCAAGTTGTCAACCCAATCATTGTTGATGGCTATGCTTCGCTCTTTAATTGCACGACGGCGGTTCGGGCCTCAGAATGACGGCCTCTTCGTAAAACTTTAACCAGTGGGTTGGGGCTTGACGATATGTCTTTGGCTTGGCCCGCCGTGGTTCAACTATTGGTTTTCATTTACTCTGGCATACAGTAGAATTAGCCAGGAGTACTCGTCTTTGTTTATTATAGTGATTAATTTGATTTTTATGTTTTCGCTTTGATGCATTGACTGAGTTGGGAGCCTTTATGCGAACCGAATTTTTATGTATTTCTGTATTAAGAGTAGCATCGGGACCCAGGGTGAAGTTAGCTAGCTGTAAAAGTGCTTTAAACCCCCCGGTGGTTTGCTCTACCGACCGTTCTAAGGCGGTGGTACCGGTGTTAGTCTTACTCTTTGTTGCTTTGCAGTTTATTCTACGAGGCGATTTGTTGTATGTCTTTCCGTGTGTCATTTTGTTCTTGTGTTTTTCAGTCCTTTTAGTATTGCGATTACCTCGCTTGGGGAAGAGACAGCTAATCTTAGTGCTTTTCGTACGTTTGTTCGGTTTGTGCTTGTTTAGATTTGTCGGTTTCCTCTTCCTCTTGGGGTCTGGGAAGGGCTGCGGTTTGTGATTGTTGCACTCCCTGGACTTTTCTCTTACCTTTTTTGCTGTACCGACCGTTCTAAGGTGGTGGTCCCGGTGTTAGTCTTACTGTTTGTTGCTTTGTGGTTTATTCTACGAGGCGATTTGTTGTATGTCTTTCCGTGTGTCATTTTGTTCTTGTGTTTTTCAGTCCTTTAAGTATTGCGATTACCTCGCTTGGGGATGAGGGAGCTAATCTTAGTGCTTTTCGTACGTTTGTTCGGTTTGTGCTTGTTTAGATTTGTCGGTTTCCTCTTCCTTTTGGGGTCTGGGAAGGGCTGCGGTTTGTAATTGTGGCACTCCCTGGACTTTTCTCTTACCTTTTTTACTACCAGGTTTCACAAGTCAGTTACCTTTTGTGAATTCCTCTTTGCTTTCCTGGATAAAATTTCCCTCTGCAAAATGACCTATTGCAAAATGAAATAATTTGCACCTCTTTCAGAACAGAGTAGACCCCTTTCTGAAGGCAAGGCAGAACATTTTCACAGGGTTGCCTCCCCTGAAAAGTATCCATTTACCTTAAACATGTGCAAGTGGAGGGACTTCTCAAACTAAATTCCTATAACAAATAAAAAGCCTAGAGTACCATAGCTTCAGACAAGGTGTTTTCTTTTCAGGCAGTTGCTATTCATATGGCCCCGCATGAATAGCCTATATAGGCTAATCGTACGGCCCCATATGATTAGCCTATATTGGCTCATCGTACGGTCCCGTACAATTAGTCTGTATAGCCTATATTGGCTAATCGTACGGCTATTTTAGTTTGGTATCAATGAATACATATTAAAATATATTTTGCGGATTTTAAATGTGTATTTGGCAGTATGGAACAGAATTATATTATCTCATCTATTTTTATAAAAAAAACAAACCTATTCTTCCTATAAAGTGTTATTAATAAAATTCAAAATATGACCCAGCAGATGAGGTTATAGATTAGCCAATATAGGCTATTTATCACATGACCGTCAAGTTATTCAGTGAAATAACCCAAGTAATAAAAATCATATAACCACACGTGTAATAACACCTGCAAGGCTTCCCATTGGTTAGCCTAATTACCCTCATTAATATTCGTATTACTCCGCTTATTGACAGCAACCAAGATGGTGTCCGCGTTTGCCGATACAACTTTGACTTTTGAAACAGATCCTGCCTTCAATTTTGAGATGATTTTGAGATAAACGATAAATGTCAGACCGATGGAAGGGGATGACATAATACAATCACACGTGAATAGCACGGCTACCAGAAATATTCATGGTGGTTAAAATTCGATGCTTTCCGGCAACATATTTGGAGGCACTTTCAATATCGATGTCAATGACAAAAAAAAAAAAAAAAAAAAAAAAAAAAAATAATCACCTCCTCTAAAAAGCAGTTGAGGATATCATGACTCCGACAGTCAATAAATGTGTCAAATTATAATACAAACTACAGTTAGAATGTTTTATATTCTTGATATCTGTCATTTACTTGGGTGTATCATCCACCGTACAACCTGTATTGATCAAGGTCAATGACCTTTAAATACGACAGCTGACTTCAGGGATTTCCCTACTGATTCTCTATGACATATTCACTCGCTGGATGACGTTGAACGGAATATTTATTTTTGAGTTCATTCATTCAAATGAAATACTTTTTAGCTCAAATGAAAATCATCATTATTTCCCACAGTTTAACGAAGTGGTTAATGGCATATTTATCTTGTGTCTAGGTATTATCAAATAATATGCGAACCATTTTTGTTGCGTAGTACTATTGAATCCTTGGTAGTGAGTTGTTCCGCTTAGCTACGGAAAGCCGTTATCTTAATATATTTTGTGCATTTTTTTGTCATCGGAAGGGCCATGTGATAAACAGAATCTTAACATCCGTGGTCATTTAATACGAAATTTTATGAAACTCGTTGGGTAATTTCGGTATTTGCTCGCAAAGGCTCGCAAAATACCAAAATTATCCAAACTCGTTTCATAAATTTCATATTAAATGACCATTCATGTAAGATCCTCTATATAGACTAATCGTACAGGGCCGAACCCTATATAGGCTATTCGTCGAAAAGAACTGATATTTATCTTATTTCTCCACGAAGCATACTTGTTTCTCCATGAAGCATAGTTGTGGGCACTTCTCAGAAATACCTTGCCGAGGCGCTTCTCATGTTTAATGAAGAACAATATTTCGTGGATATCCTCTCTTGTTTGGAGCTTTGGAGTATGCTACTGAAGTAAAAATAACTAACCTCTGCCATCTCAATTTCCTTCCGCTTTTCAATGAACTCTTTCTCCGATGACTTATCTCTGTCATACTCCCGCTGGCATCGCGTTAGCAAGACATGTCTGAAGTTCACGTATTCTCCTGGTTTAAATTTTGATGGCACTTTGAACATTGCCATACACCGGCACATGTTAGCATAGACAACAATGAAGTTAGGCTCACTAATTGCCTGCAAGGAAAGGAAATGTAAACCGACATAAAGAAAACAAATTTAAGAACCGAGATGTGAGAAAATGTACTTTCTGACAGGTGCAAATACTCAAATCCGCCTGAGCATCCTTGCAGTCTTTATTGTCCGCATGAAGAAACTTTGCATCACTGTCCGTCCGAAATGTGCAGATTAAAGATACTGCCAAGTAAGCATTCTACATAATTCTATAGCGGGCCGTTATCGGCCCGTCAGCTGCCCTGACTGGCCAATAACGGCCCGCTTTAGATTTATAAAGAATGCCAGCTGGGTGATAGTCTGTGTGAATGCTCAAGCTGATCTGAATCATCGCTGGGTGCTCATGTTCAAAGACACAATTTCTGGTGTTACAAAGTATATCCAGGCAAAAAATCCTTTCCATTCTTTAAACCCTTTCCCACTAGTGGCGACTTTTTTCGTCTACTGATAACCGTTGCAAAGTGTTTGGACCCAGATCATGTCTGCCACAACGTCGCGCCTGATCTATTTGACACTCTGATGGTATGCCTATTGTAATACATGGTAACTTATTTGCTTGCAAGACTGGTCTGATAATTGGTTGCTATTATTTGACCCAGAAAAATGTATAGTTGTACGAATTTGTCTACCCTGGAAACAGAACGACGAAAAACCAGAATATTTCATGAGAAAATCAGATGGAACTGTAATTAAATTGAAGGTTAGCAGAGGTCAAAAAAAAAACATTGAAGTTTATATCGATGAGCATTAGTCATTTAAAACACATATTTATCTTCGGCGCAAAGTAAAAATCGGTACAATTCCGAATTGTCTTGCGTAAATTAAGAATTCTTACTTTGTCCGCCGATTCCGGAATTATACCGGATATTTCTAGAATTGTGCAAGAGATATTGTAGTTGATCGGTTAGGCAAATGTGCCTGTGCAAAGTGGGGCTAGTTTGGATAAAGTGAGAATATATTAAATCAAGTGGCATATAAGAAGTCTTAAATGCCACTTGATTAAACTAGTAGTTTGATTTAGGGGAAAGAGAGATCGAGAATGTCCCGATTCCTACTTTACGCAGGAGCAATTCCGAAATCGTCTTGCGCAAAGTAAGAATTCCTACTTTGCCCGGCAAAGTGAGAATTCTTACTTTGCGCAAGACAATTCCGGAACTGTACCGATTCTTACTTTGCGCAGAACATTTACACCAAAGTGAATAAAGCCAACAGTTTAATGAGAATATTAAAAAGACCATTTACATACTTGGACGAAAAAATGTTTGTTTTGCTGTTTAAGGCGCTTGTGTGCCCTCATTTAGAATATGCAAAGTCAGAGTAGAGTCCGTTTTTCAAAACATAAATGAAATTGGTTGAAAATGTTCAGCGTCGATCAACAAAGTTAATCACTGGATGTAAAAAAAATTAACATGTGGAGATTGCTTAAAGAAACTAAATTTATCAACGTTGTAATATCGTAGCTTAGAGGGGGCGGGTGGGGGATATGATTGAAGTTTATAAGATTCTAAATGAAGTTTACGATGAACGGATTACAACTGAACTATTTAATGTCGTGGATCGAGCATGGACGCGTAGTCACTCACTTAACCTGGCCAAACACAAAAGCAGATTGGAAATACGTTAGAGTTTCTTCACGTCAAGAGTTATAAATGTATGAAATTCGTTAACCGAGAAAGTTGTATGTGTACCAAGTGTTTATGCCTTCGAAAATCGCCTTGATAAGCTGTGGTCCAACCATACAATGAAATATAACCTGGACGTGGAATATAATCATTACACACAACGCAAGATCCTGGAAGTTGGAGAAAATTACATCATCTCAACCCATCACGAAAACATGCCTATATAATGTTGACCCCCTTAAACCCCACCTTTATATAGTAAAACTGGGGTTTACAGGGGTAAACATTATTTTTCTTGTTTCTGCTCAAAATCATAGATTGTTGGTACTCGTTAGAACCGCCTCGCCGAGGCGGTTCTAACGAGTACCCACAATCTATGTTTTGAGCAGAAATATGAAAAATATCAGAATTTTTATCGGAAAATTTTCATTTTTTGGGTGGTAAAATTTTCAGTATATTTGAATAGGCATGTTTTCGTAATGCGACAGATAAGGAGCTGAATATAGAGCCCTCAGACCTGCGTTCAGATTCAATATAGGTAAGCATAGGTAGGTAATTCATGAAAGACTGTTTTTTTTTTTGAAAAAAAAAAAAAAAAAAAAAAAGAAAATAATTTTAAAAATCCACAGACGGCAAAAAAAAAAAAAAAAAAAAAAAAAAAAAAAAAAAATCATGTAAAATTATTCAGCATGCAAAGAGTTAAAATATCTGTTAAGCATTTTTCCAAATGGATTATTGTGGTGCAATATAAATACATCAGGAAAGAAATAGCACTTTCAAACCTTGAATTTTTTCTGGGAATAAGATTTCATTTAGATAATTTAAATAAAAGTTCAGCCCTGTTTTCCAGGAATAATGAGGCTTTAACCTTTATCTTGTGCTGGACAAATTCAGTAGACAACAAGTCGATATTGTTTGTACTTTTTTCCAGAGAAAATGCTTTGTTCTTTTATCCAACTTATTCTTAATTGGATACTCTTCTTATATGACCTCACATACCGTGAACCCTCGATACAACGACAGTGTTTGTTCCAAAAGATGTTGCGATTAAAATGAATTTGCTGTTGTAAAGAATCCGTAATGGACAGAATCATATGTAAATGAGTCCTTGTTTAATTCTTATTTTCTCATAGAATGTATGTTTTGGATATTTATTAGAATCGCCTCAATGAGGCGATTCTAACAAATATCCAAAACATATGTTGCTAGAAGTTTTAATGCAATATTCTTGCATAATTTCTCATTAACTGTCACCTCTTGACCGAAGGTTTCGTAACATTTAGATTGTCAATATAACGAACTTTGTCGTTGTATCGAGTGTACGTATAAAGAGGGTTGACTGCACATATGTTGTTTAAGAAATAGATCAGTCTAGCAGTGAGTTGTTGGGTAATAAATCACTGTTTGGAGGTCAGTTGTAAAGTAGATCAAATCACGAGCGCGGAGCGCGAGTGATTTATCTTTTTACAACTGATCGACAAACTGTGATTTGTTACTCAACAAATCACGCACAAAAGCTGATCTATTTCGATTCTAACACATAGAAAACGACGAAAAAGTAATTGTATCCTTCAGATTCTTCAAGCTTCCCGTCATCGAATAAAGAAATCCCGCCAACAGTTTTGACTGTAACGCTGACGTTTACATGCATTTCTTACGCTGTTGACGTGAGAAAAATGACGTTACACCGTCTAACGTCGTGGAAACGAAAATTGACGTCAGCGAAGTGTGGTAATGACGTCGGAACGGCGCCAGATAGCATCGTGCGCTTCCGCCCAGTGATTTGTTGCATAATAAATCACTAGGTTTAACCATTGGCTGTATATGCGAGGAGTGTTAGAATGTTAATTTACCTTTTCATAGACTAGATCAACTACACCATTGAGTTTACCCTCTGTGTCAATCTTCAGTGCCTGCATCTGTGAGACAAGGACTGGGAAATTTTGTGGCATCAATTTGTTTAATATACTTCTAGTCTTTTTGTATAGATCCTGTAAGTACAGAAAAGGCTTTAATTCTGGCTCTTCATCAGTCATGATCAATCTCCACGAAAGAATTGATCATGAAATATTTTCTACGGTCATTCTCTCCCTTCCACTGATTCAAGAAGGGCAGTTGTCAGTTTCTGGCGAAAGAATGTGCACAATACTGGTTAACCGCTTAGAGGACTAAGTCTGCCCAGTAAACGTGTGGTTAGGTAAACTGACCGCGCTCGACATGACCCCATTGGGTTGACTGGGCCGTAAAACCTCTGAGATTTATCAGTGAATTATAATCTATAATTCACCGAGTGAATTATTTCATTTCGAACGTTTTGACGTCATAACTGCTAGGCGACGTTGCTGACCTAGTTGGTAACAACAGTAACAATAGTGACGTTTCGCGGAAAATTTGATAAAATCAGGGAAATCAGACTGCAATTTTCACGTCCAGTTGGCGTTTTTGAGTCTGCAACACAAATATAAAGTATGATTTTCTTGATAATCCAGTTACACTTTCGTGACAATTTGATGTCTGTATTTCAAGCACAGGACGATTTTTGCATTGAAGTGAAAACAAGAATGGCGACTGATTTTCAAACTAAACCACACCTCTTGCACTGACTGGAACTAGTTTGGTAGGAAATCATAACGGCTGAATGTGAAAAATCAAAGGTAAAACATGGATGAAAATGTAATTAACAGTTTATTTGGTTGTTTTGATCAATTACGGAGAAATAATTCACTCGTGTTCTAAGGTTTGCTTGTAGAAAAACCCGTTCGCTTCGCTCACTCGTTTTTTACGCGCAAGCCTTAGAACACTAGTGAATTATTTTTCCGTAATCGATCAAAACAACCAAATAAACTCTATGTATTCCTGAAGTACTGGAACATCTTAAAACTGCTAACCAGACTTGTCTTTAAATTCTAAAAGATCTTCGCTAGTACCTGTTGATTTGTTCAAAATATTGCCTGAGGAGTACCAAACAGCATAGACCCTGATCAGACGCTGCATTCTGTACTGTTTGGGTCTACAATGTTCGTTCAGGCCTGTCTGTCCCAATACTTAGGATCTTTACAGTATTTCTCCAATAAAACAGGTGTTATCGGTACTCATTAGAAACACCTCGCTGATGCACATCTCATGCGTACCCATTTTGTCATGGCAGGCAGCGTCAAATCTATTGACATTTGTCAATTTAGTAAGTGGGTTGAATACAAACTTTTAATGTAAAGAATGATAAAGTCACTGGTCATAGTCAGACAAGAAGCCCACGAGGGCCTGAATCGCTTCACTGGCAAGTTCAGCATCCGTTTTTTTTTTTTTTTTTTTTTTTTTTTTTTTTTTTTTTTCATCGCCGATAACTTTCTTTGCAGGTAAAAGACTGTTTCCACATGAAAAATGCTTAGAATAACTTCTCATGCAACTTTCTTGATTTCAACAAAAATGTCGGAACCATCGATAATAATGAGAATTTCATACTGCATAGAAAACAAATTTCATAAATTGGAAAATCGCTTATTATAAACAATTTCTACAACACTTATGTTTTCCTTAACGGCCTGCTTAATAAATCTCATTTAGCACTAATCTCTTACCAAACAATACCACAGTTTAATGCTTTTGCGACGGAGTTCTATTTATAACGGTGCATGAAAATGAAAGAAAAAAAATACAGGTTATAAAAAGACATTTTAGTCCATGTTAGAGAGAAGGCATATGCAATGTTATATAATTGTAGGTGTTATGGTAAATCAGACATTTGTTTGTTTGTATTTAGGTTTTACAGCCCAGTCAACCCATTAGTGACAAGTCGAGCGCAGTCAGTTTACCTAACGATACGTGTTCCTGGGCAGGTTTAGTCTTCTAAGCATTTAACCATTAATTGTGCTCCACTTTCTCTCGCCAGAAACTGACAAGTGCCCTTCTTGAATTAGAAGAAGGGAGATAATGACCGTTGAAAATATTTTGTGATCACTTTCCATCACCAGGCATGGGTCAAACCCTCGAACCCGCGACCTCCTGATCACAAGTAAGACGCATAAATCAGAAATGGAACTAAATTGGGATCATCTGGGGCGTACCATGTGAAAACGCGCATATGCAGACAACAAAGGCCCAGATCAACTGCGCATTCGCGCAGTCTAATCAGAACCTTCACTATCCGCTTATACAAATACAGGATACTGTAGACTATAACGAAGTACACATTAGCCTCTTTATGACACGGTTCGTTATAACACGGTTTTGGATATAACACGGTTCAAAGATGGATCCCAAAAATGTATAGATTATATTGAAAAATGATCATAAATGGTCATTTTTCAATATAATCTGTACATTTTTGTTTGGATATCACACGGTTGTTTAACTAACACGGTTTATGCTATGGGCCCTAACAATAGTGTTATAAAGAGGTTATGGAGTACAGTCAAGTTCCTGATCAGACTGTATATCTCCGCTGACTGATCTGTATCTTGACTGTTTGTATCTACCCCGAGGACACCTGTTCCCATGTCCCGGCTCATCGGCGCCAGATAAGGGTAATGAGATGTAAGTATTGCACCCCTAGATAAGGTGCTTATTGGCCGGCGCACGAATCGTGCTGACCTCTTAATATAGCTTTGGATTTTTATGTATGTAAGCGTGTTCGAGTGCAGTTTGGTAAGTTTGAATATGACCTGCAGTCCATCTTTGGAAAGTTTGCATATGACCTGTGGTCTTACTTAAAAAATTCAAACATATTCATATTTGACGCATGCTAAAATAAGCTTCTAGATAAGTTCTGGTAACTTATTGATGTTCAGGCATTTTTTAAAAATAATAATGTACAAACTAAATCACGTGGAGATCTCAAAATGACTAGGATTCGCATATTGCTTGATCAAGAAAATTCATAAAGCTTAATAAAAGCATACATTAAAGAATCACATTGTTGCTCTATTTTACCTATTATATTGAAAATTTATTAAACTTTAGTATACCCTTGTCCCATATTTCTAAGTAAACATGAACAAAATTTGCACCGGTACTTAGACGTTCACGTCTGATTATTTTGTTTTGTATCGTCTTATTTTCGTCGGCAACAACTAACATGCAATGATAATTTTCTTATTTGTTTTTTACTGAAACTTAACTTTTGGCTACTCAGTAAAGCTCCAGTGAGTTGCTCTTAATGCAATAATTTTTCTGATTGTTTTCACTGAAAATTATCTTATGGCAACTCAGGAAAGCCCAGTGATTTGCTCTTTATGATTTTTTTCTTATATTTTTCTCACTGAAAGTTATCTTGTAGCTACTCAGAAAAGCCCCAGTGAGTTGCTCTTAAAGAGTATCCACAATATGTGTTTTCGTGTCTCTAGTAAGGAAACTATTTACCTGGATACCTAATAATCTGAATATTTTTGAAACTACATTGTACCAGCTGAATCTGTGTACACTAGCAAAGACAGCTCTTGATAACATGCTTTTCTCAATTCAAAAGTATTAATTCTTTCTTATTTCTCCATAAAAACATGTGGGTACTCATTAGAAGCGCCTCTCTGAGGCGTTTCTTATGTGTACCATAACACGTTTTGCGGATAAATAAGAAAAACATGATTACTTTTCAGCTGAAAAAAGTGCCTTATCTGGAGCTATGAATTCTTACCTCTGCCTTTGCATTAACTTCGTCCTCTTTTTCTTTCTTCTCCTCGCCTTTATGACTTGGTTTCCATGCATATTTTGCTTTGTGTACCACATCTTTTGAACTGGAAATCTTTATTTGTCGATGTGGTGGACCACGATCCTTGTTCTCCTTGGTAAGTTTTTGAGTAGGGTGTTCGTTAATAGGCTTGATGAATATTTTGAAGAAAATGAGCTAATATACCCAGAACAAATTGGTTTTAGAAGACAGTATCGAATTAGTGGCAACATTTTAACATTTACGGCATTAACTGATAAAGCTTTCAAGTCAAAGAAGTATCTAGTTGCATTACGAAAACACGCCTATTCAAACATACTGAAAATTTCACCACCAAAAAAATGAAAATTTTCAGATAAAAAAATCTGATATTTTTCATACTTCTGCTCAAAACATATATTGTGGGTACTCGTTAGAACCGCCTCGTCGAGGCGGTTCTAACGAGTACCCACAATCTATTCGTTCTTCTGTTAAGTAATCTATTGTGGCAGAACTTCTCAAATAAAACAGGAGTACAGAAAGGCTGTAGAGCCTAACATTTTTTCTTCATTTTAGTAATGACCTTATGCATCATTTTAATGAAAGTTCCGATCAAGTTCAGGTTGGCGAACGTTTACTTTATTGTCTCCTGTATGCTATGTCAGATGGTACTGATGGCCAAATAGGCTATTATATTTTTGCAAGAGGAGGAACCTTAAGGTAAATGTTGCAAAATCCAAAGTGCTTATATTCAATAAATCAGATAAAACTCTGAAGAATTTCTCTTTTGTGTATGGTGATCAATCTGTACAACTAGTTAGCGAGTATAAATATTTTGGAATTATTTTCAAACAGTGTCTGGCTCGTTCTCTGAGGCTATAAACTATCTCTGTAAGAAGGCTTCAAAAGCTTTGTACATGATTTTTTTTCGTAAAACTATATGGACATTGTGAAATGCCTTTTTTTATTTATTGTAGTGAAGTATGGGCCCAGTTGTTCAAAGCGTCGTTATCTTAATGAGCTTGTTAAGGGTCATTTCGTTAACTGTTTTAGCGGATTCAACATACAATATTCTGATATTTTTGCTGAAAAAAATTTGCAAAAGCTACTCACATTTTTCAGAAAAAATTCAGCATATTTGCGTATCACTTGATGTAAATTTTAACGAATCGTTAACCAACGACATCGTTTGCTTTGAACAACTGGGCCCAGGTGAGCAGTTTAGAACGGAAATATGCTACACCAACGGTCGAAATATTTCAGTTAAAATTCTGTGAAATTGCTCTGACTTCATAAATCAGCTTCTAGTTATGCAGTCATGACAGAACTAGGCAGATTCCCTCTCGCTATATTTTGCTTAAAAACATGAGTTCATTTTTTGCTGCATGTTATAAACATGACGCATAGTAAACTAGCATATAATGCTTACAAGGATGTGATTTGTAGTGAAACAGGGTTTACTGACAAGGCTTGATTAGCCGAAACCATGTGGTAGGGTCCACTTTACTCCTTATGGATTTTTTTATGTATTTTAAAGGACACTCATTTTAGCCTTTTTACTTATTATGTTAAATTATTTCATGACAAAATTAATTTTTCACATGTATGGGCAAATCAAGGTAAATTTTCAAAAGTAAAATTACTGAATGCAATTAAAAGATTCTTATTTAGTCTTTTGAAATTAAAAGATTCTTATTTAGTCTGTTGGAGAAAATGTTTATTTAATAACAGTTCAAATATTACTATTTGAGCAAGCTAAGGACTTATCGTAATTTTAAAACATCTTACTGGCTTGAGAATACTTATTGTAGAGTAACAATTCAAGAACAAGAAAGGAAGTAGGTATATATTGCCAAAATATAAAGTTGCCATAAACTTCATATTGAAGAAGGAAGATACAGAAAATACCTCTGAAAGAAAGATTATGCCAGTTGTGTCATACTGAAGTTAAAGACGAAATGCATTTTGTGATGTCATGCTCTAAGCTAGAAAGTAGAAGAAAATGTTTTTGATAAAAATATAAATATTTATCTGGCATTTTGCTGCATGGATAATCTAGATAGATTTAGGTATGAAAACCGAGACTCCAATTTTCTAATTCATATTGTGTGTTTTGTTTCCAAAGGCAATCTTTTTGATGTTTATTTTACTACACTGCAAATGGTGTTAGTGCCCTGTGGCGGCGGTAGAACGTCTCCCCGTACATCACAATATTGCAGATTATATTTTATTTCCTTTTGGATTATTGGGGCCATTGTAGTATATTTGAAAATGTAGTTCTACACATGTATACGCTAGAGGGCGTAAACAGTGCTGCACCCTTTATTACTGCTTATCAAGTGTCTCAATAAAAGCTGAGACTCCCATTTTCTAATCCGTAGGGTGTTCTTTGTTACCAAAGGCAATCCCTTTTGACGTTTATTATGACTTAAATGTACTTTGTATATTATTTATAAATGAGCTTTATAATGAAAGAAATGTGTTAGTTAATAATAGGTTAACAATAATTAGTGTTGTTGAGTATGTTAAGTATATTTACGGTATATGCATACAGGTGGACATAATCTACTTTTCTGCATTTGCATGTGGTTGTTGATTACACCTACCAAGTTTGGCAGTTGAAAGTTGTATAGTTCAGGAGATATGCTCCGAGACAAGGGATTGCATATATGTGAGGAATGACAAACTAACGGAAGAACGGAACAGCATAGACCAGCTACTAGTATGATAATAAGAGGCTGATCATTGTTTTAATGAAAGATAGTCAACTCTTCATGACGGCAGGTCTATTAGGTAGAGTCTCCAGTACACATACAGACTAAGTAATATCAACAAAAGCACCGCAATCATAATACCACGCCACAGCAAGTATTTGTTTATGTATTAAAGTTATCGTTGCGAAAATGTCTGGAAAGAAAATGACGGAGGGGCAGATAACAATCCTAAAGCAGATCTTGATAATATCAATGGACAGATAATAATCCTAAACCAGATCTTGATAATATCAATGCATATAGCAAGTTTAGTTAAAAGGCCTTGTTATTTACTCAAATTATCGTCCGAAAACGAATATATGGGCGTGTTTCGGGCAGATAACTCCGTAAAAATTTGACGATATTTGCTCATTAGCAATTCTAAAAGAGATCTTCTTAATGTCAATGCGAATAGCAAGTTTGGTTAAACTCTCCTGTTATTTACTCAAGTTATCGTCCGGAAACGAAAATATGGGCGTGTCTCGGGCAGGTAACTCCGTAAAAATTTGACGAAATTTGCCTATTAGCAATTCCAAACAAGACCTTCTTAATGTCAATATATATATATATAGCAAGTGTGGTTAATATTCCTTGTTATTTACTCAAGTTATCTTCCGGAAACGAAAATATGTACGTATCTCGGGCAGATAACTCCGTAAAAAATCGACGAAATTTGCCCATTAGCAATACCAAACCAGATGTCCTCAATGTCAATGCATATAGCAAGTTTGGTTAAAATCCCCTTATTATTTACTCCAGTTATCGTCCGGAAACGAAATTATGGGCGTGTCTCGGGCAGATAACTCCGTAAAAATTCAACGAATTTTGCCCATTAGCAATCCCAAACCAGATATCTACAATATCAATGCACATACCAAGTTTGGTGAAAATCCATTGATGTTAACTCAAGTTATCATACAGAAACGAAAAAACGGACGACGGACGCACGAACGTATGATTGACGGACGGACGGACGGACAGATAGACAAACGGACGTCCAACGTGAAACCATAATACCCCGCCACTACTGTGTGGCGGGGTATAAAAATTAAAAAATGAGAAAGGAGACTAGATTAGCTAACATATCATACTGATAATTTTAATGAAAATACGTATATGGCTTTGTTTCCATATTATTCATTATTATTCATTTGAATGCCTAGTGGGTAGGCTAGGAACAGGCTAACACAATATGCTTCGGCCAGTTATTGATCGGGTGTTGTGGGGTGCGGGGTAGTAAAAATGGACAAATACAAGACAATATGACAGACAGAAGTGCCATCAAACTATTACTTCCAATGTGTTTTACTTGTTAACTAAATTTAAGATTTAGGGCTGAGGTATGACGGAATCTTTATAACGGCAGAAAAGAAAAACGGGCAGATGTAAACTAGTATACCCCCACCCACACACTTATACACATCTTTTTTTTTTTTTCAAAAGAAGGGGACGGGGAGCATGGAGATTTAATTTTGAAAATTTATCTGTTTTTCATTGTTAGTAGTCAGTGCATTATGTCAGTGTCAGTAACTACACTTCCAAAATCATATATAGCAGATAGTGAGAAAAGCTCAAATACCCCGTCACAGGTATCAGAGGCATGTTGAACCAATTCTGTAGACGCAAAATTCCCTTATTATTGCAGGGGAGACATCGGAATAACATGTAAAAAATATTGTGGAAAAGAGGAGAAATTGCTCCTAAGGAGCAATTTCTCCTCTTTTCCACAATATTTTCAATATATCTCTAACTTCAAGAGTCCGATTACATATATATTTGTTAAATGTGGTTAATCAAATTAGTTTTTTCCTCAATTCTGCAAATCTGATATGTCGAAGTACAGATATCTCGAAGTATTTCAGAGAGTCCCTTGGAATTCAAGATAACGAGGGTCAACTGTATTTGTTTTTCTCACGTGAGTTTAATATTTTAATTCTTTGTTATATTTTGAAAGATATTTATGGTTACCCAGAATGCACAATTTGTGATGTTATAGTTGCACAATTTTTTTTTCATGAAAAATTTAAAAGTAAATAGATAAATGAAATATATAATTGTCAAGTGATAAAGTAATCCTATTGCTCATATTTTGGAAAAACGAAGTAAAAAAAATATGTCCATATTTTAACCATAAATTTAGGTTTTAATTAAAATTAAAAAAAACAAAACTAAAAATATATTTTCAAACATTTTCCTTTATTTTTAGCTCTACTTAGAGCTTATCCCACAGGGGGTGGACTTCGGGCATCCGTACGTCCATCTGTAAACAATTTCTCGTTATCGCATCTCCTCAGAGACCACTGGCATATTTTTTTCAAAACTTGTTTGGGATGTTCCCCTAGTGGTCTAGTTATGCGCAACAAAATTTTGTTCAGGTTCTATGACAAATATGGCTGCTGTCAAACAGCTTGTATTTTTCCTGTTATTGCATCTCTGTCATACGTTCATCGAAACTTTGCATATGGATTGCTCTCAACGGTTTCAGCATCTTGGCTTTCTCTTACACAACATACTTCACCAAAGTGTATACAAAATTTGAAGACTCCGGCTTTAATAGCAGGTGAGAGATCTATGATTGACTTTTATGAGAAAGAAAGAAAACTGGACAAATAAAGAGAATGGTAGGCATGAGGATGCTGATTCTCCCTTATACAATGCAAAAAGTCATACCCAATGTTTCTACCAAATTTCAATATCTTAGGTGCAGTAGTCCTTGATACATCTGTGACGGAAATTTTTATTGGAGGAAACGAAAATGGAAAAATATAGAGGATATTCAAATGTTTGGAGTGAATATGACTTTTATTTCATCGAGTGAAGTGAAAACATGTATATTTCATGAGTGCCGAAGGCACGAATGAAATATACATTTTTTCACTTCAAGAGATGAAATAAAAGTCATATTCACGACAGACATTTGAATTTTCTTTTTATTATATAGATTCTACATCACTTTCGATAGAAGAGATGCAAATCTTGCATTTGCAAGGGAAAGTCTGACACGCAGTTTTGTCCCTTGGAGCCATGACGTTTTGTTTTGTTTGGTGACGTTAGATATGACGTCAGAAACGCGCATTGGCGTGTAAAAATAAAATAAAAAGAAAATTTACTCTTTTTCAGTGAAAACCATAAAAACTTTCATCTCGTGTAATGAAAACATAAATATAAATAAGAAAAAAGTAGATCCAGATCTTCTATTTTTCACTGCTCAGAGGAGTGAAAATATAAGTTTTATATTTTCACTAGTGAAAATATAAAACTTATATTTCACTAGTGAAAATATGCATTTTATTTCATTAATAATTCTCTATATTTCATTACTTTGTATATAATAAAATGGGTATATGATAAGCATGAGGGTCCTGAATCTTCTTTATGATACAAGTAGTCGTATTCATAGCTCTTGCAGATTTTGGCTATCACAGAAGCTGTGACGAAACATTTTATTGAAGAAAAAGAAAAATGGACAAATAAAATGAATGATAAGCATGAGGATGCTGATTCTCTCTTACACAATACAACAAGTCATACCAAATGTTTGTACTAACTTTTAAAATGATAGGTGCAGTAGTTCCTGAGAAATCTTTCACGAAAAAAACAATTTACACACAAACACACACGCACGCACACACATATACACACAAAAACATTCTTATGGAAAAAACAAAAAACTATATACCCCTTATACTTCGTATTCCGGGATATAATTAGGAACAACACCTTGGTGACCTGGGTGATCTTTCACAGCAAGACCATTAGGCTAGCTAGGCCAGAGTCACCGCACAATTAAATGTGCCTTCTGATGTTAAATTATTATCCAGTTCTTAGTCCGTTGAACGTCTTCCGGTTTGTTTTTGAGCAAGTACCTTATGCAAGCAGTGAAAGAGCTAACAAGTAATACTGCTTGGGTACAAGACTAACGAAAAATTTCTTGGCTCAACTGCCTGAAGATACCTTTCATATGATGGAGCTCAGACTTTTGATATTTTTATTCTGGCTGTAGTTTTAATTTCTGTCTGTTGGTTGGTCTAGCTTTGCTTTGGGTACTTTTTAAATACATGTACAAAATTAATGACACTGATTAAGAGATTTAGGACAGGCCTCCGCGGCCTAGTGGTTAAAAGCCCTGACACTTAAACATTAGAGCTCTCACTGCTGCGGGTTCCAGCCCTTGGGTCACTCATGGAACATTGCAACAGAAGGTCAGGTGGTTTTCTCTGGGTACTCCGGTTTTTGAAATCGGGCCACTGCTCTAGGAGGAGGTGGCGTTTAAAAGATGTTTCTATTTCTAGCTCTGGCTGCCATCTTCTCCAGCGAATTGAAACCATTTCAGCAAATTTGATATAGGAGCATAAGAGGAACACTTCTGTGAAATATTTTTAAATTAGGCTATCGGCCTCGGAGGAGATGTCGTTTAAAGAGTTTTTTCTTCTACTTTTAGCCCTGGTGGCCATTTTGTTCAGCCGAGTAGACTCATTTAAGCAATTTTAGTATAGGAGTAGAAGAGAAACAATTCTTGAAAATTATATTGAAAAAAGGCACTGGCCTTTACTTATTTTTATCCTTGCAGCAGCTTTCTTTTTCCACGTTGACATAAGATGACCGCTGTTGTAAAGTGAAAGTTGATTGGTCAGTATGATACTATCGACCAATCAGTTTTCACTTTACAACAGTGAATATGCAGAGAAAATGTGTTGTAAACATAGAAGAAGAAAGCTGCTGTAGTGATAAAAAAATAATAATAACGAGCTGTACGACATGTAATTTCCTCTGCCACAATTTTTTCTCGCTGGTCAGTTATATATCTAATAGTGTTTTATCCACAGAGTCCATCAATTTCTTTAAAACGTCACTGGAAATATTTCGAGATAGGGTGAAAAAAAAAATGTTGCGGAATCTCGTTTGACTTGTCAAAATTAACGTATGTTTATGTAAACAATTGGCCATTTAAAAGAAACGGACGAAGGAATGCCATTATTGTTATTTTAATTGATGAATGACTTATGAATTATTAGAGAGGAGACAAAATTAAATGTAACTGTATACTTTCTAGTGCAGTTTTATCAGTAAAAGGATAATACTGGCAATTGTTTAGCTCTAGTCCTTTTAGTAAATTTATAGCGTCTATCAAGCCTATTTGACATTTTGGCCATTTTAGACATTAAAAACCCAATAGTTCTGGCCGCCTTTGCTTGTTTCTTTTGCCAGAAACTGACAACTGCCCTTCTTGAATCAGCAGAAGGGATAGAATGACCGAAGAACATATTTGATGACCAATCTCTACGAAAGAATGTTGCCGAACCCAGCGGGGATCGAGCCCGCTACCTCCTGATCACCCATCGGACGCGCATCCGACAGCCGTCAAGCAGTCGTGATTATTGGTTTTGAACAAAGCTTTAGTTATGAAGTTATCTATATAAACGTGTATCCCGTTTCTTAACCCTTGTAATGCTGAATAAATTAAGATGTCACATTCACTTCTAATCACCAGCCAATCAGTAGGGCTGGCTAATCAGAGCTGAAAAGATAATCGATTATCAGTCCTGCCATTGTGACTGATAATCGATTAGTAATCGCTGAAGATTTGATCTTAATTTTACCTATGGCCCATTTCATATGTTATATTGAGCAAACAGTGTAGACCCAGATGAGACGCCGCAAACGCGGCGTCTCATCTGGGTCTACACTGTTTGCCAATAACACAGCTTTTTTAGATACAACAGTGGGTAGTATATTGGACTTGTTCAAAGTTTAGATAAAAGTATGATAAGGAGTTGAGGTGTCTGAATACTAAGGGTAAATACGGTAAAGTAAGAAACGCAGAAATCAAATGATCGGTTATAAGCAAATCTGTATTGATAGTCATTTTTGTGGAATTTATCGATGAATTAATCGATTATCCGATTAATCGTGCCAGTCCTACCAATCAGACTGCTTGATCCAGGTTGCTGATACAAATTTACATTTTGAATGACAAACAGTGTATATCCAGATCGGCTTTTTGCAGAAGCCGACTGATCCGTATCTACACTGTTTGCAAAAGCGGTGAAAATTCAGCAGGACTAGGATTAATGACAACATGTTGTAGTACTCGTTATCAGTGGCTGGGCAACGCACTGAGTATCATAATATATATGTTTTGTTGAAAAATACGCAATCAATATATCTTATTAGAAAGACTAGATATGTGTTCAAATGCCCCGCCCTTTGCCCATACGGCAACATCTAAATGCATAAATTTCAACAAGTATTTTCTAATAGCTCAATCTGATCTGTTATACATTTTGACCCCTTCAACCACCCAGAGAATGACCCAACTCTAGCACAGAGTTAAAGGTTTAGGTCCAGGTAAGTAGCATACCAAATTTTAACTTCCTGGGCAAAAATTTACCCAAGTTATAACATCCAAAAGAAACAATGGACGTAAATATTTATGTAAATTTAAATGTGAGCTTAAACCATTTGTTAGACTCTGGTCACGAGCGTGACATATGCATCTAACATCATGGTGCAACGCTATCTACCCCACTGCTGTCTTCAGCAGGAAGTGGCATGGAAAGATGTACGGAGTATCAACAAGCTACACGCAACTATCTGTAACTATCTGCCAATCCTCCTAAATTATTGTATCACTGTATGTCACTAGCTGGTTAGGATGCCAGACAGCCGGCTTAATAAGTGCAAGCCAGGACTCCTCAGAAATTTTATATACATAGATACGCCCATCCACAATCAAATGGCATACCCCATTTTATACTAGACAAGAGCACATGGAATCTTGTAGCGGTAGCCATTAGAATAGACTCGCCGAGACGCTCCGAATGAGAACCAAACAGTATGTTTTCATGGAAAAAATGCAAAATGCAAAAAAAAAAAAAAAAAAAAAAAAAAAAAAAAAAAGAAATTAAGACCTTTTTAGCTGAGCATCACGAAAACATACCTATATAATTTTGACCCCCTTAAACCCCACTTTTATATAGAAAAACTGGGGTTTACAGGGGTATACAT
Organism: Anodontia alba; assembly: GCA_964016985.1. Lineage (NCBI taxonomy): Eukaryota > Metazoa > Mollusca > Bivalvia > Lucinida > Lucinidae > Anodontia > Anodontia alba. The sequence goes on from OZ024836.1 coordinate 6,448,297, forward strand.
TATTTTTCTTATTTCTGCTCAGAAACATAGATTGTGGGTACTCGTTAGAACCGCCTCGTCGAGGCGGTTCTAACGAGTACCCACAATATATGTTTTGAGCAGAAATATGAAAAATATCAGAGTTTTTTTATCTGAAAATTTTAAGTTTTTTGGAGGTGAAATTTTCTATATATTTGAATAGGCATGTTTTTGTAATGGGTTTTACGGCATAGTCAACCCATTAATGTTTTGTCCAGCCGGGTCAGTTTACCAATCATTACTTTATTTCTGACCAGGCTTAATCTTCTAAGCGCTTAAGCATTCTGTCGCCAGAAACTGACAATTGCCCTTATTGAATCAGCGGAAGAGAGAATGACCGTAGAAAACATTTCATGATAAATCTCCAAGAAAGAATGTAGCCGGACCCGGAGGGGATCGAACCCATGACCTCCTGATCACCCGTCAAACTCACATCCAACTGAGCAACAGAGGTCGGGTCGGCTGACAACATCGATACTCTCTGATCAAGAGCTTTGCAATAGCATTTCATACTCGCAGGGCAAAATTAGCTAACGACAAGTTCCTTAGAGGAGACAATTTGCATGCAATGTCAATGACTATTTTCCAGAAAACAATAAGAAAAATATTTCATAATGACATCTGCTGAATTTTTTCCCCAGCATACTAAGCGTTAAGCACGGTCTTTCAAAGGTATATATCAATTAATACCTTGTCGAGAATAATATCTGGAATTTCTGGTAAGCCGGGTTGTTTCACAACAGCTTCCGGAGGCAGCTGAAACTCTAGAAGGAACTCTTTGTCGTATTGTTTCTGTCTCTCGGGGTTGACTGGACTCCACCGATCTACGACAGAATGTAGTGAAAACATATTTACTGGGATCTTCCTTATGCAAAATAGATTTTCATATTTCTAGATAAGATGTTCCCTTCTTACCTGGAGCTATGTTAACCAAATTCATGTGTTTGTGTCTCCATAGCAAACCTTTTATCAAATCTAACCTTCAAAGTATTTTTATCAATAGCTTACCGTCTGAGTATTTTTTATCAAAAGCTAACCTTGGCGTACTTATATCAATAGCTAACCTTCAGAGTATGTTTAATAATAGCCAACCTTCGGGGAATTTTTATTGATAGCTTCTCATTTGTTTTCTTGGAGAAAAAAATGCCGTTCTTTTTTGGCTTAGTGCCTCATCTATAAATTTAATTTTAGCTTATATTTACCTCCGGGTTTCCGTGAAGCCATCTTTTGTGCCAGGGACTGACGAGCTTCGAATGTTGTATCTTGTGTTTTTGATGGATGTTGGTCAATAGACTTTTTTGGTTGTTATCAGTAGGTCTTGGTTTCCATTTATTCTGCATAACATAACAATGTACAGTCGACTCTCGTTATCTCGAATTCCAAGGGACTCTCTGAAACACTTCGAGATATCCGTACCTCGACATATCAGGGTTGAGAGAGTGAGGAAAACAATAAATTGAACAACCACATTTAACAAACGGATATGTAATTTGACTCCTGAAGTTAGAAATATATAAATAAAATACTGTGGAAAAGAGGAGAAATTGCTCCTCTTTTCCACATTATTTTGTTACCTGTTGTCATAGTTTCATGTTAAAACAGGGACCAGATTTTCACTTCGAGATAAGCGGTAATTCGAAATAAGCGAGTTCGAGATAACGAGGCTCGACTAAGAGAAATTTATTCATGAGGCAAATCATGTCACTTATTGTCCTTGTTATCAGTGCATTTCTTAGCACTGTCTTGTGGTAATAAAACATGCATATGGACATCTAAATACTTTTTAGAAATACCTGTCTGAAGAACTTCTAATGAGTACCCGAAAGAGATTTCGTGGAGAAACAAGAAAACTTTTCTGAATATTCCTCTTATCTCGAGTCATAGTATATATGTCATAGTCCCAAAAGGAATTTTGCCAGATCCGGAATCTGGCTAGGCCAAATAGGAATTTAGCCAGATCCGGAATCTGGCTAGGCCAAATAGGAATTTAGCCAGATCCGGAATCTGGCTAGGCCAAATAGGAATTCTTATTTGGACCTTCGTCTCATCTTCCAGGAGATTGTTTTTCTCCAAAGTAATTTTACAACTGTACATACTGTACATATCAATAAATAAATTACAGTCGACTCTCGTTTTCTCGAATTCCAAGGGACTCACTGAAACATTTCGTGATATCCGTACCTCGACATATCAGAGTTGAGAGAGCGAGGAAAACAATAAATTGAACAACCACATTTACCAACTGAATATGTAAATTGACTCGTGAAGTTAGAAATATATATATAAAATAATGTGAAAAAGAGGAGAAATTGCTCCTGAGGAGCAATTTCTCCTCTTCTCCACATTATTTTGTTACCTGTTGTCATAGTTTCATGTTAAAACAGGGACCAGATTTTCACTTCGAGATAAGCGGTAATTCGAAATAAGCGAGTTCGAGATAACGAGGTTCGACTGTAGTTATCTGGTATCAAAATGTACTTTTTAATGGTATTCTACTTTATATGTCTCTTTTTTACCTACTCGACTAATGCTAGCGGATAACTTCTATTTGATAGTTGTTTTGCCTGGGGTCGAACCCACGCCATCCGAGCTCTATTCAACGGATGAAAATATTCTTGGTTCAAGGCTATAATAAGAGCTTTGCAGGACAGCATAGGTCGCCTGTATTGGGTTTTGCCATAAAATGAAACAAGAATTCTGCAGGAGTTGATGTCACACCTGCATAAGACAAAGCCATACGAGTATTATACATAGGGAAGTAAGTTACATATTCAAACTTTTGATCATACTTACTCATAATCGAAAAGTATGATGTTTCTGTATGAAACTCTTCCAGGTATAAGGCATAAAATACTGAAGCATAAAATATAGGTCACTTTGACCTACTTTTATTTTGAAGTCAAATTTCGGTCAAACCCACCCAAAATCCGAAAGTATGATGTTTAAACACTGAACACTTTTCAAGATATAGGGTAAAATCACTAAACCGTGAAATATAGGTCACTGTGACCTATGTTTATCTTAAAGTAGAACTTCGGGTGATACTGAAGGATAATCTGAAAGTATAGTGTTTGCACATGAAATACTTTTCAAGATACTAGGCAAAATCACTGGACTGTGAATTATAAATCACTATTTTCTACATTTATTTTAAGGTAAAGCTACGGGTCATACTGACTCATAATCAGAAAGTATGATGTCTACATATGAAATACTCTTCAATAAAAGTAAAAAGGGATTGCCATTGGAAACAAAGAACACACAAAAGCACGAAAATCGGAGACTCGGTTTGACTGAGTCTCTTCATATGTAACACTGTAGTTTGCGAGGCTGCATACGCCCCTTAGCGCCGGCTTAAGCAGTATTCAATTTTCAAAATAGCCAGGATGGACGCAATGATCCCAAAGGAAATGAAATATAAGCTGCAATATGATGATGTACGGGGAGACGTTGTACGGCCGCCACACGGCACAACACCGTTGTAAGGCAAAAATCACTGGACCGTGAAAACTTAAAGCAAACTGGTAAAATCATTGGTCCATGAAATATAGGTCATTGTGATCTACATTTATTTTAAAGTTTGAAATTCTAGTCACACTGAGTCATTACGGGAAAACATGATATCTATACTTGAAATACATATGTACTTCTCAAGATATAAGACAAAGTCACTAGACTGCAAAATATGTCACTGTGATCAACATTTATTTTGAGGTCAAACTTTGGGTCACACTGATCCATTATCGGTAAATATGGTGTTTATATGTGAAAAACTTTTCAAGATAGAAGGAAAATTCAATGGACTGTGAATTATAGGTTACTGTGGCCTACATTTATTTGGAGGTCAAACTTCTGGTCATACTGACATAATCGAAAAAGTATGGTGTTTATACATGAAATACGCGTCAGAGTATAAGACAAAAATAACTGGACCGTGAAAACTTCAAGATGTAAGGCAAAATTATCGGACAATGAAATACAGGTCATGCTGACATCACTTCATGACCTACAAGTCAATGTCACAATGCTGACTGATGTCTGACCAACATCTGCCTGAGCTGTTTTCTTAAAAGAAAGAGTAAACAACCCCCCGACCCACACACAAAAAAAAACAAAGCAGAAAAAAAAAAAAAAAAAAAAAACTTTACAGATGTCCTAGTTTTTGGCCTCATGCCCCACTCTGGGGCCTGGCCCCTGAGATCAAAGGTCATGTTATGGAAGCGGACCCTCTAGGGTACCTATGAGCCAAATATAAATGCTTTCTGATAAGCGGCTGTTGAGATATGAACTTTTGAAAAACTTAAACATAAAATTTTAAAGTAGTGCGACGGGAATTCGAACGCGAACGACCAAAGTAACTACAGTAGCACTCCATGTACTTCATACAGGCTAAAAATAGTAAAAAAAAAATGAACTCCTTGCTTTTTAAAACCTGAAATGGACCCATGGCAAAAATATTATTATGAGGAAGGACCCAGCTAGCATTCTACGTAAATCTACATCGGGCCGTCATCGGCCCGTCAGCTACCCTGACGGGCCGATGACGGCCCGATATAGATTTACGTAGAATGCTGACTGGGGATAGACTGGCAGTTGCCGGTTGAATTAAACATTGGTTGGGTAAGAATGCATTATCTGTTCTATAGAATCAAATGAAATCAAATTTTTCTCTCTGACGCTTAATTTAATAGACTGATGGGTACGACCAAGTCCCTATGTAATAACAGTGGCCTAAGGATGCAGTTCACCCGAATGACCCAACCATGTTTATAACTTTTTACCAGCCTTTTCCATGTAGTAACATAATCAAGTGATATTTCATTTTAAAGCTTCAAAAGCCTTAATCGTTTTTATCTGCCTCTAGTAATTACAAAGTGGTAAGCAAAATATGCCCTGATTCGGTATCAAAGAAAATATCCCATAGAGCCCTATGTTTTCGGGTAGACTGGATTTATTAATGAAATAAACCGTATCGCAACATTTTGAAAAAAAAAGAAGACAAAATGTTTAGAAGAAGAGTTACAGCTAAAATCAACTATGCACAGGAATTTTTGTCTTTCCTTCATTTAAAAAAGATCACACGAATTCTGAAAGGAATCAGTTAGAACGAAACTGTGATACGATTTTTGCGACAATATATCAATCTTTAGATATGCCAAAATTAGTTTTGCCCAGAGATAATAAAGTTGAATCCATTTAAGTTTTCTCAGAGACCTTTATTACCAGTTTGCAGAAATAAGCCAAAATTGTTTGAGACCAATTAATCTTCTTTTTCTCATAACTACAGACAGAAATCTGGACTTAAGAAAGGCCAGCCTACCAAGACCATCCCACATTTAAATGACTACTGGAGAGCAAAACAGAAAAGCACTTTTTATGAGATAATTAAGCAAAAAGTATCAACTTTCAGTGAAAGCCAGGAGCTAAGAACCGCCCTGTTATTATGCAATGATAGACAGCTATTTACACCTTGGGCAAAACCCATAGCTGTTCATTCCAGCCACATGGTCCATAAAAAGTTATGGCCATTCTGCAGTAATTATGGACGTATAGCAGCTGATACAAGAAAGTAGAAGTATTTATTACCGTAGATAATTTTATATCCATTGCTTTTGTAACAGCGTTGTCAGCAAGAAAAACAAAGCATCTGCCGTTAAAAATGATTTTTTTTTTCTAACAAGAATTTATTTTTAAAGGTAGAAATCTGTTTATTTTTTGAGATAATATATCAAACTCTAGATAAGCCAAAGTTCATTTAGTTTTGCCCAAACATCTTTCCCTTTGGTATCTTGGACGCAAGGTGTAAGGTAAATGTATCGATTCCTGATCATTGCCTTCCTTCCTATTTGAAAAAAAAAAGAATATATAAATAAATAAAATAAAATTATTATTTTAACCCATCCTGTATTCTTAAGTGTTTTAAGGGAACCCATATTCAAATCTAACCGCAGCAGCAAACTCTTAATGGTCGGTGAAAAATTAGATTTACATCTTTACATGAATTAACCTGTGGTCACCTGTAGTCAAGGTCAGCTGATGTGTATTTTTTTATTTTAGAAGAAATGACTGGAGTTTCTACTGGTTTATATATATATATATATATATATATATATATATATATATATATATATATATATATATATATATATATATATATATATATATATATATATATATATATATATGAAAGCTGTGAACACTCTGGTGTACGCATCCGTCTGTCCTTCCGAATCCATGTCTGACCCGAATTGCTTTCTTGTTCTGTTTACCTGCTACATGTTTTTACCCTGTTTGCCTGTTCTTTTTAATGATATGTGTTTCCGTGTATGGTGTGATAAAAATGAAACTCCTTTTACAACAATGTTTATTAACACGTATTTTATTGATAAAACTTCCTGTTTCACTTTCGTTTTGTCAACATGTCAAATGTGTATTGATCGCTGTGTGTATGTACAATATTGAGTGAGGCTGTCTAGTTAGACGATCCGTAAGAAGTTTAACTGTTAAAGTCGACGAGTCTATTTTATTATCAAAATGTTGTTTGTTCTCGATATCTCCCAATTCTCATAGCAAGGGTCATTTAGAAAAGTATTCAGTTTCGCTAGGTTTTCAATGCTTAGACGATTCATCAATCCTGAAATGTCTCTCCTTTTCTGAGAACCCAGCACTTGAGCCTCAGACCTTGAATGAATAGACTGAATATACCATCTGTATATCATTGAACGTCCATATGTATGAAAAAAAAACAAAAAAACAACAACATCGAAAACAATCAATTTTACAATGATAGTTCCCGGTTTCTCTAAGTATGAGTATGGACATGGTCTTGAAATATAAATTAGGTTACCTCGTTCTGACGAATTTTTCCAATTCAAACAATTTATTTTTCCTTCAACCCTACTATCTTTCAATAGTAGAGTGCTAACTCTCTCCAGGGATAGAGACCACGACTTTGAAAATCTCGTCTGTACGGGAGAAATTTGATATTATTTACTTTTATCACAAACGCACATTATTCGACATTCTCGTTTTGCTATGAGCGATCCGATTGGCTGTAATTTTCCTGTGTTATGGACTGGCAATTTGTATTTGAAAATTTTGGCCAATTAGAACGCTCGGAACAAAATAAGAAAACGAAAGTACATGAAAGGGGAATTCCATGCTAAATTCCTGTTAGTCATAACGCATGGAAAACATTTACAAAGCAAGGAACAAGACAAGTAAAAGTTTAAGTTTTATTGTTGAGTCACTGATCTCCACAACACAAAAAGCTGTCCGAAAAATACACATTGAATGCCTGCATGCACTTTACATCACCAAAACCGAGTGACACTTTCATCTTCAACAATGCCTATAATTCTCTATGAATGTCAATCACAGCTGAAACAGGCAGGGCCTTGTCTCTTATCCAACCCTTGTAAATACATGTATCTAGCATGTCGAATAATGTGCGTTTGTGAGAAAAATAATGTCAAATTCCACCCCCTCCCCCACCCACGCCCCCGTAAAGACGAGTCTTTCAAAGTCGTAGCCAATATACTTAGATAGAGTAAGCACTCTGTTATTGCACGATAGTCGGGTTGAGGGAAAAATAAATTGTTTGAATTTGGAAAAATCCGTCAGAACGAGGTGACCCAATTTACATTTCAAGACCACTTCCATATTTATACTTAGAGAATCGGGAACTATCATTGTTAAATTATTTTTTTTTATGTTTTCATACATTTTGACATTCAATGATATACAGATGGTGTATTCAATCGATTTATTCAAGGTCTGAGGCTCAAGTGCCAGTGTTCTGGGACAACCCTACGAAAATTTGGGTGTGTAATAGTGCCGTATTGTAGTTTTACCTCTCTACAGCAGCATGTCGTACGGCAAGGTCACGTGAACCTGCGCTGCGTACGTCGATTTTTGACATGTGAAGCGTAGAGTGCAGACATGTTTTACGGTCTGTCTCTTTTTTTGGGGGCTTTATTATCGGGTATCTTTTTGTTTCTGAAAGCATAAATTAACAGAAAATGAAATAAATAAGCAAACAAGAACAGCTTTTGTAAAAGTCTTTCTTGATTTTGTTTATTTATTCACATAAACGTAAATTTAAACAAATAAGCAAACAAGAACAGCTTTTGTAAAGTCTACATTGATTAAGTATACGCCGAACGCGGGAGTGCAAGGGGAAACAGGCTGGAAACCAGTATTAGTTTAGCAGTGGAAAGTGGTACTTTAAGGCAGCCCGTTATGTACGAATACCACTTGATGAAAGAGTATGTTTCCACTGCAAATCAACTGTTGAAGATGGGCAACACGTACTTGTAGCATGCCCTCTATATAATGAAATGCGTATGGAATTTTAAAAAAAGTTAAAAGATAACGGTATTATTATACAGCATAGATCCCCAATGGAACAATTTTGCAATATTCTAAATATTCTAAATATACATGTAAGCACCACAGATGAAACATAAATGCGATTGTCTGCCAAATAATGTTATGACATCTTGATGAAAGGGAGGAATACATTCTATAAATGATGAGGACATAAGTAGCCAAAATCTGCATAATATTTTCTTTCTGCTTCTGTAAATAAATGTAAATATGTATTTCTTAATGACACCAATTTTATTTGTATATGTAAAGGTGAGACTTTAATGAATAAATAAATATAAAATTTAGCGAAAACAGGCCAAGTGCTTTCAGAGGTGAAATTATTTAAAGAGTCCATGATTGATTTTATACATGTATAAAGTCCAAGGGTGGGGGACGGGTGCAGATAGCCCCTGGGTGATAATACTTTGATTGTGAATGAAAGGTTTTGTTATTTTAATAATACATTGTTTTTCAACCATTACGCTTAAAAATATTTAGAGAAAATGATTTTTAGCATTTCCCAAATTACAAATATATGAAGAAGCAAATGACCTTGCCGTTAAACGATCAAAGGCCAACCCAGGATCACCATTTGAACAAACTTTGTAGATCTTGAGTCCTGGATGCTATATACCAGTTTTCATCCCCAAAGCTTTCTTAATGGTTCTATAGAGGATTTTTAAGCGTTTATTTACCATATATAGTCATGGCGGACAACTTGTTCAGTGATGAGGAACCATTTGAACAAACTCTCAGTATCCCACTGACACGTCTTCCCCGATGTGAAATCTAATGAAAATTTGTCAAGTGGTTTCAGACGACAAATCGTTAAAAGATTGCACACTTTTAAACATGTTCATAGCCTAGAGGTAAGGGCAGACAACCCCTGGAGAACATTTATTTTATGGTAACTAAAAAACTTTCTACTCTGATCATACTCTGATCATACATCTTAAGTTTCAGCCATAGGTCTTTAAATAGAGTTTGAGAAAATGATTTTTCAACATATTCCCCAAAACAATTTATAGGGACACAAATTTGACCGTGCCGTAAAAAGGTCAAAGGTCATCCTAGGAACATCATTTGAATAAACTTGGTAGATCTTATGTCCCCAATCGTATATACCAAGATTCAGCCTCAAAGCTGTTTTGGTTTTGGAGAAGATGATTTTAGAGTGTTTTACCATATATGGGCTTGACGGCCATCTTGCTCAAAGATGTGGAACTACAGTCAAACCTCGTTATCTCGAACTCGTTTATTTCGAATTACCGCTTATCTCGAAGTGAAAATCTGTCCCTGTTTTAACATGAAACTATGATAACAGGTAACAAAATAATGTGGAAAAGAGGAGAAATTGCTCTCTTTTCCACATTATTTCATATATACATTTCTAACTTCAGGAGTCAAATTACATATTCATTTGTTAAATGTGGTTGTTCAATTTATTGTTTTCCTCACTCTCTCAACTCTGATATTTCGAGGTACGGATATCTCGAAGTGTTTCAGTGAGTCCCTTGGAATTCGAGATAACGAGAGTCGACTGTATTTCAACAAATTATCAATATCTCTTCCACAGAAGGTCCTATGTGAAATCAGGTGAAAATTGGTCGAACGGTTTTACAGAAGTAGACGTTTAAAGAATACACAATTGTATACATATATACAGCCCAGGAGGCATTGGCAGATTTCACCTGGTGGACAAAATTTTGATTGTAACTAAAAAATTTTACTGCTTTAATCATATATTGTAAGTTTCAGCCATCGGTCTTCCTTCACGCGGACTGAACTATTGTCTTGTGTATACCACGGCATAAATAAGGGCGAGGGTTATGGCCACGTAAATTCGATTTAAGTCCCGAAGTAATATTTTTACTGACGGTTCCAAGGCGGTGCTTCTGCTATGGTTTTCTATATCTGTCATTGTATGTCTTTGCATGTTTGTCATGGTGCAATTTTTATTTTGGATAGCCGGTTGGCCATTATGTTGGGAAGAAACTGTCATTTTGGCTTTCTGGTTTTAGTTTTTTGATTGTGGTGCCTTTATTTTAAGTGCGTCCTTCTTTCCCTTTGGTGTCTTGGAACGGAAGGTGTTAGGTAATTGTATTGATTCCTGATCATTGCCGTCCTTTCTATTTCCTACATTTTGAGAAATGATTTTTCAACATTTTCCTCATACAAATTAATAAGGACGCAAATTTGACCTTGCCTCAAAAACAAAAGTCAACCTACGATCATCCTTTGAGCAAACGGTAGATATTGAATCCCCAATGCTATTTACTAAGACTTCACTGGTTATGGAGAAAATGCAATTTAACCATTTTCCCATTAAAAGTATATGGGAGCTGTCTGTTGCCTTGGCAACCAAAACCAAGAAGTTGATTTGCAAAGTTTTAGCTAATTTTAATTGCCCTTACCAAAGAAAGATTTTTACGATATAAGAGTCATACTGCTACGTGGTTTTGGAGATGTCGATAAAAAAATTCCCTACTTTAAAATTTAATGTTGCCATGGCAACCAAATAAAATGGCCAGTGGTCATAAAACACAAAACTGGGTAGACAATCATCAAATAGCCATAACTGCCAAATTTGGTTTACATCACGTTTTGGTTATGGAGAACACGCAATTTAACCATTTTCCCTTTATAGGTCTTTGAGACCTTTCTGTTGCCATGACAACCAAACAACGAGGCAGATTGACAAAATTGTAGCCCTTTTGAACTGCCCTTACCCAAGTAAATTTTCTACCAAATGAGGGTTATACTGCCTCCATGGTTTTGGAGAAGTTGACTATTAAAAAAACCTACTTTTAAATTTATTATTGTCATGGCAACCAAATAAATGTCCACCGGCCATAAAACAAATAAACTGGCAAGACAATTATCAAATGATCATAACTGCCAAATATGGTTCACTTTACTTCACTGATCATGGAAAATATGCAATTTTACCTTTTACTATTAAAAGTTTATGGAAGCTTTCTGTTGCCATGGCAACCGAACCAAGAGGCAATATGCAAAATTTTAGCCATTTTGAATTGCCCTTACCCAAGTAATATTTCTACCAAATAAAGGTCATTCTGCTTCGGTGGTTTTGGAGGAGTTGTCGTTTTAAAAAATCCTATTTTAAATTTTTTTTTATGTTGCCATGGCTAACATAACTTCACTAGCTGTAGAGAAAATGCATTTTAACCAATTTTCTATTATTGTTACGCAATATGCGGCCAAAATGCACCGAGTCTGACTACCAATTTGGTTAAGCTCCGGGTTGAGCGATGCCTAGCTGTATCACTACACAGAAGACTGAAACAAAGTTTGCATTTTTACAACTTTTTACATATAATACTTACACCATACATAACACAATACAGATTACGCATGTAATACACAATTCCAAGCAAGTCTCTTCACGTTTGGCACAGTGGTGGATTTATACAGATACATTACTTGATAAACCTGGCTTGGTTGATCAATACACTCAGTATAACCCCAACCAAACTGAGGAGAACTCTGTGCCAGTGTGTAGAGATTGCCTTCTTCTCTATACAATGTCACAATTACCTGGCTTTACAACGTGTTTCGTATTTCTGTACTCTACCTTAGTATTTGTTTTACTTTGAACTCTTATTTCAATACCCATGTACTTATTTTATTACAACCTTTATGTTGTTTGAAATATATTATACTGGTCAGCACAACCTAGTACTGTACATGATTTGGCTTCTTGCTGTTCACGGCAGTGTTTCATACTCCAGAGATAATTTTTATACCCCGCCACACGATAGTGGCGAGGTTTTATCGTTTCACATTGGCTTTCCGTATGTCCGTCCGTCTGTCGTACATCCATCCGTCCGTATTTTCGTTTCCGGGCGATGACTATAGTAAATGTCAGTGGATTTCCACTAAACTCGGAATGCGCATTGATATTGTGGAGATCTGGTTAGAGATTGTTAATGGATAAGTTTCGTCAATTTTTGACAGTTATCTGCCCGCGACAGGTCTGTATTTTCATTTCCGGATGATAACTTTAATAAATGTCAATGGGTTCCACCAAACTTGGTGTGTGCATTGATATTTTGGAGATCTAGTTTGTGATTGCTGATGACAAATTTCGTCAATTTTCGACAGTTATCCGCCCGCAACACGTCCATATTTTCATTTCTGGACGATAAATTTAGTAAAAATCAATACATTTTCTCAACACTTAGCATGTGCATTGATTTTGTGGTTATCTGCTTTGAAATTGCTTATGGGCGAATTTCGTGTATTTTTACAGAGTTATCTGCCCGCTTAACATATGTATTATACTTTCAGGACAATAACTTGTGTAAATCTCAATGGATTTTCACCAAATTTGATATATGCATTGATATTGTGGAGATCTGCTTTGGGACTGCTCATTGGCGAATTTTGTCAATTGTTTTGACAGAATGATCTGCCCTCGACATGACAATAGCGGGGTATTATCGTTTCGCGCTTTATTCTACCATAGTCTGGTTTGTCGGCCTCTGCTCGACCTCTTGTTCTCTGTCTAGATACTAAACATAGTACTGAACATCGAAATATTCCTGGAAGAACACAACGAATTATCCACTGAGAACGCTCAAAGCGCTGTTTCGTTGTCTGATTGTCCTTCATTTTGACATTGTCGATGGGTGTATATATAGTAATGCTATAACCTTGAAACGCAACACTTCCACGCTTTATGCGTTTTTCACGCTTTATGCGTTTAGCAACCAGTTTAGCCTTATTAACTTTTATATCACGCTGCTGTTTACCCTCTAGTGCCCACACATAGAAAGTATTGTCCAGAAACTTTATATTAACCACAGTGATTTATTTTTGGAAGTATATTACAAAACTACACCTGAAATTTTTGGGAGGCCAAAGATCACGGTGATACGTCTCTATCACATGTGTTTCATAGGGCATTAAGTGTTGCCAAGCAAGGGTGAAAAACTCCAGAATAAAAAAAGACTTTTAGAATTTATTTGTGCCTTCAATATTTGCATTTATTAAAAATATTCTCTTGGAAAATAGATATCAAGTTTTTCTCTAAAAATGTGATTGGCAGGGCAATTTTTCATTTTGAGCAAAAATTTTGCCCAGTGTGTCATATATGATACATCCAACTTTTTCACTTTGATGGCTGAAAAATTATATTTTAAGTTAAACCATAGAATAATCAATTGTATTTCTTATGACCTCACATCTTGACATACTTTATAGCATTAAATATCAACGATATATTGAAATATCCTGGCTGTGGTACCAAATATATTCATATATCATTTATGATACGCGGGGCACTAGAGGGTTAATAAACAAGTGGTAGTACCACCTATATAAAACAGATCAAAATGGTCAGCTTGCGCCGCGGTCTGATCTGAGTCGTAACAATTATGTGTATGGGACCTTTCAGTTGTCAGAGCAACTAAACAGAAAGGCAGGTCATCATAATTTTAGCAATTTGAAAAATAACCCTATCCAAGCAACATTCCTACCGATTTTGGGACAAATCGCTTCAATGGCTTTGGAGGAGTTGTCGTTTGAAAGTATTAACGAACGGACAGACGGACGGACGGACGACGGACAAAAAGTGTTCACTATAGATCAACCTGAAGATAGCTCAGGTGTGCTAATAACCATTACAAGACCATATTTGCGAGTTTCTCCCTTGAAAAAAATGGTGTTTATGCTATAAACAAACAAGAAAAAAAGTGAAAACCCTGTCCAGCCTACATATACGCACAGTCTAATCAGGTCCTTCCTAGTCTATTGATATACCGCATTTACCGTAAATAATCGGACAACTTCTCTCTTTACCATTTATGTCCTAAAATTTGAAATAATGGCCCAATGGACACAATTTGCTCACCTGGGTAAAACAACCCTTGTGTATCTGCAGATGCCATGCAACAGGGTTCCAGTATTGCTACAACATGTATACAGCCAATGAGCAAATGTAGATAACTCCCGGGGGGATAAACTTTTTTTTTATTATATCTCTAAGGCTTTGCTACTCTAATCATATATAGCAATTTTCAACCATCAGTCTTGGCGCTTTTCGTGCTTTTGTTCGGTTTGCGCTTGTTTGGTTTTGTCTGTTTCCTCTTCCTCTTGGTGTCTGGGAAGGGCTGCGGCTTGTGATTGTGGCACTCCCTGGACTTTCCTCTTACTTATTTTTCATTTTAAGAATGTAACTTTTCAACATTTTGCCAATACAAATGGACAGGGAACAATGAAACTGAGGTCACAGTTTGAACAAATTTGGTAGACCTCGCAATCCCAATGCTATATACCAAGACTTTATCTCGAAGTTTATTGTTGTGAAAAAGAATATTTTCAGTGTGTTAACATGTATGTGCATGGTAAATATCTTAGCCAACAAAGCGTGACCATTTGACAAAATGTCAATAAAGGGATCAAACATGGTTTTTCATGCATTAACATTCGCCAGGTCCCGACGGAGGTGTTAAAAACCATGTTCGATCGCTATTATTGCGTAAAAAGTGAAAACATTTGCTGCATATCGCTTTACTACTTGCACTATTTTGTTTTGCCTTTTCACTGATGTCTTGCGAACGCAGTTTCCACGGACCATGCTCATTCTAGGGCCGGGCAGTGCACATCTCGTGATGGCAGCAATTTTGTAGCCCCGGTACAGGCATATTAAAAGTTGCGCGGCCGCGCATTAACAGCGCGTAAATTGCCTTGTTAATACACGGCTTTTCGCCGGTTAATGCACGGCTGTTAATAACATGCGACACTGCTTTTTATACAATAATCCTTCATTGACAAAATACGCGATATGACATTTGATGAAAACAGGTAATGTGGTTTCAGAGGATAAACTTTTGATTGTAACTAAAACGTTTTGCTACTTTAATCATACATTATTGCATAAAAAATCCTTAAAATATCTCCTAGTTCCCCTGTTATATCTTCTATAATATTGCATCACCTATTGCACTAATATGCCTAGAATAATTCTGATTCAGGCAATAATTACGCGGTCTTTTATTTACAACCTCCGGCGTCAAAACAACAGTTACATTTGTACTTCGATATTATGAACAACAGCTATCAAAGTGCCTCCGATAATTTGCATAACCATAAACAGATACGAACGTCAAAAGTTTGTAAAAATCTATGTATGTTTTCAACAATTTTGAATCTGACACTTCTTACGCAAGCAACAGAATGATGTAAAATTGCAACGCTACCAATCATAAATGCCAAAGGTTACTACAAATTCAAATAGTAACAATCAAAAGCAATCATCGCTGAAAATGACGAAGTCGCCATTTCAAAACTAGATGCGGACACAGTTCAAATTAATCTAACGTATTCCATGTTTTATACTATCCAGAAACGGTCTCTATGTTTTTTTTTTCGTTCCGCAAACGGAACGAAAAAAAAAGTTTTATACTGTATACATACATGTTAGATACTGGTGTGAGTTCTGTACCGTTTACATAAATGTTAGATACTGGATTTGAGTGCTAGACTGTATACATACATGTTGGATACTGGTCTGAAGTTCTATACTGTATACATACATGTTAGATACTGGTCTGAGTACTAGACTGTATACAAAAATCTTACATACTATATATACATAAATGTTAGATACTGGAATGAGTGCTAGACTGTATACATAGATGTTTGATACTGGTCTAAGCTCTATACTGTATACATACATATTAGATACTGGTCTGAAGTTCTATACTGTATACATACATGTTAGATACTGCTCTGAGTGCTAGATTGTATACATACATGTTGGATACTGGTCTGAAGTTCTATACTGTATACATATATGTTAGATATTGGTCTGAGTTGTATACAAAAATGTTAGATACTGGTCTAAATTCTATACTGTATACATACATATTAGATACTGGTCTGAAGGTATAGACTGTATACATACCTGTTAGATACTAGTCTGAGTTCTAGACTGCATACATATATACATGTTAGATACTGGTCTGAAGTTCTATACTGTATACATACATGTTAGATACTGGTCTAGACTGTATACATGTTAGATACTGGTCTGAAATTCTAGGAAGGTTTTATATTTTCACTTTGATGCATCGACTGAGTTGGGAGCCTTCATGCGAACCGAAGTTATGTATTAAGAGTAGCATCGGGACTAAGGATGGTTTGCTGGCCGTAAAAGTGTTTTAACCGCCCCCGCCCCCACCCCCACCCCCACCTCCCTGTGGTTTATTCTACCTACCGTTCTAAGGCGTTGGTCCCGTTGTTTGTCTTACTCTTTGTTTCTAAGTGGTTTATTCTACGAGGCGATTTGTTTTAAGTTTTGCTTTGTGTTATTTTGTTATTGTATTTTTCAGTCCTTTTAGCATTGCGATTACCTCGCTTGGGGAAGAGAAAGCTATTCTTAGTGCTTTTCGTACGTTTGTTCGATTTGCGCTTGTTTGGTTTTGTCTGCTTTCTCTTCCTCTTGGTATCTGATATGGGCTGCGACTTGTAATTGTGGCACTCCCTCGACTTTTCTCTTACCTCTTTTGGATATATTTCACTGAGCCGCACAATGAGACCAGAGGTCTTCGGGGTAAACGCAAACAGTGAAGATCCAGATCAGCTCAGATATATACTCTGATCATGAACTTTGCTTGCTTGACTTCGCCATATTCTACATTACCCAGTGATTCTATAAGCTGACAGTGAGGATCCTGGTCAGACTGCGCGGATGCGCAGGTTTATATGGACCTTCGCTGTCCGCATACTTGATGCATATGCCTGAAAACACGTTTTCGCATGTCGCACGGCCCACTAATCTTTTAAACATTGATTTTCTACATGTTTGATGATATGAATATGATTTGGACATAATTCTCTGATAATATTTTTGTCGTGTTTTTAGCCGTTTTTTTTTTTTTTTTTTTTTTTTTTTTTTTGGTTCTTCAGGGTGTAGGATGGGTGGGTGTCTTGAGCGGGCAATACCTACAGTTTCAACAGATCATTTTGAAACTCTGCAGGCGTTGTCTACATGGTCTGAGGATGTGCATGTGGTTTAGAATATGCTTCTTAGACCGCCTCAGATTGACAATAACACGCCTACCGATCACTCTTATGCGAAACCGCGGTCAAGAAAAGGAATCCATGAGAGGAGCTTCCGGTTATGCAGAAGTGGAGCGTAAATTGTCAACAAACGCTGCACGCTGCAAAGGTTTGTCTTATTTACTTTCTCTTGAAAACATCCATATAAAATATTAGAATGCTATTTTGTCACGTATACACTCCTTATTCCGCAGAACAAAGGATAAAGCACAAGATCGAGCATTTTTCGAGATATTTGATTAGTACTGTGAAACAGCTACTCAACGGTCTCATTCGACAGATGTAAAGAACTCATTTTCTGACTGTTATATAACTGTGTCTTTGTCAGTAGCGATCGAGTGAACACAATTACTTCATTTAAGTGTCCAAACATCAGAAGTAAGTTTTAGACGATGAGCACTTCAACACACAAAAGATATACGCCAAAACATAGTATCCAAGGGCCAAGAGCTTGAGAATATAGAAAATATGATGAATTTCCCTTAAAAAAAAAAAAAAAAAAAAAAAAAAAAAATCAAACAACAAAAACAAACAAACAAACAAAGAAAACAAACAAACAAACAAACAAACAAACAAATCCATCCTCAGAAAAAAAGGGGGCTGAAGAATTGGGTGAATACTGTAATAGTTCACAATTCTTTTCATTGTTTATGGTTTTCAGTCTGTTTCAATTCCAGTTGTATCTCTGAATAGGGTATAATGGAATAAAATTCTTGTTGCTACGTTATTTGAAGCTTCAAAATGGTTTTATTCATAATTTTATTTATATATGAATATAACCACATGGTTTAAAGCAACATGGTTTTCACCCAATCCTTCAGCCCCTGTTTCTTAAGGGCTGGATTTGGGTTTCGTGAAAATTCCTCACATTTTCTATAATATCATGCTCAACCAGCCCTGTTATGTTTTGGCGTATATCATCTTTCAAATATCTCGAAAAATGCACGACCATGTGCCTTATCCTTTGTTGTGCGGAATAAGCAGTCTATATGTGACAAAATAGCATTCTAATATTTTATATACATGTTTTGAAGGGTAAGTAAATTCGACAAACCTTTACAGCGTGCAGCGTTTGTTGATAATTTGACCTCCACTTCTGCAAAACCGGAAGCTCCTCTCATGGATTCCTTTTCTTGACCGCGGTTTCGCATGAGAGTGATTGGCACGCGTGTGTAAGCGTTAAAATGTAAGGGACATAAATTCACTGAATT